>CM053508.1:3129665-3148476 GCA_028627145.1 Eidolon dupreanum | reverse complement strand
AGAATTTTAAAATATGTGAATTATATCTCAATACATTTTTTTTTTAAAACCTTTTCTGTGACAGAAAACTAGTTAGTACAGGAATCGTGATTCAAATCCAATGCCCATGAGCTTAAGGACACGCTGAGTCTTGCTAAGCCGCATTTGGTCCCTCGGAGCTCTCTCAGGTAGGTACCCGTGGAAAGTGATTTCGGCTGGTTCGACAAATGCCTGAATGTCTGTTTGTCAGCAGGGGCTGACCCGTACAGTTTATGTTCAATGCCACACAGCCATCCTTGCCCCTCCCACGACTAAGATTTGTCGTAGGGTCAGCTTGTATGTCTGATTTGCTGTCTTTTGGGGATGAAACCTTTTCCACGTGGTTCTCATTGCTTATGGAGATGGGTTAGGGGTGGGCTGAAGCCACCATTCTAGCAGACATGGCAGAATTGCTGTTTAGGGTGAAGCTGAGACTCCCTCTCTACTGCACTATGAAGAGCTTTGGGAATCTTTTTCCCTGTGGCATTTTCAATAGGGTAGACTTTCTCCTCTCCATCCTCCCTACCCACTCATCTACCCACCAAGTCACCCACTCACTCATCCATGCATCCATCCATCCATCCATCCATCCATCATCCATCCATCCATGCATCCATCCATCCATGCATCCGTCCATCCATGCATCTGTCCATCCATCCATCCATTTGACTAATCTGTGTTGTGTCAGGCTTTCTGCAAAGTGCCTTGCTGAAGCACAGTTTCACCTGGGTTTGAGACCAAGGGTCAACAGATTTTTTCCCTAAGCTTTCTAGAGATTATAAGTTGTGTGCAGGGCTGAAACACTGTCAGCCATGGTGGTCAGCCAGGGGTCCCCCGCAGCCTCAAAAAGACGAGGACGCTTCTGATCCTCCCCACCCATTTCTTTTCTTCCTTCCTTCCTTCCTTCCTTCCTTCCTTCCTTCCTTCCTTCCTTCCTTCCTTCCTTCCTTCCTTCCTTCCTTCCTTCCCTCCTCTTTCTCTTTCTCTCTCCTTCTTCTCTCTCTCCTCTCTCCTCTCTCCTCTCCTCTCCTCTCCTCTCCTCTCCTCTCCTCTCCTCTCCTCTTCTCGCTCTTCCCTCTCTCTCTCTCTCTCTCTCTCTCTCTCTCTCTCTCTCTCTCTCTCTCTCGCCACAGAGTCAGCTTTTTTCAACAAAAGGGCTTGCAAACGGGCAAGCTCCCCGAGTGCTCCTTCCGCAGGGCATGGGCCTTTCATCAGCAGCCCAACTTGTAATCCTGGCTAAAAGAAGGTTCTCAGCTCATTTTCTAGGAGAAAAAAATGCAAAGCAAAACAAAGCAGCCACATCATGACTTGGCCCCAGGCACTGTGGCTTGCTTGCCCCGTTGGGCTGTCATTGCCCTGGGCTCCAGGAAGGCTGGGGCTGCCACCAGCCTCCCGCTTCTCCCCCAGCCAGTCAGAGCTGAAGTCAGCAGCTGGACAGCCCAGAAAGACCACCCTGGAGGCTCTGAGAAGGCTGCTTTCAAGAGCTGGGCCTCGCTTAGAAATTCTTGGCTGGACAGTGGCAGCCAAGGACGGGAGAACAGTCTCGTCGGGTCTGCGTCTTGGCAACCCCTGGGACCCCCAGCTGTTCCTCTTGGCTCGTCTGAACCTTGCCTGCCTTCGACGGCCAGCGTAAGTTCCACCTTCGGACCTCAGTGTCCCTGCATCCCACAGCTATGCATTTACCAACAGTTTATTTATCACTTTCTCGGGCCAGGCCAAAGACAGACGGAACTCGTCCCCAACATGGCAGGCAGATTTGGGAACAATTATGGGACAGCACATGAAGCTCCCAGGACTATTCTTACTGTGCCTATGACTAGGGAGGCTGGCGTCAGACCCGCTGATGTCACACCTCTCACAGTGAAGGGTCCCCTGTTCCCAGCACCCAGAGGGAGGGATCTAAAATGTTTTCTCTCATTCTAGGAGCACCTTGCGCAGTGGTGACCCAATATGTCCCCGGATTAAATAGCTGCCTAGCCATGAGGAACTGTTTTTCGATTTAAAGTTAACTTTGATTTTTTTTTTTTTGGTCTTTGTTTCAATCTGGGACTATTTGGCAATGAGAAAAACAGCACAGAACCTCCCGTATTAGTTGCGTCGTTATGCTCTTACATCAGATTAACCTGAAATCTTAGTGGCTTAAGATCTCAAAGGTTTATTTCTCGCTCACGCATGCCAGCTCCGTAGCCAGTGTGTATTGGTGGGGCTCTCTGCTCCACGCGGTCACCCAGGCTCACGGATTCTCTGCTCTCAGAGCTACACCTCCTGGATCGCATTGTTTTCTCAGTCACGTCAATTCCCAGGAAGAGAAGCGGGAGGAGGGTCGAACACTGGCTTTCAAATGCTTCAGCCTGTTATGAACACGTATGACTTCTTCTCACAGCCCAGAACTGGTCACATGGCCCCAACCTAACTGCGAGGGGACAGGGATAGTCAGGGAACGGTGAACGACCCTGCCACACTTTGCAAGCTAACCCAGTGAAATGGGAGATGATGGGGGCGGGGTACCAAGGCATTCTGTGGGTCTCCAAAAAGGGGAGGACATCCCTAACGCCAAAAGGAGCTGCCACCGGACACTGGGGAGTCAGGAATCAGGGCTCCATGGGCGTATCTCTCCTTTTCATTATCAAGGTGGCTTTTTCTTTTGTCTTTTATGATAGAGTTTGCTTTTTAAGTAAAATGGAAATAAGAATTGTATCTATCTGTCTCACGGAGTTGTGAGGATTTAATCAGTTTATCGATGTAAGTGCTTACAAGTGCCTGGTGCATGGGAAGTGCTAGATGAGAGTTAGCTATTATTATTTTGAATAATAAGAATTTTTATTATTTTTCCTGCATATGCCAGAACACGAGTCCCCAGGCTAAGCCTGGGACTTCCTAGTCACCTCACAGCAGGGACTGACCAAAGGGACCAATGTGCTACCTAGCCGAGTTAGGGGTTCTCCCCTGGGTTTGAGGAAGGGGTGTAGGCTGGGAAGACACCCCCAATGGGCTGCGTTACAGTCTTTATTTTTAAAAAGTTCCAGTGCTAACAGCCACCCACACGGAAAACTGTGGTGACAGCACACACTGTCTGGAGCCACTCTTGAGAGAGGTCATTCCCCTGGCCTCTCCCGGATGAGGTGGCCGGGCCTGAGAAACAGCTCTGACCCGGAAGCCAATTCCTGATCACAACCGCGTCTGCAAACGAGACAGAGGGCACCGGCTCCCCCCCGCCTGGCCGGATGTAAAGCTCTGCAGCCCAGTGGCCCCCCCATGCTCTGCCCTGCACCCCCTTTGCCCTCCATTTCCTTGATTTGGTCCCCACGTCCTTCGCCCCGAGGGGAGACTACTCTGGGCTCTGCATCCACTCTGAGGTGTTTGGCCAAAGGATGTCTTGGTCACCAAACAAAATCTGTCACCTAGACCTTCCCTTCACGAGGGGCCACTTCTTCTCGGGTCCAAGACCAAATGCCTCTTGAGCCTAATGTCACTCTGCATTTATGAGGTGCTTTCATTATTTTATGCCAATCTTCGCATGAGCCCTGGACTGTGGGATTATTACCCTCCTCCTAGAGGCGAGAGGACCGATGCTCAGAGAGACCAGGGGCCGTGCCCGAGGTCTCAGGGCTCGGAGGGCGGGTCTGGGTTCTGCCTGGATCGATCGCACCGACTCCAAACCTGCCCCACGCGGGGTGGAGTAGGGTGGAGTCGGGGTTTCTGGGGCGCTCGGCCCCGGAGGGACAGATGTGACGCAGACTTGGAGGGCGGGTCTTCCCATGACAGTCACCCTCCTCCCGCCGCCTGCCCGGCTCATCGCTGGCTCTCTGCCTTGCGTACTATTTTCAGGGTTCCGGCCACGTCACCTGGATGGGACAGTCTGACGGAACGATGTCTAAATGAAAGGAAAATTGGATCGTCACGGGGAGGAGCCGAAGTGATTTTAAGAAGGAAGTTGATGTCATGGTCCTTAGCGTAAGCGCTGCGGGGACGGCTTTGGGGGAGCAGGAACCGGGCGGGGGTACGGGGTGGGGGGGGGAGGGCGCCTGCAGAGCCAGGACGGGGAAATGCGAAGCTGGTCCCTTTACGATCGCGGAGGCGGATGTTAACTGGGCTGATCGCGCTGGTCCTTCTGCAGTGTGCGCGCACATTGCACCACGGTGTCGCGCATCTGGAACTAATATAACGTCGTATGTCCACTGCATCTCGGTAAAAAAGCCGGTTCTGCTTAGAAGAGGAAAACAGACAACCGTCTTAGGGGAAAAAAAGGAGCTCTTTTTTTTTTTTTTTTTTTTTTTAAGAAACCACATTCATTTTTCAGAGGCACTTGATTTTTTTTTCGTGCTAATAGTAGTACTTAAGGCTTTCGAGAAATGGTTATATAACAGCGTCTCCCTGAAGGCTGAGTTACAGACACTTCAGAAAACCGCCTGGCCGAGGAGGCTCCGCCGAAGCCCACGCAGCTCCCTCGGGGCGCAGGAGGGACATTCCAAGTTCCGCGCCCACGGGCTCTCGCCGAGGCCCGGGCAGGAGGGGGCTCGGGCATCCGGGGCTCTTTCCACGAGGACGCCCTGTGCTGTCCTGTGGGACTTCTGCTGGGGGCGGGGGAAGCGGCTCCCAATCAGGGGCGCGGCCTCTGGGCGGGGGTGCTGCCTATTGGGGGGTGCGTGGCCTTTGGGGGTGCGCGCACTCTTTTGAAAGGCCCACCACACGGGGCAAGAGTCCTCTCGGCAAACCCGACTGGGAATAAGAGGATGTGACTCGTTCACGTCGCCAGGGGCCCGGGGGAGGCGTCCTGTGTTGGGGGGGCCTTGCCTTGGATGGGGCCGGGGAATCGGCTCCTACGTGACCTGCATGTCAGACAGGCCGAGCCCGGGGAAGAGCGAGGGCGGAATGCAGGTGGGAATCTGTTGTCTCTTAAAAGGCAGGACTGAAGAGGACGGAGCTGTTGCCCATCCACACCGGACCGAGCCTTCAGCGAGTGCCCTCAGAGGGCCTGGAGGCCACGTCCGCAGCCCAGGGCGAGAATGTCGCCCCCCCCCTGCCCAGGTCTTGTGCCCTAGGTCCACCCCCTGCTCAGGTGATGCTCCAAGCAGCAGATGCCCCTCCCCAACTTCTCCCCCCTCACCCAGGCCAAAGTCTCTGAGGCCCTCCATCTGGGAGGAAAGCATGTGAATGAAGGAATTCGAACCGGGACCTGCATGATGCATAGCCTCTCAGGGCTATCTGTATTTTAAAAAGAGAAGCCCCTCTGCCTGAGAAACACCACCTACAGGCGGGCCCGGGCCAGGAGCCAGGCCAGCTGTGGGCAGCTGTACTCCAGCCAGGCGGCTGAATATCTGCTTTCAGGCGATTTCGCGGAGCTGCGACAACCCCCCACCTCTGCAGAGAGCATTCCCCGTCCCTGCAGTCTCCACGAAAGGTCAGAGAGAGAAAGACGGTCTTCAGTTCGGCCGCTGCACGCGAGGGTCAGAGGTTTGCGCTTAAGCCTGCAGCGTGTGGACGCGCGGATTCCGCGAGCCTGGAAGATCCCGCTCCCAAGCACCCCGGCCTTGCGGACGCCTTTCCGAGGAAGGCCCCTCCTTTATCAGCGTCGAGACGAACGGCTGTGTCTCCCAGCCCACGTGTCCGCCATCGAAGCCCTGGGCCTTCCTGGGTACGCCTCGTCATCTGCCCCTTTTTATTTCGGGGGGCTTATACTGCCCTGCAGCCTGGCTGTGTGGGATCTGCCCCGGAGGCCAGGGCGAGGCGGGTGGACAGGCTGCCTCCCCGGCCTTGCCCGTGATGCTCACGGGGCCCCCAGCGCTCCTTTCCGGGGGGGCCGTGTTTTCAGGGCTGAGTTTCATAGGGGCCAGAAAGTCATCTGTAAGAGGAAGTGGACCAACCAGCTCGGCCGAGGCTCCCTCTGTTCCTGGAGGACCATGATGAAGACTTCCCAGTGCTGGAATGCAGAAAACAGTCCGTCTCATTCCATTAACATAGATTTCATGTGAAATTCCAACTTTCATGTCCTGAGAAAAATATAGTTGTTTTTCTTCGTTTCGATTGATAAGGCTTCAAGTATGGCATCCTGAGAGCAATGACATCGAGACTTCCCGGCAGGCTCATCATTTCCTCGTCGCATTCTGGCTGCCTTGGGAGACAGACCTGCTTCCGGACGTGCAGACATCGTTCCCTTCCATTTCCAGGTCAGGCTCCCGCCACCATTCCCCTGCTTCAGAGTGGCATGCCACTTGAATAAACCCTGAGGTTCTGGAATTCCTCTGGGATCGCAGCCACCACCTTCGGGGGCAGTTTACTGGCAAACACTGCTTGTTCCTTCAGGGAAAGGGCTGGTGGCTCTAGGGGTCTTTCACTGAAGCTGGTGGGAAGAGGGAAGATTCAGGGAGCGTCTGGCACCTGCCGAGGGTGAGGGCCGGGCGTGGTGGCTCCTTACAGTTCTCCTGTCCCCTGATGAGATTTCTTAGAGCAGAACATGACATTCTCGCCACCCTCTGGATCCAAACCACCTTACGAGTGCTGTACTTTGCTCTGAGTGGCCAAATACCACGGCACCACTCAATTTAGAATTATGTGATCTTGGCATTCCTAAGGCAGCGTGCTTGGCTCTGCGAGAACAGACGGACGCGGTCTGTTGGAAGGTGGCAGCCTCCGACAGCGCTTAGTCTCAGCAGTGTCACATCCTTCTCCGCTTGAGAGGTTTGCCTGGCAAGCACCGCCCCACCCCTGACTCTAGAGGACATTTTTTGTTTACAGGATTTAACAATTAAAAAAAAAAAAACCCACACGCACAATTGCACATTGTTCGGCCGGGGCACACAGTAGTTTTCCAGTTCTTCATCCTTTTTGACCCCACTGTGCAAATCAGAGGAAACAGAATTGTCTTTTAAGGCAGCAAAGTGGAAAGTGAGAGACAATGATCAGAGATCTTGTGGACTGTCATCCAACAGAAATATCCGTCCAGCAGACGAGGGAAATTTATAATGCATATTCAGTCGGTAACATTTTTTAGGGCAAATGACACACGTGCAAAATCCTCGGCACAGTGGGGCCTCCTATGTGTGTGGGGTTCTGGAGACAAAAACACACTGAACGGATGTGCTTGCAAGACATATGAGGGTCAAAGTTGATTTGCTGAGATGTGGGAACATGGAATTTTAGTGTTAGAGATCATTCTGTCCAGCTTTTAGAATGTGTAAATGTAGCAACTGAGACCCAGAAGTGACTGGCCCAAGTTTGCAAGGTGGCTAATGGCTGGGCGGGATCTAGATCTTCCTTTCTGGAGAATTCTCCAGATGGAACACTGCAGTGCCTGTCCATCACAGTACCTGTAGTTACTTCTGCCACAGCGAGTCTTAGGAGGCAAGAATTTTATGGGAGAACCCTGACCAGAAACTAACAGTAATGAGACTCTTTATCCAGGTATTTTCATAAAGCCATATGTGTTCCTGATTGGAGTAATTTTTAATAGGTGGACAGTTTATATCTTCATAACATGAAAAAGCCATGTACAGTTTACTAAATACAACTGGACAGTAGACTATTCCTGAGATGCAATTCCAGAAAAAAGTTGTCCAGTCCGGAGACACTGGCTTAGAATTTGTGGCATATCCGTTAAACTTGCGACTGTGAGAAACAAATTAGGAAAAAACACAACAAATAGCGACTGTTGCTCTTGTTCCCCTAGTCCTGTACCTCTCTGCTCTGTTCCCTGATGAATTTAATTTGGGCTGATCCGACAGGAGCCAGGTGGACGGAGGGCTGTAGCTTCTGGAGCTGACCTCTTGGAAACACTGACAATGGCGTCTATAGAAAACCACTTCTAAATGGCTTTCAAAGCCCTAGGACTTTTTAGAGAAAATCTTGCTGGCATTGATGGATTTCTCCTCCTCTGACAGTTCACAGGAAAGGGTGTCGTGTAAAGAATTAAATGACTCAGTCCGAACATGTGATGGGCTCCAGTGCTCCCTGTCTGATCCACTTCTTGTGGCTGTGCTTCAGCTGCCCGGCGCGTGATGAGGTCATTTTACTGGGAGGGGGCACACAAAGGACTCCGGGGGGAGCACACACCATATACTGCAGCTTTTCAAGGCATTCATGCCTCCTGGCCGCTGGCGAATCACAATGGACCTTCTCAGCATTACAGGGGCTCACTGCGGAGACGAAGAAGGGTTTAGACGCCTGTCAATGGAACCCCCTGAGGCACACAATGCATTTATTATAAAGTCCTGGCCCTAAGGAGGGCCTGGGAACAGCTTGGAGTTGCCTATAATTAAGTACATTTAATAATTAAGGCACAGACATCTTAGGTATTGCAAGAAGGGAAAATAAAACCTTTCATTTTCTCATGCTCCACTCCCCTCCCTCACCATCCTTCTCTCTTACAAATCAGGAAAGCTAGGAGAGAGAGAGAGAGAGAGAGAGAGAGAGAGAGAGAGAGAGAGAGAGATACATATATATATATATATATATATAAATATAATAATTATTATTATTTTAAATATATAAACATATTATTTTTTAAAATAATATATAATATATATATTATTTTAAAAAATAACAATTGCAAAGGATATCTGGCCAGTGGAGAAAGGTCAATTAATTAATTAATTAAATTACTTGAGAATATTCCTTCCAGCTCGCTCAGGTAGCGACGCCCCGGGGGAGACTCGTTAAGGGGCTGCTCTGTCCTCACTCTTGGATTGCACTTCCAATAGCTTGCCGGGGCGGTGACCCTGTGCAATGGGGTGCCGCTCGCGGCTGAGCCGCCACTGGGATGGGACCCTCCTCGCTGGCTGCGGTGCCGGGAAGGCGCGGATAGAAGTGTCCCTCCAGCAGCGTCCTACGTGCTTGGTCCCCGAGCCCTCCTCTGGGCGTCCTCCGGTTTCTTGAACTTCTCTAAGCCTCAGTTTCCTTATTTGTACAATGAGGATTTCCTCAGGATAATGAAAAGTCAACAGTCTCCTATCAGAAAGCTTGTGAGAGTGAAGTACGTTCTTTGGGCCTCGCTTGCTTTCTCTGTAAAATGCGGTGAAAAGTACCTATTCTGCATGCACCGCGGTGAGGCCGAATGAAGTAACGTAGGAGCTCGCTGAGCATGCCTGCTGCACAGTGAGTGCATGTTAGCTGCTGCTGTTGTCATCGCTGCTATTAATGCAATGGCATTTTTAAAGGTACTTTTTGGATTGTGATTATTTGCATCGTTGGCTGATTCAATACACAATATTCAGTCTGCCAATGCAATGTTGTATCAGGAACCTGATTCCTTTTCTGTGACAGCTGATGGGGAGATGGGGCGGTGGAACAAATGAGTGTTGTCTTTTTTCTTTCTTCTAATTAGTTAAAACGAAATGGATCTGTACGAGCTCACTACTCCATCTGTGACTGAGGTAACATCATTAACAAGACTAGTTTTTCCAGCTCACCGTGAGAAGGCCCACAAACTGGTGGCCCCCGCGTTTCTGACTTTGCTGTGATGGTGAAACTTATATGGTTGGAGAGACACTGAGTTCTGCTGAAGCATTTGATTTTAAACAAAGTGACACTGAGCCTATTGATACACAAGGTCAGCCCCAGAGAGGGTGGGAGTCAGGTACACTTTGAAAGAAAAAAGAATGAAGCTTGAAAAAAAGTATTTTGTTTTTACAGCTAAAGTTATCATTTCGTTCAAACATACTGCCTTGTTTTTACTTTGCTTTAAGTGAAAACACAAGCATTTGTTATTTTGAGCATTGCATTTTAGACACCAAAATGGGGGAGTGTGGAACTTTTGAGAAGCACTGGAAGAAAAAGAAGAAAGAGGAAATTCAAGGCCAGACGGCCTTTATCTTTCCACTCCCAGCAGCGTGGAGAATGGGACATTTGCTCTTCATTATTCAAGGAGCTTTTTAAAAGTCACGTAGGAAAGAAAGCAATCTAAGGATCTTTTGATTCCTTTTGGTTTTGGCCAAGAAAATGGAATTATTGAGAAAAATCCAACCTTTAATAAAATACTGCTGTTAGGAGGACTTTTCAGTGGGTTCAAAACTATAAAACCATTGTCGGGTAACACAGACTGGGGGAGAAAATAAAAAAAAAAAGCAGTTATTGGACAGGAATAGGTCTAGTGGGCTTGCACACAGACTTGAATCTGTGTCAGAATGTGGCAGCAAAGGCTTAGTTCGATGGGGTTACTTTTGTTGTCTTAGGTGACCAGATGATGAGCTAAGGCAAAAGCGAGTTACTCTCTCTCCCCGAGGGTTTTAGAAACAGACTAAGCACCACGGTTCTCAGGCTCCCTTACTTTAATCATGACCCTTTTATGAAATGCAGGTCAACTTGCTTCCTGTGATTTTTTATAAACCTATCAATGGTTGCAGATTTCTGTGCACAAGCCTTCCCCTGGCTGCTTCTCTGAATTCTGATTACTGAGCAAATGTAGAAGAGCCAGGAGCGGCGGAATTACGCAGTCATTGCGCGGGTTTGCTTTATAGATGTCTGATTTTCTTCTTTCCTATCTTCTTGCAAATCCGAGGTCATCAGGGTGATGAAGGGCACTTCTTAAACACCAGACAACATGGTGGAGGTGAAGATCTGCTGTAAAATCTGAGGGATGTCCTTGGTATCCATGGCAACGAAAGACCGGCCAGCTGGTAAAGTTCTCTGAAGCCTGCCAGGATGGAAAGGCAAAGAAAATTACCATTGCAAATTGGGGCCCCCCTTCCACCCCACCCCCACAAACCGCAGCATCCACATGGTTTCTTAGGAAAGGGAGGTTTTTACTTTCTGATGCCTTGGCCCTGCCTGCAGTTGAATCAACTGTCACCAGGCGATGGAAGGCTTGGAAGAGTGACAGGGAAAACACACTGAGAGTAGTCCCCGAGAGAAAGGTCTTTTCAGTGAGAAAATCAGAGAATTTGCAAAGAAAAAGTCTCCACCCCCCCCCCCTTTTTTTTTACTGTCATTTCCTGGTATTTTCTATTTCCGTGACAGAACCGAGCCCTGGGTACCAACCTGGGATCAGCACACCTCAGGCCAGCCAATGTGTGGGCCTCACACTGCACTTCTAAGCGTTTTCCCTTTCTTGGAAAACAGGAGAAGGCTGCCCAGCCAGCCCCCCTGGGGTTCTCTCTCTCTTCCTCTCTCTCTCTCTCTTTTCTTCTTCTTCTTCCGCCGCAGCCCCCCTCCCCACCCGCCCTACATCACACAATGTGAAATGCAATCCGACTTACACAATTGCTGCTTTAATGGCACTGAGGTTATATAGGCTTATGATAATTTTTTAAAATGCCAATTTATCATTCGGAACAAAGGGCCGTTTTTTGAAGGCAATAAAAGTGCAAGACACAATTCCATCCAGAAGAACGCCTCCTTTCACTACGCCAGCGGAGTTTGGTTTTGGAATGACATTTAATAAACGTCAACCGTCCTGGGTAGTATCATGCATCTGGCATGCCCGGTAGACCAGCTAATTCTGCAACATATCTTTTGCCAGTGGATGTTGGACCATTTCCCTAGGAAACCACAAGGGTATTATTGTGCTTTCTTAAGTGTTCAAACAGGATCTGTTCTCTAGAAAGACAAAATAGCTATTTCAGCTCAACCCGCATTCGCTGAGCTTGCCATCTGCTTAATACCGGGCTGGTCCTGCAGAAAATCTGGGTAGAAAAGGCATGGTTTGTGTTCGAGGACATGGAGGTTCTAGACAAGGCTAACACACACGACTGAGAAAAATGCAAAATCGGTCGTAATAAAGTGACTGTAATTACACGATATGAAGTCTGTCCCTGACCGGACTCGCATCCCCGGGAAGGCGCAGGGACAGAAGGAGGGAGGGACGCCAGGTCTGAGCACTCAGGGCCCTCCCTGTGCAGGGCACTGCAGGTGAAAGAGGCGGAGCCGCAGGTGAAAGAGGCGGAGCCACAGGAAGGCCAGTGGCCTTTTGTGTTGGAGGCAGGAATTCCCCTTTTTTGGAGGAGATAAACTTTCACTTAAGTCTTTTAAGCAGATAAACACCATGAAAGCTTTCTGTCTGTAATTCAAAAGAGTGTCGAAGTCATGGGAAGCACTTCCAAGACCTCTCTTTCCAGGTCACCCGCAGTGGGGTTTATTGTCACCCATAAGTCCCTCCACTGAGTCCTGGGTGCGGCGTCTCGCCGTGTCCTGCACTGTCCCCAGGTGTCTCCCCTGCCCTGTCTCCCCAGTGAGAAGGGGGGTGTACGCATATACGTGTGCCTGTGTCTACACGTGCGTGTCACCATAAATGTATATCTGTATTACACATGCACACATTATCTGCCATCTGTATACGTGTTTGCCTACGTCTACATTGGATCTGAGCTTGGGACCCTGACGTGAAGTGCAAAATGTATAAAATACTGTTTAATTTACTGGTGGACAGATCAATTTGCTACTTATTTTATCGTTGGTTAGTTTAAATATAAACTGAAAAATAATTACTTTAAAATGATTATCGCTCATCCAAATGTAAGCTGGAAAGAACGTCGTAGACTCTCGACTAGACCATCAATTACTTTAGGGGAGCGACTCCGGTTTCTGTTTCCATCCATCACCCCCACTGCCCCTCGTACGCTAAGCCCACGAAATGGCGTGTGTCAGAGACTCGGGTGCCTCTAGACCTGCCCTTTGCTATATCCCGAGATGACACCTACGTGGTTGCTTGATCCCCCAAAGATCCAATGAAGATGGCGAAGGCGTTCACTTGAGGGTTGCGCGTCAGGATCTGGGCGAACCGGGAAGGACGTATTCCATATCGGGACAGGTTGGCGTCGCTCAGGACGATGACGAAGTACTCGTCGGCTTCTTCTTTGACTATGTCCTGGATGGCGTGCTCTGTCCCCGCTAGCGTGTGGTCCCCGCTCATGCAGAACTGAGCGTGGGCGTGCATTGTCTGGGGTTAAGAGAGGATGCACAGAGGTCATGGGAGAGAAACTCCTTTTTTTTTTTTTTTTTTTTTTAACAAACGTGATGATTTTTCTATTGGCCGTGAGAATGCGCAAGGACCAATTAATTATTACACGTGGATAAGAGGTCTCTGAGTGAGTTCTATTTAAATGGCACCTTGGAACGACAATAGTACACAGTCATTTTTGGATGTGGTTAAGACTTTTGTAAGAAACAGGAAATATCCCCAAACTATCCCAGTCGGCACTTAGTTTTAAAACTTAAGCAGCCATTTAAAGTGAGAAAATGTAAGAAAATATAAAATCAGAGGATGAAGATGACACGGGATAAAAATAAGGAATGGGTTGAGTTTCCAATAAACAAAGTTATAATACCAAACACTGTACTTCCCTCATTAGTAATGAATTTACATTAAAATGATGGTGTGTGTTTCTATTGTAGATCTAAGTGTATGAAACTGAGTTTATCATTAAAAATATACTAAGAAATACATGAAATCAGGGTTAGAGAGTTAGACATTTCTACTGAAATATCTAGGGGTTGGGAAGAGTTGTATAGGATATTGGAAGGGACCTGGGTTGTAGAAGCCCGACAATACTGAGCACCCTAAAAATATGTAGGGAACAAAGTTCACATTTTGTATGGTGGAGAATAGGATTTTAAGCACGAGTATTTTCTCAGTTTAATGCTTAAAAGTGTGTGAAACAGGAAGTATTTTCCTTTCCTACGTCTGCTGCTACTCTCCAGTACCCAAAAGATACTTGGCCTGATCTGGTGGAAGTTTTCATGATATAGAGGTAATTGAACATGTTTACCTTCAGAATTTCTAGTCTCTGCTTATTGTCCTTGGGGATTCTGTTCATCGGGACTAGATCAATATTGTAGCCATCTCCGGAGTGTCCAACGATGTCATACTACAGGCAAGAGAATCAGAGAGTTAGGAGCCTCTGTCCACTACGGAATTGTCATTGGACCTATGAGCCTCCAACTCCTTGGTCTGTTATTATCCGGAACCGCTCAGCACCTGGCCACGGACAAGGGCAGAGAGGCGGGCGTGTGTACAGACAAAAGCAAACAAATCCCCGGCTCCTTCGCTTCTGCTCCATCCTCTTGGGTGATCTCTGCAGTCCAGCAGGAGGCAGAAAATGTGTGAGGGCTTGAAGGGCTACCAAGAATTCCATTTGTAATGTTAAGGGGAGAGTTAAAAGAATTACACACACACACACACACACACACACACACACACACACACACTCTCACACATGCGCAGTGGGCAAAATTCTATGGTAGCCCCTGAGATCCCTGCTCCTTGGTTTAGACCCTGTCTCACCCTCTACCCTGAGTGCAGGCAGGCCCTGTGAGTATGGTGGGATAGCA
Organism: Eidolon dupreanum; assembly: GCA_028627145.1. Taxonomy (NCBI): domain Eukaryota; kingdom Metazoa; phylum Chordata; class Mammalia; order Chiroptera; family Pteropodidae; genus Eidolon; species Eidolon dupreanum. Next base: position 3,134,199 of record CM053508.1, on the reverse strand, counting down.
CTCATGATTATGTTATATTCACATGGCAAAGGAATTCTGCAGATGTAATCACGGTTACGAGTTAGCTGACTTTGAGTTAACCAAAAGGGAGATGACCTAGGTAGGCCTGATCTAATCATGTGAGCCCTTTAAAAGCAGAGAGTTATTATTATTATGTTATTTTTCTGGCTGGTAATAGAAGGGAAGCAGAGAGAGATTTGAAGCACATTTGAAGGGCATTTGGCACCGAACCTTGATGGGCACCCTCCTTGGAGCGATGGAAGGGCACCCCGGATAGCCCATAAAACCAGTGTGTAGGGCTGAGGGACGTGGCCGTGCAACTGCGCTGAGTTACACTAACCACGGCCATCAAGAGGAACGGTGACCCATGACCTCCGGGCATCAGGATTGGTGGCGATCTTGGGGGGACAATTTCAGTTACGGGTTTGTGATACCAAAAGAGAACTGGAAGAGCCTTCAGCGGGCCGTTGGGCGAGAGGTGTCTGTAGTTACAGGCGGTGGGGCGGAAGCTGGGGGAAGGAGGCCACGGTCACCGTCAGAGGGGCTCGTCTGCCGGAGGAGGGAGGATGCTCCTTTTCCTGAGACTCCAGAAGGCAGAGAGAATGAGAATGGACAGAGACAAGTGCATAACTGGAAGGGACAAGTGCACCAGTGAAGACCCATATAGGATGTCTAAACATTTAAAAGCTGTAAATCAGGCTACAAATGGTTAAAGAAGACGTGTTCTGTCCTCCTACTTTGATGAATGTACATCATAATGAGCCAGAAAGCCAATGTCGAATTTCAGACTCTTGGAGTGCCCGATGGTCTCTGTAGGAACGTGGCCATGTGGGCAGTATGGGCCCCTGGCTTGCAGCCCTTCACCACTTCTTTCTACAGGTGGCTCTGTCCCACACCATGAGGCACCTCACATGCCCATGTCCTTGTACCCTCCGTCCAGCTGCCCCTCGGCCACCGCTCAGACTGGGCGCTCACGCCGCTGGCCAGTCTAGTCTGCCTGGGGAAGGCAGACCTAAGGGGAGAGGGAGGAGGCGCTGGAAACAGGCCTGGGGTCACCTGAGCAGCACAGCTGGGGGTCCCAAGGGACGGGGAGTGTGATCTGGAAATGGGCTCTAAGCGAGTATGTCCCCTGGCCCCCAGACCGCCCACCTCATGGGAGGGGCATGGTCAGAGGCGGGCTGAGTGGCGCCTCGGGCGGGGGGCTGGAGGTGATTCTATGCCTGGTTTTAAGAACTTTTTTTAATCCCAGAGATGATAGAAAATAATTGTGAGGGAAATTTACTAATACACTAAAAAAAGCTTGGCAACAAATGCTTTCTAAGGATGTAACCAATTCCATATATGAAAAAAACCCTCAGTGTAGTTTGCTAGCAAGACGGTAACCAATAGCATTAGAAACCGGCTGGCACAAGGGACAAGAGGAGAGTCCTGGCTTCGGTGTCCCCATCGACGTGGAGCGAGCCCACGCCACCCCCTGGGAAGCCTGCTCCAGGCCCGTCATGTCTGGTCTGCCAACGGTCACAGCAGAGACTGTCTTTAGCCCAGAATAAAGTTGCCTTGGGAGGTGCCGGGCAGGCTGCTGCCATGACGGGCGGGTGAAGTCATCTGTCAAACGGGGTCCCACACGCCTTGAAACCGGAGGAGGTGTCTCGCATCCGGCTGAGCTAAGAGGGCCATAAATACGCTGGGCCTTCTCCTCCCTTTGGACTGAAGGTTAGAGTTCCTGTGCATCAGATGACTGTGGACGAGGCTGCATAAATAAACCTCTGACCGTGTGTGGTTCGCTCGCAGGGTTGCCATGCCTGGTCACCACAAGGAAAAAGCTGCTAGCTAACGATCAAACAAGTAGCAGCCAAATGAGTAGCTGGATGCTTTTTATTGAAAACAGATACTGGCTGATTAAATATTTCAGAAACATTTTATTAACTATCTATTGTTTGACTGATTATCTATCTATCTATCTATCTATCTATCTATCTATCTATCTATCTATCTATCTATCTATCATCTATCTATCATCTATCTATCTATCTATCTATCTATCTATCTATCTATCTATCTACATACTGTACTTTTTTGGGCAAATGAGATAAAGTGTTGCAGACCTCCTTTTCTTCCTCTCTCCCTTCTTCCTTTCCCCCCTTCCTTTCTTTTTTGTGTAAGGAAAGTGCTATTTGCAGAAGGATCTGCCTTTGTGCCTCGTCAGTATTGCAATGGCTGAGAAGACACACCTAAGGCATAGGATGGGGCTTATAAAAAACAGTTTGCGGGCTCTGGGTCTCGTCTTTCAGATGGGCTTGGGGATTACTCTGTGCCCAAAGTAAATAAAATGCTTGAGAGGAATCCAAAGCACACCCAAATGTGGACCATCCGCTGGCATTTCTGTAGATCATGTTAAGTGTCTGTTAAAAACAACTTATAACTTCTTAACATTATAATTACCTAGGGTCTGCTACCAACTCATTTTATAGAAAGTGATTTGCTAATCCGCAAAATTGTCTGGGTTAAAGGAAAAAGTATATAAACACGTTCATTTTCATTCTCTAACTCCTGGTTCGGCCATTTGCCCACTCTGGTTCCTGCCAGGACCACTGTCAAATCAGACTTGACAGGGTCTAAAGCATGCTTCCCGGACAGATCACAGGGGTCATTAAACAGGAACCTCACTGTCTTTATCAAGGCATGTAATATTTGGAATACACCTTTTTCTGAGTAGTTCGAAATTTTTATGATCGCTTTCAGAGCATCCCTGAAGTCCTTGTGGAATCTTACACTTAGCGTCCAACTAAATAATAAACCATAGTGGTCAAGAAAAACCTCAGTTCGAGAGACCAACAGTAATACTTCTTCGCTTTAGAAACTTGTTCAAATGCCCTTTCGCTACATTTTCTTTTGAAAATCTTATTCATTTAGAGAAAACAAATGCTGAGTTTCAGTCCAAGACACAAAGATTTATCATCAAATAAGAGGGATGATTTGTAATACTTAGACTGCAAAGAAAGCTCTACTTAGAACCAAGAGCCATCAGCATTTTTTTTATAAATAATATTTGTGGTTAAGTTTCTATTGGGAAGGATGATCATTTGCTAACTTTGGGAGAGGCTGTGCCCTATTATTCATCCACATTATAAGTAGGTATGACACTCATCTGAGTGCTCATCTGAGGCTATTTCTGAAGGATGACAACGTGTGAAATTCTAACCTTCTGGAAACTCAAATACACCATTCTAAGACGGCACTGCTGTCTGAAGGCAGCGAAGGGCTCGAAGATAAACATGTGATTTACAACCACAGTAGAGCCAAGAGAACCCTGTGGTGTTAGCCGATAACCTACGGTATCAGCTAGCTACCCTTTCTCCACATCATGGAAGTCGATGTAAAAAGAAGACTGTTTAGCAGGTCCCAGATTCTAGACTTAGCTCTGACGTTTTGACCTGGGACAAGTCACTTCCCCTCCGAATCCTGTTCCTACCTCGTAAATAACGCTGGTTTAGATGACCGCTAACATTTTATGTTTTGGGAATCACTTTGACCTCTCTGACAAGCAGAGATAACCTCTGTGTTACCATCGACCCTCACAGAGTTGATGAAAGGTTAGCGGGCCCGACATTTTATGAGTATTATGTCAACATTTAGATAGTTCTTTATAAAAAGTTTACCAAGTGCTTCTATGTGTCTCATCTCATTTTGCTTCTCTCCGCAACCTCTGCGGTGGGTCTTATTAACCTCATTTCACAAATGAAGAAACTGGTGTCCAGAGAGATTAGCAGACTTTCTGAAGCTCGGAGACCTGGTGTTATCAGAGGTTCAAGCCAAACCCGCTGCTCTGACTCTAAATCAGAGTTTCCATTACAGAGAAGTCACCATTCCCCAACTCCTCGCCCAGCCCCTACTCCAGCTCTGGGAGTAGCTGGCTTGGCCAGCATGGCTACAGCTACGATGGAGTCAATTCCGAACTCCTGTTTAACTTTGCACTCAGAGGAGCCTTACACCCTTCCTTGGTCCTGTCTCCATCTCACATAAACACGAACTGATTCAAAGCCTGAGCCTGAGAGAGGACGACTGGTTTCCATTTCTAGATGTGTGAGACATTCCTGAGGCGTCGAGAAAAGATCCTGAACTAAGTTTTGGATGGAAGACGTTTTCCCAACGGATGCTGGGTCTGTGAGCCATATCCTCCCACATCCTTCTGGGAGTGAACCCCACCTTTCTGACCAAGATATCTTTGAGAAAAGTATGTCTATTATGCCTCCATGGGCTGACGAAGCGCTAAGGGGAGGAGGAGACAGAGTACTTTATGTAAATGGTACAGAATTACAGTTCTGTAAAAAGACTGATTGGGCGGGAATGACATGGCTGCAAGAAAGAGGGATAAAAACATCGACCAAGAAGGGGCCCTGAAGTGGGAGTCAGAAGTCCTGGCTTCTCACAGTCTCGCTGTGTGACCTTGGGCGGAGCCCTTAACCTCCCTGAATCTTGACTTTCTCATCTGTAAAACAGAGAGGGTGGTCAACATAGCTTCCAAGGTCATTCC
>CM053508.1:3098790-3129165 GCA_028627145.1 Eidolon dupreanum | reverse complement strand
GCTGGTTCCATAAGACTTTCTAGGCCCTTAAAAAAGTTCCAAAGGGACTGTCTTTTGCGGATGTGAGGGGGTACGTTTCTAAGTACAAGAAAACGCACAAAAACAAAACCAGCAATGTTCCATCTGTTAAAAAATCTAATAGCTTAAAACAATGATAAGGCTGTTTCAAGTCTTGAAAAAAGTTTAGTTTTTCTTGGTGTCTTGCTATAATTTCTTGCTATGAATATATGGCTCACTTGGCCATCACATATGACTATGGTTATCAATATATCTGTGGTTTCACTGATGAAGACTCAGGAAATTCTTTTTACTGCCGTGGCAACTGAAGAGATTGTCAGCAAAACCCTGCTTTAGGGACAATGGCCTGAAGGGCAGCCACACTGTTCCGCCTCTTACTGCAGGTCTCTCGCCGTGTGTCCTACCTGAATTAGTAGTTTTTAGACCCTCCCTTACTAGGCCAGAGGCTTGAGGACAGCCGGGAACTCTGTACCTAGCAAGTGCTCAATCAATGTTCGTAATTTTACAGAAATCCAGCACCTGATACGGGAATAATTAGTTTGTAACTGTCAATCAGAGACCAAACAACGTCTTGTGAAATGCTGGTTTCCTTGATGTGTTTCTTTTTTGTCCAACACGTTCAGTTTCATTAACAGTTCCTCCTGATTAGACTTTTAATGGTGAGAAGTGGACAAACGTGAATCTCTACGCCCTCCGCTGTGTGAGAAGCAAAGGCATATCCAACATGCTCTGTGGTAATCATGCCGGCCACCTGCAGGCTGTTAGCATGGCTCCCTGTTAGCTTTGTCACCTTCTGCCCTCTGTCTAATGCTCTGCCCGGTCGTGGGGAGCTGTGCCAACCAATTTCTTGATTAACTCCTAATAAAGCTTTCTAAAAACCCAGAAGAACTGGTTTCCATAGATGAGAGCAGTTCTGCTCTGAAAGGTGCAGAAATCCTCTAAGTGGAAACTTTATTCTAGATAATGGGTATGCCAGTTTTTATGGTGGTATGTTTGCTACGGTCTACACTGGATTAAATTCTCTATGTAACTCAGGGAAACTGAGGAACACTGACGTTCAAGATCCACGCAAGAGGTGGTTGTGCTGATCCAAACATAAGCAGAGCACAAAGGTTCTAAAACATTCTGTGGGATCTATGCTGATGCAATGATCTCTAACCACCCACTGGTTATCAGTGCTCCAAGTGATTTAAGAGTTATATTCCACCTCCTCATAGAAACAATCTAAATGTTTCAAAATAAACATTTTCTATAAACCATGAAGTATAAAAAAGTGAAAAATCAAAATCAAGAGAAGCTTGCATGTGAAGGGAGTGAGGGTCAAGGGAAGGAGAGCTGAGCCCTAGTCTGCCAGTTGGAAGACATAACCAAGTTGTCATGCCTGGTCCTTGATTTTACCTCTAGGCAACGAAACCAAGAGGGATTCTTCAACAGGTCTGTAGTTTTCACTAATCACGAGGAGAAATAAACACATTCCAGTTGTTTAAGGGAAACGAAACCACTCCCCACAGAGGAAGTCCCATCCTGTCTGTATTTGTGCCCTGTTCTTGTACAGAGCCTGGCGACCCACAGCGTTCGGTGACTAAAGCTGCCTTTTTCCTACCATTTAATTCCAAAAGGGATCTCTCACGCAGAGGGTCGTACAGGGAACCCCGGGAGACTCGGAACCCCGCGGACGGGCCCACAGTAGGTGAGGCGATGAGTTCTGGCCTCCTGTTTCACATCATAGGCTCCGCGACGCATAGGCTCCGGTCAGCAGCCCTGGACGGCAGGCGGGACGTCAAGCCAAACAGTGACCTCGGTGCGCCTGTTTCTGAAGGACGTGTTTGATCCCCAACACCACCTAGAGTATCTGCGGACAGACTGTACCCTTCGCCCATGTCGGCACGCACACCATTTCTTTCAACCGGATTTCTGACAATGATCACACAGCACGCGCCGTCTTCAGGGTTATTTGCTCTGGGGGGTGCAGGTGCCCTCCGATCGATGGGCTCATCCCAGGCAGTGACCCGGCCACAGGGGGGCCCTTCTCCACCCTGGACCTCGGAAGGAGGATGCCGAGCAAACAGAGCAACCCCCACATGGAAATGGCTGGAGGCTGCATCTCCTCCCTGTCAGCTGGGCGGCCATCCGTAACTGTGACCCTCGCCCACGTGCAAAGGCAAAGCAGGTTGAGTGTGGCACCCTCTGAGGGGGGTGCTCTAACCTCGGGGGGCTGCCTGGCTGGCGATGGGGCAAGAACCGGGGTGGTGGCGGGGGCGTTGGGATGGCAACTGGGGGCTCTGAGAAATCTGCCTGCCAATTTGCAGAATCAGATTTAGAAAGCTTGTGCTTCTAAATGCCTGTTCCCCGCTCCCGGCACTACGGCTAACACCGCATCACTTTCTTCGGCAGCAACTGGTCCTTTAAATGGCGATGCTACCATTTCCCGATTGTCAGAGCGGATGAAACCAGAGGCTCCCTCTCTCTGTGCCGATGCAGGAGCTGACGAGAGCCCGCATCCACCTCCCCACCCTCGCGCCCTAACTCGGGGCCGACCCGTGGGCGGATGGGCCTCTGGTCGGCCTTCGCCCCTGCCGTTACCTTGAACTTCTCTTCGTAGTTCTCAAAGGCTTCCATGACCATACACACGGCCTCCATCGAGCGCTCCAGCCGGCCGTCCACGCCGTTGAAGCGGTACATGCTGCCTGACACGTCCACCACCAGGCGCAGGCGCTTGGGCTTCTGTTGGGGGCTGCCCAGCTGCGGGGGCGACAGGAAAGTCTCGTGAGCCAGGACACCATCGCCGGCTGCTGTTCCGGGGGTCCCACACGGGCCCCCGCGCGCCAGCACGGGGCAGGCAGGCAAGCGGCAGGTGGACTGCGTTTCAGTGAGGGACTCTCAGACTCGTGTGGGCAGTCGGGGCACATGGGACAGACTTTCCTCTGGAATATGGTCCTTTTGAGACTTGACCTAGTCTAGTAAAACTGCTGTCGGAGGCCCACGGCATCTTAAAAATAATAACCTGGAAAGATGGGGAGCCCAACGTGTCATGTCCACGTCATGCCTCGGAGTCAGTTACGCTAGCGAGGGTGAGTTATTTTGGAAGGCTGCGTGAATTTTACTTGTACCTGTTGTGTCGTGACCTGAAAAGCGCTCTCCACAGAGTCCGTAAGAAACGCCAGATTCCGAAAACAAGGTTTTGGGAGAGGGGGTCTGGCAAGGAACCGACGGAAAATATTTCTCTAGTGTCTTTTGCTTTGAGTTAGCTTTCAATTTTCTCTTCCTTCCAGTTACTGAATTACTACTTCTCTTTCCAGTTCTTGGCAGTCGAAGGCATGAAAGTCACATCTAACTGCTGTTTAGCAACAAGTGTCAATTAAAATGTGAAACTCTCAGGAGTTTCAGTTTGATTTCGGACTCATGCCTGCCAATTTGCAGAATCAGAGACAGAAGTATACTTGTCAGTTTACTTACAGGAAACAAGGAAGGAGAAAAATTCCAGACTGTTCTGTTATTATATACTTGCTGACAATGTATGAAAACTAATGAGCAGAGTTAGTCATGTCAAGAAAATACTGTGGGTATTAGTGTTACAGTTTGAGACAAATTCGATATATTTTGTGAAAACTGTGGAGTCTGCCTAAATTAAGAACAATGCCACATGTGCTCCCATGACTGCTCACAATTTCAGATGTATCTAAACACACTTGTCAACCACAATGAGTCAGTAAAGAAAGCAGCTGTTGACTCATACCAATGACATAGAAGTAAGAACTCCCCAAGTTGCCGAACGTCCCTCTGAATGGACATTTAAATGGAGCGAGTGACTCGCCTTCCCCACCAGCCCCCGCTGCCCCCTCCCCCAGTTCCCAGTGGCTGCTCAGCAATTCTGGTTATTCAGGGAGACAGGGGGTTACAGAGCCCTGCGAGAGACTCGGCGTTTCACATTAATGCCATCGTTTCGCAAATATTTTAATGTTATGGTTGTCTGAAATGTTACATGCGTTTACACTAGAGTTATTTCAGGGAGAAAGCCTCATTTTCTAAAAATGTTTTTTTTTTTCTGTTATAGGATGGACATGGATCTTTAAAACGACAGAGCAGCAGGAAGCCACCAGGATTGCTCTAGTGGTCGCACTGGCGTAAGACCCCGAGGGTCTTCCGTTGCCCCCTGTGGCACGTTGCTCGGGGCCCTGGGAGCCGACCTCCACGGATGGCATCGGCCTCTCTCGTGGCGGCTGGCTCCCCGGTGGGTTCTGCTGGCGGGAGATCGGAGGGTGAGGGTGCGACACCCGTGCCCTCAGCTCCTTCTGTGCTGTGGCCCATGGGTGGTCTCTCCCTCTACCGCACACTGCTTTCTCCAGGCCCCGGTGAGCATTCCCTCTGCCCTTCCGGACCTCAGGTGGGTCGGAGCCTTGCTGTAGGGACAGTACACTGCCTCTTTCTGGCTTTTTTTTTTTTTTAATTAATTTATTATTATTACTTATGCCTACAGCTCCTGGTCTTCCTAGGTGGTCTCCCATTCAAGTACTAACCAGGCCTGACCCTGCTTAGCTTCCAAGATCAGACATGGGGCTTGTTCAGGGTGGCCTGGCCATAGTCCATGGACCGTGGCTCCACTGGGGCACGAACCCAGGATCTTCTGCATGTAAAGCAGACGTGCTCACCGCTACACTATGGAACCACGTCCGCTTTCTGGGGTTCTTAAACCCCACCCTTACTTTTGTAAATAGTCTTTTTATTAACTGTTCCTTAAATGACTCAGTTTGAGCATGCCCGGCGTTTCTTAAGTCATGCTGGAATCGTGAATGATATAATAAATAATATTTGTTTTTTTTTTCCTAATTTTTTTAAATATAACGCTTTCCTCGGTTGCCATATTCAGGGTTTATAGAGTTTTTAAAGGGACAGTCACTTGAGCAAGCAGCTGTCTATCAAGAAGGCTGAGTGCTGCAGATGTGAGTGACCGGTTTGCCATGACTTACTTGTGGCTCCAGCTCACCCCGGCGTTTGTAGATGGCTTTCTCTCCAGTCAGCCCATCGATGATCTTCGTATCATCCAGTTCCCCAGTACTCTGGTGTCTCAGCCACTGTCTTTCTTTACCTTTCGCCTACAATGACACACACGCACACGAATCCTTATTTTAATTAGTTTTGCAGGGTCCCTGACACACTCGATGTAAGAATAACAGGAAAACACCCAGGATCTGTTTAATAAGTGATGACTCTGCAAGAACACAGTTTTATAAATGGACTGATATCTGCTTGGCTGACAAAGAAATGCCCTTTGTGCGTGTTTTGTCAATTTTAATTGTTTTAACATATGAAATGATGACATGAACTCACTTAAAACATACACCAGTGGGAAAACAGTATGCAAATGACCCTCCTGAGAAATGCACAGTATCTGGAAATGCAATGGCGATGCATTTCTTATGGATTTTCAGTCACTGTACTCCTAGAAAATTTATTAGGTAGCAAAACAATCAGTTTGAACTTGTTACCATTGTCTCCCAGCGCCGGGGAAACGTGATCTTCGGGACGCCTCCTTTTGGAAAAGAAGTTGTTAGTCAAGTTCACTGTGATGTACGGTGCAGCTGGGAACGGCTGAAAGCACTGGTACACGAACATTTCTGTACCCCGTTTCTCTCTGATCGACTAGATTCAGAAGTCTAAAGGTATTTCTACATAATACTCTCCAACAGTAACTTACAACCATGCCACGTGGACCACGATAGTGATAAAGAATTACCATATCCTAATCAAGGCACAGGATTATAACAGCCAGGGATGACGTTTATACAGAGAAGTGAGAAGAAGAGCTAAACTATTTTTATGCACGCAAACTATAGCGGTAGTTAAGATCATGTGCTCTGGAGTCAGCCTGGTTCCAGTCCCCGCTTCGCCATGACCAGATACCTGGCCTTAAACAAGGTACTTAACCAGTCTGCATTTCAGTGTCCTCATCTCTGAAATGAAGATAATACTAGTTTCTATTTTTATGAGTTTTTGTGAAGATTAAATGAGTGACTACATGGAATCGGCTGAGAAAGAGCCTGGCAATCCATGTTAGCTGATACCATCACTACCACCATTACTATCACCATCATTATCACCATTACCATCACCATCATCATCACCATCACCACCATCACCATCACCATCATCACCACCATCATCACCACCATCATCATCACCATCACCACCATCACCATCACCATCACCATCATCACCACCATTATCACCACCACCATCATCATCATCAGGTGAGACACATTATGGACAATCAAGTCCACATTGATTTAAGCAGACTTCCATCACTTATTCACTGGAGGTGGCTGTATAACATCATTGTCACTGAAAATACAAACCCAAGCTTCAGGTAGCCAGAGTCTATTTTAGGGGCAGACCAACCACCACACAAAGGAGCTCCATGAAGTATAAATCTGGGTGGTATTACATGTGTTTTCCTGTTCCCAATACCCTTGCTGCAAACAGGTACAAAATCTTTCCTGATGTATGTTCTTGTTAAGAACCTGATGATCTCACAGGAAAATGTGACTCACTAGGTCATAGCTCAGGGAGGTCATGTAACTTGATAAGATGTACAGTTACCAGTGGTAGGAGGAAGGGGCGAGCCGAGTTGTCCAGTCTCCTTTCCCACTGGGCTGTGGATGAGACAGACAAGTTTCCGCACAGAGTACTGTCCTTCGCACGCCTTGTCTCCTGTAGCCGTGATTGGGACCCAGATACTACCTCCTCTTCCCCTCATTCCTCATAACTGGAGTGTAAGATTCCTCAGGCTTCTAGGATACTTTATGGTGGAAAATGTGATTGCGGATGACCATTTAAGGTACCTTTCCACTCTGAGATTCTACGACTCTCGGAGGGACCTAACTGTAGAGCGCAGGCTTCTGATGCCTCTCGGAGATGAGGACAGACTCCCGCAGGCGAGGCTAGGCCGGGAACATAGCACCGCAGAAAGTCCGAGGGAACGTGGTAGTGGTGGGCAGCGACCTTGAGAGCAGCATGGAAAGTGGATTCTGGCGCTAGGTGTAAGAGGAATAAGGAATTAAAATCAGAACGAGGTCACATGACATGTTGCGTAATGGCCATGCCACTGCTGTCACTAAGCGCTGATTTTCAAAGTTTCATCGATCCATTGACAAGGGAGTGACCCTGAAGACTCCCCACCAATCCCACTAGCTGCTACGTAGTTTCATTAACCAATGATGCTTTCACCCTCTAAAGAACCATTGCAATAGCTGCAGATTAATTTTTGTGATCTTTTTTAATGCAGAATTACAATAAAAACAAATTTAAACCTCTACCATCTCACCACAGAGGAAATATAAAAGGCAAAAATTCTAATAATTTTACTCCCTTCCCCATATATTGGTGTTTCTGAAAACAGAATATATCTTCTAATTAATAGTAAAATAAACTTGCCAAGTGAACAGGCAGAGGGGTTAACTGTGACCTGGTTGTCGTACCTGGAAAACATACTATATGACCTTGATTGAGCACAGCAGGTATCATCTCGTTGAATTTTTTCCACTGGCAGCACAGATAATTGAGTTAAAATTCCTATTTAAATGTATTTGGAAAGATGATACTACAATAGAGCATTAGAATAATGAGCAAAGACATGGAGATATAAGATGCAAATACACTACAAGTGAATCGAGATTCTTTGCTATAGAAGTGACTGCACTTCCAATAAGACCTACAAAGGTAAGACTCCCTGAGAGGAAGAATGTGGGTTTATATCTGTGAGGAGGACATATGTGTAGAGGACTGCATGTCTCAGGCCAGGTCTTGCAATTAAAAAGAGGGGAAACCTCTAAATTTCATAAAATAGATCACAGCATTCTGAAATCTAGCAGTAGCTGGGGTGACTGATTCATGTACCATGAAGGTCTGTTGCCCAGACACTGTACACCTGTCCAAAAGTTCAGGGGAAGCTGCTGAATTTCTAGTCACGTGTAATTCAATTAAGTACAATACGTAACTGTCAGTTTAACCAAAGAGTAAGTGTAGAGAATAAACATTACAGTTTTTGATAAGACTAGAGATTATACTGCCAATCCTAAAGGAATTAAAGAGGTCTGGATCATGAACGTGGATATTAAAAAAAGAAAGAAAGCACTGTGGCACACTCTAGCTCATTACTGTTTTACTTTCTTCGTAATTGTCACTATTTACAAAGGCATTATTTATCTCTGTCTCTATTATCTGCCTGCTCCACTAGAAAGTAAAGGTCGTGAGGTAAGAGCCCTGATGTAACCCCAACATCGAGAACAGTGCCTGATACATTGCAGGTGTCCAATAAAAATTTACTGAATGGAAGTTGACTGCTTACTGTAAAACGTTAAGTGATAAAAGCATGACATGAAAGCATGTACATGGAATATTATCTCAATGTATATGCACGTATATTATATACATGCAAAGAAAAACATGTAGGAGAAAACAAAAGTATTACTAGTCGTTTTGAGTTGTGGAATTATGGGCGATATTGTTTTCTTCTTTTCTATTCTCTATTTCTCAACTTTCATATAAAAAACTTGTCACTTTTACAATCTGAAATAAACAAAAATAGATTTTTTTTTTATCAAAGGAATTAAAAAAAATCCTTTACAATTTTTAGAAATATATATATACTTTTGAGACCAGCTTGCAGGTTATGGAGAGCAGGGCTTCTCGAATTTTAATGTGCACATAAATAACTTAGAGATCTTGCTGAAGTGCAATTTCTGATTCAGTAGGTCTAGGCTGGGACTTGAGAATCTGCATTTCTAATAAGCTTCCTGGCGATGCCGATATAGATGGTTCGCAGGCCACACACTGATGAGTAGGGACACATGGGATTCTTGGGGACCCTCAGAGGTCTGTACACTGCCTTTTGAAAACCACCATATAAAGTGCAGGAGCAAAGACCGGTCTCTCTCTGAAGTTCGCTCCCTACCACAGACAAACTACTAAAATGGTGTTGAGATCTCTTCACTTTCACAGTGATGGCTGTAACAACCGCCCCACACTCCCACTCCAATTGTGATATGTACCAAACTTCATCTTACTAAAAAGTCTATCAAGAGAATGAGAAGATGAGCCACAGGCTGGGAGAAAATATTTGCAAAAGACATAACGGATAAAGGAGCGTTATTCAAAACGTGCAAAGAACTCTTAAAACTCAACAATAAGAAAATGAACAACTTGATTAAAAAATGGGAAAAAGATCTGAACAGACATCTCACCAGAGAAAATATACAGCTGGCGAATAAGCATATGAAAAGGAGTTTAACATTATATGTCACTAGGTAACTGCAGTGAGAATAAGATATCACTACACCGCATTAGCGTGGTCAAAATCCCAAACACTGACAACACAGAAGGCTGGTGAGGACGGGGAGCCACGGGAACTCTCACTCAGTGTTGATGGGGCGTGCAAAATGGTGCCGCTGCATTACAAGGCAGTTTGGCGGCTTCTTACAAAACTAAACATATTCTTACCGTACGACCCAGCAATTGCACTTCTTGTTATCTACCCGAATGAATTAAAAACTTAAGTCCACACAAAAACCTGCACATGGATGTTTATCCATAATTGCCCAAATTTGGAAGGAACTAAGATGTCCTTCAGTAGGTGATGGATACATACACTATGGTCCATGCAGACAGTGGAATATTATTCAGTGCTAAAGAGAAATGATCTACCAAGCCGTGAAATGACATGGAGGAAACTTAAATGCGTATTTCTAAGTGAAAGAAGTCTATCTGCAAAAGCTACACACTGGAGGATTCCAACTACATGATGTTCTGGGAAAAGCAAGACTATGGAGACGGTAAAAAAATCAGCGGTTGTCAGGGGTGGGGGTGAAGATGCATAAGAGGAGCACAGAGGAATTTTAGGGCAGTGAAATCCTCTGTATGATACTGTAAGTCCAAATCCACAGAATGTACAACACCAAGACTGAACCGAATGTAAACTGTAGACTTTGGTTGATAACAATGTGTCAATTTAGGCTCATCATTCTAACAAATGCCCCACTCTGCTGTTGGATGTTGATAACAGAGGAGGTTGTGCACGTGTGGCGGGTATGGGGTAGGAGATATATAGAAACTCTCTGCTCAATTTTGCTGTGAATCTAAAACTGGCCTAAAAAATGAAATGTTTTTGAAAAATCTAGTTATAAATATAATGATAACTTTTTACTGTGCAGAATCTACTCTCTTTCAGGAATGCAGTGATCAAGACAAAGAGTGGATCGTGGTAGAAAAAGTGTCAGATTAGGATTTAGCATGTGAGAATTCTAGTCGTGGCTCACTGTGGGCAGGTAATTAAGATGCTCTGGGTTTCACAGTACCATCCGCAGAATGATGGTCCCTGTGTCAGCGAATTCCTCTTTGAAGTGTAATGGTCTACATTTAATTAATAATAAAAATCACTAGTATTAAGAGAAAGATTCCCCAATTAGTTTTTTACCCTTTGCCTCTTCCTAATTATGTCATAATGGTAAGGACAGTGATATTTTCTCAAATAACCGAGAATTGGCTCCAATTTGTAAGTGTCTAGAAATAAGTTGATTAAGGATATTAAGAAGGGACTTTGAAGAAAGGTATTTTGTTCAGTAGTAAGTCTATTCCTCAATAATAGAAATAGGTGAGTTATCTGCTAAATGCAACAAATTGTAGGGAAAATAATTTTTTAGAACACAGTTCATTCCCTGTTGATTCTGACTTTAGTCTTAATGCAGTTTGTTTTAAGCTGGTTTGCTATTGATGTTAAGCATTTTGAGAAACTTGGGTAGTAATTAGTTACAGAAAACTGGCCTTCACTTTTCCTAACTTCACCATCTTTCTGCCCCAAACATCAATATTCAAAAGAAAGCACTAAACATCTCGGATCCTGCAGACATGTAACTTGATAAAACTCTTTCACTTCATTTTCTGGAGTTTTGAGGATGCTAAAATCTCCTAACCAGCTGTCTGAGACTCCCAGCAATTCACATCATTCTCTAAACTGGGACAGAGCCAGATCTAAGAAATATTAAGTACAATTATACTAGAAACATTCAGGATATTAGAATTTTTAATAGAGTTCACTGTATCAACAGATGAATGCTTATGGTATGGATATATATTTTTGAAGAGTACTTAAAATTTTAATAAGCATACAGACATAAGTAAAACCAAAGAAACAAATGACCACATTACCATAACAAAAGTGATACAATGTACTAAATGTCATATCCAGGAAAGCATTCCATTATGCTATTTTATACCCCTAAGATTTAAATTTAAGATTGCCAAAGAATACCACAATTGCATGCTTTATGCCAATCAGATAGGAGGATAATGATTTAGTGGATTATCCTCTGAATATATTTATAAAGATCCCTGTAATTAAGCAATCTTGAGTAATTACGGTTTGTTATTTAGATATGCCTGTATTTGACTAAACTACCCTAGTACGTTTATCCTTTACTAGGAGAATTTTTTCTTTAATTTCCTTTAGTAGGCTTGTGACACAGAAATCTCACTGGTCACCTAAGTTAACTTTCAAAGCTAATTTATTACAAGGCAGCCCTTTGGGATCATAAAGGGAACAAATGCGAACTCCTTATGAGAGGTTTGTAAGATCTTGCCATATTGATATCAATTCCAGATCAGAGACTAAAAGCAAAACAAAGGAATTACAGGGGGTGTGGCTTTGGGGATACTGAGGGGGGAGGGTAGGAGTGAGGAGAGCAAAGGGGCCACGCCCCAGGGAAGGTTTGTGGGAGACAGCCAGCCCAACAGCACGGCAGGGCTCTTTTTTGGTGTACATGCTAATAAGTAGTAAAGATGATAAAAGGGGATTCTTTTTAGGGGACCTATTACTGCCCTTGGTGAGGAGATTACAGAATTATGAAATACTTACTTTCCCCTTAGCATATCACATTTGTCTGCTGTCTCTGGATTTACCATCATGTGAGAACTTAGGGATTTTAGGTCATAATTTTCTTGTGCTGATGTTGCTTCTTTTCCTATATATGATCATCATCCCTTAAGGCATTCTCTAGCTGAAGACGGTTTCCGTTAAATGTGCCATAAAAGAAAAGGATTTAGCAGAATTTGGAGTGACAGTAAGGGAAGGGATGTGCTTTTCCCAATAAATCTGCTACCTTTTTCTTATTATTATTTTGTTTGTTTTGGCCGACTTTTTCAATATCACATACTTGTTAAGAAAGTACATAAATCTTAAATGCAGAGCTGAGTGGCCGTTAAACATGAACACACTCCTTGCAGACCACTCCTCCCCAGACCCCCAAGGACTTGACTGTCCCCCAGCCAAAGGTAAGCTCCTGGTCTGACTTCTGTCATTATAGATGAGGTTTGCCTGTTTCTGAACTTCATAAAAATGGACTCATACGATATGTACTCTTTTTGCACCTGGCTTCTTCCTGGGAGACTTACCTATGTTGCTCATTCTCCTCCACTGTGGTAACAATATTTAATCACGCGATCTTGTCACAATTTCTTTATCTATTCTACAACCGTGCTGTTTCTAGTTTGGGGCTATTATGAATAATGCCACCATGAGTATTCCTGAAACGTGTCCTTTGGAGCAGACAGACGTGTACTTCTGTTGGGTGGACATCCTGGCTATGATCAGCTTTCGTAGACAGTGTTTTTGTTTTTGTTTTTGTTTTTGTTTTACATTCCCATGAGTGGTGTATGAGGTTCATTTGCTTATATCCCACCATCACTGGATGCTGACAGCTTCTTCTTCTTTTTTTTTTTTTTAATTTAGCCACTCTGGAGGGCACATAGTATATCCCCTTCCTTTGTACTTTCATTTGTGGATAAATGAATTACTTTTGGTTCTGCTTATCAGTGATATTTTCAGGAACATGAAACAGTAGTTCTTGTTTTTGAGAAGTGAAAGTATGTACTAGCCTTCTCATCCAGAACGACTGGGCACAAGGTCAATTTTATAATAGTAGCACTGTTTGTTAGTTTTCAAATATGTAACTTGCAGATAAACATGAACAGATAATTTATTATCTGCCATCTAGCCGGCCCACTAACACTTGGGGACTCAAAACAGGATGGGTGCTCTTGGAGACAATGAGCAGCGGGGGAGGAGTCCTTTAAAGATTTGCTGAGAGCTGGAATAGAAGCACTTTTATTCTGGACTATGTGTTTTATGAAACTCCTTGAAATACTTCTTTAAATAGTAAGTTCCTACTGTATTCAAATACATGTTTTCATTTATAACAAAGGGCCAAACATGTTCTTTATTGGATATTCCTATTGCATAAAGTATTCTTATAAGTGTGTTCATCTGTTTTGTATTATACAGTTAGTTCATACTGAAGAGACTTCATTATATAAAAAGCTAAGTTTCACTAGTAAAAGGTCTATGTTATAGGCTTTTTAAAAAAAGAAATAAAGTTTTATTACTTTCATGTAAAGAACACTAATTGAAATGCTCAGAGGATGACGTATTCTGGTTAATTCGTTTTCTGGGAAATAACTGGTTTACCAGAAAGCACACATATGCACATGCACATACATGCACACACACACACACACACACGTGTGCACACACACACAATCTGTAGCAATGAGGATATTAGGAGGAATAAATTTGACAAAAACCGAGTATCTCGTGGTTTGTGACTCTGCCTCATGATGCCAGGACTGGAAGTATTCTGATTAATCTGAAGTCTCCATTTATTCGGGTTCTGGTTAATCCAGGCTTCCTTTACTGTAAACCCTACAAGCAAGCCCATTTTCTATTATTCTTTCAGAATTTCCTTAATGAAGGGATTAGAAAGATTTAAATTGCATTTTTTTTTCCAGAAAACATATATTCCAGAATAAAGCATATAGTTGATCATCAATAAATTCTTGTTGGGTGGATGCATAAATGGGAGCAGTGATTTTTTTGTTAAACATTAGCTCCACTATTTTAACATTTCTCCATGTATACTTTTTATGCTTTTAATCTGTACCATGCAAACAAAAAAGATACGCTAGATGAAGGTAAATTTTTGTACAATGTTAGTAAAATAACAAAGTATAAATTGGTAGAAACAAAAAAAGTTTTTTCTTTGTAGTTCTCAATATTTTGACACAGTAAAAATATTTTACTAAATACCTGTTAGGTTGCTAGTTGCTTAAATGGTAAAACAGTATTTCCAAGAAAAAAGAAAATACAGAGCTTCTTATTTTAAAGAATTCCTTGTTTTCTGGAGTAACATCTCATTGCAAGGGAGAAAACAGAGATTCATATGTGTTTAACAAAGACGATTCTCGTTAGAAGAGTTTGTACTCTTGGATGCTGATGTGGAACAGAATTACTACTTTGGGTGACGATTTATTGTCATTTTATATTCGGTTTTCATGAACAAAAACGATTTCATGTCTTCTTTCAAGAATTAAGTATTTTGTACTTCCAAGGAGCTGGGATTGCATGTATCAGTGTGCAGACAGAATAGGCATCTTAAACCGAACAGTTCAAAGCTGAGCCCCAGCTCCGCGCCACCCCCACCCCTGTCCTCCGCCACTGTCCCCAAGTCCTCCCCACCTCAGCAA
Source organism: Eidolon dupreanum (assembly GCA_028627145.1). Classification (NCBI taxonomy): domain Eukaryota; kingdom Metazoa; phylum Chordata; class Mammalia; order Chiroptera; family Pteropodidae; genus Eidolon; species Eidolon dupreanum. The sequence continues at coordinate 3,114,579 of CM053508.1, read as the reverse complement.
AAGGCATCGGCGACCCCACACCCAGGAGTCTTCTTTGACTTCTCCTTCTCTTACATCTCACGCCTGGTCCACTGGCAAATTCTCCTAATTTCTGGGAGTATCTGACTGTCTCTTCCCATCTCCACGCCCATCCCTGGTCCAGCCATCACCCTCTCTCACCTGGACGCTGCGGCAGCATCCTAACTGGACTCCTTGCTTCAGCCCCGAACCCCCGACACAGTAATCGAAAAGAACAAAACAAAAAACAGTGCATGTGCAAGAAATACATTTAAAAATACTGGCACAATGAAGCTTTTAAAAAGTCCTATTCACCTATTATTTCTCTAATTGTATTTGGGAATAAAATAGCATTTGTCTCTTTCATAGGTAATGTAAATTCTTACAGTTTTTGCTTTCTTCTATTTCTATTTCTTGATTTCTGTTTAATTTTTGAGATAATATGAGAATTCAGGCTCTGTTTATTATGATCAAATTCACTATTTTTTATAATGTGTATTTTAAAAAGCATTATTCTTGATAATTGAGTTTTCTTTTAAACAGATTTACCACATTTAGACCTGATTCTGTATTTAACTGCTTCCAATATTCATTGCTAATCCTTTTATACCACAAATTTCCCTTTTTAAGGAATTTTGATTCTTCTCTTAATTGACTGGAATATTTATACATATTTGTATACATGTGTGTATGTGTGCATATCGTGTATACATATTTACTTCAAAGTTATTTTCAATAGGGGTACTTAAGTGACATATTTTAAGCGTCTGAATATGTGAAAATGTCTTTTTGTCACCTTTGTACTTTGGCTGGGTATAGAATTCTTGGGTCATAACTCCCCCTGCCCCTACCTCCAAAAAAAAAAAAAAAAAATTCTGCAGCTGTTTCACTGTCTTCTGGCATTTAATGTTTCAGGGAAAAACTAATGCAAGATTAATTTTCCTTTCTCTGATTATAGTTTGTTTTTTTTTGTGTGTGTGTGTGTGTGTGCTTGTCTGCTTTCAGGACGTTTTCTTTGTTTTTGAAATGTTAAAATTTCATGAAGCCGCGGTGAAGCACTTACGTCTTTCCATTAATTTTGCTTGGTAACCAGCAAAGTTCTTTCGATCCATGGACTTAGGCCTGTCTTGCGCCCAGTACGCTTTTCTTTGGTTATGGCTTCGGTTGTTTGATTATTGTTGATGCGTCCTTTTTGGTGGCCTCTTTGGGAGTAGCGCTGGTTCATTCGGCAGCTATGTACTCGGACCTTACCACATACCAAGTACGGTTCTGCCTGTGGGAGGGTTTACGGCTCGTATGTCAGCTCTCTGCTCTGTTTTGATCGATCAGCTTTCTCATGGTTTGTACCTCTTGACTTCTTCTACAGTCTGGAATAACCACTGAACTTTTCTATTCACATTTGTACTTAGGTTTAAGACTGGAATTGATCTACCCTTTCTACGTTTTAACGTAGATTTCGGTTTTGGCATTGCATTTTTAGTTTTCTTATCATCTTTCCTTATTGCATTCTTCTTCCTTCTTATTTCTGCTTGCTTCTTAGCCCAAATCTTTTTAATTCCATGTCTTATTTCACATACTTCAAATTTCTTTGAATTTTGAGAACACGGAGCAGATGTTTTCTAAACATCTGGTGTTTTCTGATGAAACTATTCTGGCCCAGCAGCATCTTCTTCCTCTTCATCTTGAATGCTTGTTAGTCTGCCTTGTTGCAGAATAATTTCATAGATCCCACCTTACTTCGTTTTTGGGTGTCCCTATTCTTGAATGATAAAACGGTTGCACAAAACTGTTCAGGAACAGGTTAGATGAATTCTCTTTGGTTCCCCTGACTCTCCATTTTGTTACTAGACTTCTCCTCAAAGATTTTAAACTGGTGTTCGTCGCTGAAATAAATCTACACCACCAGTCAAGACTCGGCGGGGAGGGAGCTGGAACCGCAGACCGTCACAGCGTGAGAACTTCATCTCCACATCGTTTCTTATTTTGTTTGGAAAAGCCATCGCGGAGGGGCCCTTTGGCATGTGTTTGATCTAGTCCTCAAGCCAAGTGTAAGCTGAGGCTGGTCTGGCTCCTTTCCCGGTATTGCCCCCCCCTTCCAGCTCTCTGCTTGTTGTAGCCACAGCCTAAACCCCGGACCCCCCGCCCTCCCCCGCCCCGACGCCCCGGCCTCCCCAGGGCTGCTGCTTTCAAATGCTGCTGCTTGGCAGAGACTAGATGACTTCTCGCCAGCTCCCTGGCTTTCTCTTCTACTCCCGGCCTCTCCGAGTCAGGGAATGTGGTGATTCTGTGGGTCTCACGCACTGACTTGCTGGTAACGCTGTTGCTTAGGAAGGTTTTCAAGTTGTCTGTGGTGCCCTCATTCGTAGCGGCCTCATCACACCATATTGGGCAAAAATTCTTCAAAGCTCCTGGCATGTTGCTAGCCTTCTTCCCTCATTTCTACCGTCACATGAGGTTTTCACTGTTCCTAGCTTTTTCCTGTTTTGATCATTTTAACGGTCATTTGGCAACGTCTGAGTTGCGTGCCCGTGCTCACCCTGTCTGCAAGTTGGGACTGTATTTCTAGGCTGAATGCGGCTGACGTTGTCCGCTCATGGCCACTGATGCCACGTGCGGAGTGACGAGCCCTCCAAGTGCTAAGAAGGAGTAACCGGCGTTTCACCGCGTCCCCCCGAAGTGCAGACGTCCCGTGACGTGGCAGTCCTCACCTCACCTCTCCTCTCCCTGGTCTGTGCTGTCGCCTTAGTCAGCACAGCTGTCTTGGCCTTGGCTGTTTCTCTGTCCCGATGGCCAGAAAGCACAGACGCAGGTCTCTACAGAGCTGTGCAGTCCTATCCGGCCCTAGCCTCGCTCCTGAACTCCAGGCTCCCATCTTACGTTCCTCAGACAGCAGGCCTGACATTTTCACATGCGTGTCCCAGTGGTGAGAAAACAAACAACACCCCTACCCGACATCCGCCTTGTGCACCAGCCTCTCCTCTTCCTGCGTTTCCTGGTTCTGGCCTCTAGGGCTGAAAAACCTCACCATCCCCGTCACCCCACGTTCAATCAGTCACTGTCTTCTTGTTCGACCTGCAAACTGTCCCATCCTTCCTACTGTCATTGAAAGTGCCCCGGCCTGGGTTCCCGTCCCTGCCACATGAATCACTGAAGTAATTCTGCGATGGGATTTCCTGGCTTTCACTTCTCTCTCCTCTGAAGCTTCGTAAAGAAGACACGACCGCACGGTTCCCCTTCCCAGCTACGTCTCTCTTCCCTGGATGCTCTGGGCCCCGGGCTCTGCCTTCTCTCCACCAGCCGTGGCCCCCGAGCCCACCGCAGCGATCCCGACTCGCCACTCGGACCGTCTGCCGTTCTCCAGACGGCCCTGGACTCAGTCTCAGCCCTCGGCTGGGAGGCTTCTCCTGTCTAGACAAGAGCTGTACACTCTGCCCTCGTCCACGACGAAAGAAGCAACAGAAACCGGCAGTCAGCATGCGGAAACTTGCAAGGCGATTTCACCAACGAATTTTATGCCTGTTGCATCTGAGATTAAATAATATGGGCTTGTATTTTGTATGTTATTTTTATATCATTTTTTTTCAGCAATTCATTTCTACTTTATTTTATTAGAGTATTGGTCCATGATCAATTGAAAGAAACCTGGCCCCTCTCCCCAGAGGCACTGAGAGGCTCTGCTTAGGAGCATCCCTGCCCCCTCATCCTGAGAAGGGTCACCAACCGCAACCGAGCTCGCCCTTCATGGTCCAGATCAAACGACGCTTCCTCTGCGAGTTTTCCCCTAACTGTCCTGCTTTGAACTTGTTTGCACATTTGTCCACATAAGCATAGCACTTTCTTGAAAACCTTTCTGTGGCAGTCACCATACTGTGTCTTCTATTACAGCTACACATGCGCCTTCTTCCCTAGGTTAGTGGTTGAAGGCGAGACTCCCGAGGCAGAATATTCAAGAAATGGGGAAATGCTTTTCATTCTGTACGGGTGGGCAAAGTGCTCAGCATCAAGTTGAAGGTCCTTGCCTGGCCCCCCGTCGGCCTCTTAGCCTCCAGTCCTTGTTTGAGGGGCTCTCAGGTCACACCTGGGACCAGTGTCATGCCTTTGTCTGTGCCGTGTCCACCGGGGCACTGTTTTCATCCTTCCCTGTCTGGTTGATACTCGTGTGTCCGTCGAGCCTCAGCTCACACATCCTTTCCTTCAAAGTCTAGATTAGACTCCCTCCTCCCTGGACTTGCCCTGCATTCTGTGTGTCCCTCTGCCTAGCCACCCACCAGGTGACCCTGGAATGATGCGCTCAGGTGTCCCCCGCCACTCGAGGCTATCACCTTCTGGAGGTCGGGGACACTATCTTATTCACGTCACTGCCAAGCACAGTGGGCGTCACACGGCAGTGTTCAAAAACACCTTTTATCCGAATACCAGCTCATTTTGAAGCACTCAAGAAAAAAAAAAAAGAAACGTAATTGTTGGTTCGTGGAGCTATCACGCTAGCCAAAGCAATCAGAGGAAGGCTAATTTAGTTTAGCCCGAGGCTGGAATTACTGATTGTAGATCCGAAAAACACTGGAGAGAAGGTACGATTAAAATTGGCGGCTGTTTGTAGGAACGAATATTTTCTTTTGCTAGGGAATGCTGGGATCAGAGATTCAGATTCCGAACTGAGGAGTACAACTGAAGTTATTCTATAGACTCTACTTTTCCAATGAGGAAATTCTTGCTCCGGATCCGTAAAAGGCCCATAACTGGGACACTACGCCCGTCATACAGAATCCGATCAAGCGGCGAAGGGAGGTCGCTGGTGGGAGCTTGTGAGTGACGTGACATGTGGCACCACAGAGGCGCGCATGGCACCACTTCCTGTTCCTCGACTCTCAGTCCAGCCACGCGGGGATCAATGCGTGGGCCTGAAGCTGTGCCTTGGAAAGTCACCTCCAGTGAGGATCTGCTAGTTCCTGGCCAGACTGTGTGCTGTTCTCCAAGGAGACGCCCATGGTTACCAGGACGACGCAGCTGCCTCACAGCAGCTGGAAGTTACTAGTTCATCGGAGACACACAGGACTGGCAGACGATGGCGAGTGGGGGCCAAATCCAAACCTCACTGTGGCGACGGTCTGAAGGCTCGTTTTCCACACGAGGCCCTGTCCATCCTGACCAGCTGTGTTTTTAATTTGCGTCATCTCTGTAAACTGAAGACTAGATGGCCCGCCTGAGAACTACACCTCTGTGGATTAAAAATAAAAATAAAAACCCTTGACGACGCTGTGTTGGAATCTGGATAATGATGCCAAATGTTTTATGGGTCTTTGTAAGAATTATACTTTTTTTTTTTTTTTTTTTTTTTTTTTATTGAATTGTAGAGTTGGAAGACAACAGGGACCTAGCAGATCATAAGGATCTGAGCTTTGGTCATGAGCCACCTGACCCAGGACAAGTAATGGGGGGTGACAAGCCACCTGGCCCAGGACAAGTTATGGGTGACAAGCCACCTGGCCCAGGACAAGTTATGTCATCTTTCTAATCCTCAGTTCCCTTATTATAAAAGCAGGAACAAAATATATTTCATAAGATGGTGAGAATTGAGATAACTTATGTGTTTCAGTTTCTTTATCTGTTGTGCATAGAGGATACTTACTGGTATTTTAGGGGTTATGTAAAACAGTCAAGGTAAAGTACTGATCTGGGGGCCTGGCTAGCGGTCCAGGCTGATGAATACTAGCAAACGCACTGAAGGGAAGAATGAACTCACCCTTCTGCAGAGAATGCGGCATGAGAGGCGCTGTTTTAAACGGCTGATGTGTATCATCCGAGTCAGTCTTCCTAACTGCCCTATTCTCTGTCATTTCCACTTTGCAGAACCCAGGCTGTATGACTCCAGAGCTGGCACGATTAGCCAATGAGCGATGATGACGACGACGACGATGATACAGGAGACCTTGATGATGATGTTGCTATGTAAGGCCTGGCACGTGGTAACTGCTCAGTACGTGCTGGCTATTATTGAAATGCTGGTGTTGTTTGTAAAAATTTGTAGAGATGGAAGTTCCACAGCCACTTCAGGTATTAAATCACTTTATTCCCTTTCTTATATCTTAAAACTCTTGGTATTATTTAAGCCGAATTTTTCTTTTTCAGATTTCTAGGGAAGAAGGGAATAAAAACCTTCCTGCAATACTTAATCTATTTGAGAATATTTAGGAAGTTATTAACCCCAACCCCTTTGCAGATTTTTTTATAAATGCCAACTTCTTGCTTCCCATCTATTCAATCTTATTTGTTCTTTTCCTTCCCAGTTTTCCTTCGTGTGTCTCTTTGAAAGCTGGCACTTTCTCGATACTGGTCCCATCGCCACGGTGTTTAGCATGACGGTCACTCCTGAGCGCTCAGTCTCATCTGAACCCAGTCTCCCTCTGTGGTCCTACTGGAAGAACTCGCAGTAGGTCTCGCTTTTCTTCCTTTGGCTGATCTCGTAAATCTAACCGTTTATTTAAAAGGGTTGATCTGAGGCTTAAATGTGATGATGTTTGTAAAAGTCACTACAGCAGGGTGCCCAGTCAATACCAATCAAGACATTAATTAATACCAGGTGAGGACTCTGAACCCCTTGATTAAAAATGTACTCTCGTACCCGTTCTGGTGCCGCGCATCCTCTCACGGCCTCTCCGTCCACTGGGAGGACGCGGTGTTGCGAGCGTGCTCTCGCGGCCTCCGGGGCTGTTCGTGATCCGGTCCCTGCCACTCTGCCAGCCTCCCTCTGTCCATCGTCTGCCACGCGAACGTGCTCACCTTGGTCGCTCTGAACCGCCTGCGCCTGCACACGCCGTATCCTCTGTCTGGGACGTCCCGACTCCTCGAGCACCTGGGAGAGAACCCTGAGCATCTTTCGAGAGCGGCCCCGAGCGTGACGTGCTCCGCGAAGCCCTTCCTCCTTCCTTCCCAGCACCGTGCGTGTCCTTCTCTGCGGAACCCGGGGCACGGCTTGCTAGTTTGTCTTTCTCGAGTCCCGTCCTTGAGGGGCGGGGACTACGTTTTACTTGTCTATCCCTAATGCCTGGTGTGCACCAAGAACTTAAGAAAAGAATGAATGACCGCACCGTTCTCATTCCTCAGTCTTCCTACCAGCACTGTCGCCCGTTACCCTCGTCCCCCACGAACGCTCGTGTCGGCTTCATTCATCTGTCGTCTTGCTGTGGAGCCCAGCGCCCACCCAGCAGCTGCCCTGAGCACTCACAGCCCCGAGCACCTGTTACGTGGCCGACTCCAGGAGAAAATCCAACCATCCGATTGTTCACGTTCACGTTGTTCGCACGGTTTATATGAAATCTGAGGCTGTTTTATTCTAAATAACGGTAGGTGGATTTTTTTAAAAGAGCAAATGACTTAATTTTTACAGTCCCCAGATTTTGAAATTAGGAATTTAGTTTATCATCATACAGATCTTTCCCCTTAGAAATGATAGAACTTTTCCTAATCTCCCGACGCTGTTTAGAGGTCTTTAAAATGAGGCTTTCTCAGAGTTCTGGGTTCAGATTGTTGATTAAAACTGCATCACAGAACTTCTTACCCCTAATACTTGGCAAATAACAGAAAGCTCCCTCTGCCCCCCCAAAAACAATTACAAACAAGAACCAAAGAGGAAGCGGTTATCACTGAAGGTGATCAAACGCTTCATGGAAAGGAAAACGAAGATTCCAGACTGGAGTGGAGAAGTAACTTACAGCCCGGCCGCGCCCCCCGCCCCCGCCCCCCCCGCCCCCCCCCCCGAACGAGGCTGCTCGCGTGCGGACGGCTCTTGCTCTCTCAGCAGAATAATCTTTATCATTTGCAATTTTACAGAATACCTAGGCCTTCCTTAGTTATCTCTGCAAATTGGCCAGAACACGATTTCAAATGTAAAATCTCCAAATAATAAGTTTTTGCTCAGGAAATATTAAAAACACCTTCGTCGATATTTTTAGCAATACTAACTGGTTTGAAGACAACCAGTCCACGGAACTGCACAAGGATAGGCAATTTAGGGTCTGGGGGAGGGCGGGAGAAGGAGAAGGTGGGGCACAGATGACATACAGCCTGGATGACCCCAAACGCTCCTCAGTCTCTCCAGAGTCAATGACAGCAAATGGTTTCCAGGAAGAGGATTCTATTTGTGAATTTCTAGTAGTGGTGGGTGGCTCACAGATTTTATATGTGCGGAATCGGGATGTATGTTATCTTCCAGGGTTGCTGGTGTAATTACTGCTTCCTGGGCAGGAGGAAAGGTGAGGTCAAATCTTTTTCCTTAGAGAACTCAACTAAGAAAGCCACAAAGTGATCCACAGTTTGCCATTGATTAATTTTTCTGGCTGGCTGATTAGGGTTCGGATAACTTTCTCCAGTAGTTTTGGGATGGGTCCAGCTTTGGGCCCAGATTATTTTCTTGGTCCATCAGTGGGAGGATTACCTGTAAATTATCCAGGATGATTCGGAGGGCGTGCACCTGTCTTCGAACAGCACCAGAGAACCTTTCATAGGTTTGGGCATCGTATTCACTCATTTGGATCTCCTTTAGCCTGAAATCGAAGGGGGCAAAAGAGATGACAGCTGAGATCATGCACACGTGGCTCTTTTAGTCCCATTCATATGCTACTAGAACTGCAGCAAACACCTTGGTAACTCAGGTTGCCTCTGAGGAGAAAAGGCAGGGTGTATCTCCAGCCAGGGGACACCTTGCAAAGGAGGGGATGCCCAGGAGCGCGCTGGTAAACGGTTAACGCATTGCCCTCCGGGACCGGAAAAGGAAGCCCTGATGGGTAGCGTTTGGTGATTTCTATGGTGTCAATTCTCCCGCCATGATGGAGTTCAAGCTGCCAACCGAGAGTCCACTGAGCACTGAGTTGGAAAGACGTGTGCACGACTGGCTCTCGCACCGTCGCCGTATCCCAAAGATGCATCTCGATGTTGGCAGCTGGTCAGTTCATGTGGCAGCTTCCTAGAAGAGTTCCCATGGGTTGCTTTTTAAGACCGAGGACATGTATTTCTTAACCAAGATAATACTCCAGGCCCAAAGAATGTCATTTAATGTGTTGCTATGGAAAGTACAAGCATTTTCTGAAATCCCAGTACAGTGCTCCCTTTGATCATTTGTCATCATTTGTTTCTGCCGTGGCCCCACCAGTGTACTTGTGGTCCCCAAAACACATTATGTGCCTGTACCTCGGGGCTCTTGTGCAGGCTTCTCCCCTACATGGGGATGTCCTCTCCCTGCCTCTTTGCCTGCTAAGTCTCTCTTACTCTTCAAGACTCAAGTCAATGACCACCTCCTCTAGGAAGCCTGCTCTGATTCCTTAGGTCTGTCTTCTAAGCTCCCTATCACTTCATGCTTATCTCTATAAGGGCACTAACTACCTGTGCTATAACCTCCTGTCTCGCCAGGCAGGCTCTATGCTGCTTTAGGTAAGGACTGAGTCTTTTTCATCTTTATATGTACAGTGCCTAGCATGTACCTTGCATATAATAGGTGCTCAAAAATAAATTGGAATGAATGACTGAAATAAACATAAGACGCTCAGAAACATTTAAAATGCGGCATCTTAAACTAATCATATATAGAAGGTTCATTCGCTGAGTGAACCTACCTTGGGTTTTATAGTGTCATATTTATACCACTAATTTCATCACACATTTCTATACATTTCTATAAATGTAAAGATAACTAAGCAAGTCCTAGGTATTCCCTGTCCCCTACTGGGACAGGGAATAACCAACACAGATCTCAAAAGACTGATCACAGTCTGGTCTTCCAAACTGCTGCCATGTGTGTGTCTACACGGTCTGCACGTGTGGACTGTCGGAGGTATGGATCCAGGTGCGTAGCTGAGACTCTGATCTAAAGCATATTTGTATCACCTTGGGCTGAAATGGGAATGAATGGTCTCTATTCCTCCCTGTCAGGCCAAGCACTGGGAAGAATCCGTCCATCATGGGGCAGAATAGTCACCAGCATCACATAATGTTAGGCACCGACTCTCATGGGGCGGATGTGCGACCCCTGCCATGCCACCCGGCTGGGCCAGCTACCGCCAACTCAGGTTTCGAGACCCAGCTGGAAGGCCACCCCCTACAGCCTTGCTCGACCTCTCGGGTAATCATTCCCTTTCACCTGCCTTCAACGGATATCTACTATAGAACCTATACACTTAATTGCTTTAATAGATATGTGTGTTTCCCTCGATGATAATGTTTTCAAACTTTATTTTCCACAGTAAGAAATACGCCTTAATACGCTGACACGCGGTACACACAAATGCACGTGTGTATGTGTATATATGTGCGTATAACTGAATCAAAAACTTAACGAAAAATACGTTTACTACATGTGGAGCACTCTGATATTCTCTTCTTTTCCTCTGGGAGAAGGGAATGCGTCTTATTTTTTTTTCTGAATCTGCAGTACCTAGCACGATGCCTGACACACGGTGACACTCGATAATGCTGTTGCACAGCCTTTGAAAATATTATTAAAAGGTAAATACCTGACAGGCAAATAATATCTGAATGGTCGTTTCCTGAGGTGACATGCCAAGGTGACTTCTAAATTTATTCTCTGTCCTGAAGAACAAAAATGAACGTGTGCATAGGACGTGACCTCTGAACGATACCTCTTACGTTTAGTCTTGGCAATCTCTCAAGCCTCTCTATAAATTTTCGTTAGATTAAGTTATGTCTCGAGTATCAAGGCTGACAAAAGCTGGGCACTGTGAATATCATGGGATATGCTGCCTACCCCTTCATGCCTAGCAGGTCAATATGCTCTCTCCCGAAGAAGGGAGACTAAAAAAAAAAAAAGTAGACATAGCTTGTCCTTAGCAGGAGGATCCGGACACACACACACACACACACACACACACACACACACGCACGCACACACCCGGAGCCAGGCAACTGGTAAGTCATCTGGAGCAGAATGGTCTGTGTAGACAGACCAGAATCAGCTCTAGTTACAGGGCTACCTCTGGCAGATTGAGCTGCACCCAAAAAACACCACATGCTGTTCTAATTATGAAGAAATCTGGAAATCATATTCGAGGTTGTGTCAGCTTTCAGAAAGATCAGCTACGAGGTGTTCAACAGTGATAACCAATTCTGAAAGATGAAGAGTGAAGCAGGGAATGGGGAAAGAAAATGGGAAATTTTAGCCTCTGACTTGGACGAGCTTTCTGCCGGCGTGACCCGGGTCCAGGCTGCGGGGCGCAGGGGTTCCTTGGCCCCGTACGTACTCTGTGCGGCTCTCTGCACTTCGGGGGTGCAGTCTGTGCTTCAAAGGGCGTGTTTACTGTTACGTAAGAGTCTGGGAATTTTTAGTTCTCGTTTTACTTTTTCGCATAGCTCAGACTTCAATACTATAATTCTGGATCAGCTGGGAGGAAAGCGAACGCGAGCTGAGGTCCGCTGCGGGGGGCTGGCGGGTTCTGCCAGCGCCGTCGGCATGGTTTCCAGAACGGGCCCCCCTCGAACGCGCTTCTCGGCGTGGGAAGCGCTTCTCGGCGTGGGAAGCGCGCCTCGGGGTCCCGCGCGTGCGTGTTCGGCGGCTCACTGTTTCTTTCCTGCTTCACACTCGTTTTGCACTTGTCTACCTCCGTTACTCCTCCTGAATTAGTCGATCTGATACAGGGAACCAGTATATAGGCGAAGCCCAGGCACGAATGGATGCTCACTGAACGCTGGCTTGTCTACTAGAACCCGTCAGTGGTATTGGGCTCCAGGCCACGTGGTGGACCCCTCGAGGGGGATGGGTAGGTCTGCCTGTCACCTGGTTTCAGCCAGCCTCTGAATTCACTCCTAGGCACCTGTCCATTATTCATGCCACAGACAGGTATGAACGTTCGCCATGCGTCAGGTGCTAGGTTGTAGGTGCCAGGGGCATGTTACCGGGCAAAGTGCTCCGCCCTCAAGGGGCTTAGAGTCCCTGGGGAGGCAAACGGCTTCACGGCTTCACGGGACTAATTGCACAGTGCCCGGGGGCGGGGGTAGGGGAAGAAGGGGGGCGATGGGAATCGGGAGGAAAGGTGCAGGGCGCCGTCAAGCCTCACGGGAGCGCGCTGAGTCCGTTCTGCACACGCCTGGGGTTGCAACACCTCTCTTTAAAAGTGGCTGTTGGATGATGGTGAAGAATTCTTTCTTTTTAAAAATGTAATGATCGCGTTGGGAGTTTTTACTTTTTTTTAAGAGTCCTTACCTTTCAGAGATATACTCTTAAATGTTTATGATGAAAATACAGGATATCTTGGATTAGCTTCAAAACAGTCTGCGGGTGGGGCCTGAGTTCTCTTCTTGAACTCGGGGGGACAGGTCCATTACATGTTCCTCTCCACTTCTGCCTCCCCGTGAACTACTGGTGTGCCAGAGGATCCATCCATGTGTCCACTTACTCAAAAATGGAGGCTGGACATTTCTTGTGAGAAACTCAGTAGCTGGGGAGGGGAGCATGGTGCATATCGAGCTGGTTCTTTTCCTACATGGACAACTGTTTCCGTGAAGCATAGAGCAATATTCTAATTCTCACGAGGCCTCTCATCGCAGTTTTCCTCTCACCTTTCCGGAGACGTCTAAACTGCGCTTATTCCAAACGTGGTTATCTATCCTCACAACCTCTGTGAGAAGCGGAGAGAGGGCGGTCGCTCGTCTCCAGAAGGGCAAATGCAGGCGCGGTGAGGACAGACGAGTGGATCCGGGGCGTCGGGAAGCCGGCGGCCGGCGGGAGCGCGGTGTGGCTGGCGGGGAGAACCCGCACGTGTCCCCATTGTGCCGCGCCGTTCAGTGGCAGGACGTGTGAGCGCAGCGGCACGTGACGCGGTGACGGGTGCCCTCCGTGGGGGGGGGGGGATGCCATCGACCTCACGCGTGCGAGCCCAGCTCCTTCCATCGGGCGCGACGTCGCGAACGCACCGAGTCCCAAACCACTGCCGAGCCCCTCGGCCCCCGACGAGACATAGTGCCGCTCCTTGGGCACTTTTCACTTTCAGCTGAAGAACACGTGTGGACGGCTACTGACGGGTCACGCGGCTTCTCATCTGTTAATGCTCCCACCGAAGTGACCCCGGACGGTCCAGGGCTGTCTGAAAGCCGCAGGCCGGCGGCGGCCCGATTTCAAGGCCTGCTCTACCCACCGACCCGGCCTCGCGGTCAAGCGCACACCGCACCGTCGCAGCCGGTCCCCTCAGTCCGGCGAGGCAGGGCTGTCGCCCACGGAACCCATGCTCACCCTGCCCAGTGCCTGGGCTGCTGGGTTTGCCCTCCCCAGGGCGAATGTGAATTGCCCTCCTCCTCGAATACGATTTCCAGATTTCTTCTGGATCCCCAGATCCAGCTGGGCTCAGGCCCCACCGCACAGCAGCCCACTGACCTTGGCCTGCCCTTCCCTGCAGGCCAGAGGGCACAGCCTCCACACCAGGGGACTCCGGCACTTCGCAGGGGTGTGTCTGAGTGTGAGTCTGTGTGCGTGTGCGTGTGCACAGGTCCTTTCTCCACATTAACCCACGAAGTCCCTGAGAGCGGGAAGGGACCCATGCAGAGGGACCTGGAGCCCCTGTGTGGCCTAGGAACAGAGGTGGAGAGAGGGAGTGATTCGGACTGCAATTTCCCTCTAAGAGAAATAGCTTTGGTTTTGCCTCCTGGTGTGCTGCGTTCCACCTTCCACACCATCATGCGTAATCGAGACATTTAAAAGAGCCCGAGTAGAAAGCATGGGAGGCCAAGTTCAAGTTCACGCGGTTGCGCCTTTAGGAAGGGGCGGCTACGGCGCCCCCGTCCGCGGTCCGCGGTCCGCGCTGCTGCGGGAGGCGGAGAACCGCACACGCCTGGGCGGCCCCGCTCACCTCTGCTGAAACGCCCGCCGGCCCATCTCCCTCGCGGCTCTCTTCACCTCCTCGGGAACCGCGTCCTTCTCCGCCTCGGAGACCTGGTACACTGTGTGGCCTGCGTCCAGCCGGTAAGGCCCGCCTTTGCCACCCAGGCCGGCAGTGTCTCTTCCCCCTGCGAGGAAGCCGGGAAAAGCCAGGCGGTTACCGACCCGGAACACAAAACGAGTCAGATCACGTGTGTATGTTCCCGTGGAACATAGTCATTGCACTTAACTGATAGTTAAATATTCAAATGACCTTCTTCTAGAGACAAAGGGTGTCCCCTTCCCCCCCATGTTCAGGATGGTTTTCCTTTTCTCCATCCATCCAGCCAAATCTTATGCAGATTCAAGGCTCTGACCAAATTCATTGACACGTCACCTCCTGACTTTGCCTGACAAGGATCCATATTCCTGTGCACTCTTTACTACTTTTTAAAATTTATTTTTCTTTTCTCACCAGCTATATGATGGATGGATCGTATTTTATATATCTTTGTACGTTTGCACCTGTAAGAGTGGCTTGAACGTCACAAATGGTATAGATTTGTTAATTAAACGAACAACACTTCCCTCTTGTTTTCTTATTTTTCCTCAAAATAAGAAAGACAGCTGGGTTATAGGCACCGTTTCATCTGTTTTGCAGATGATAGAAATGATGCACAGAGAAGTAAAGTGACTTAACTTACAACTTCCTATCAGTGGGTGAGCCAAGATTAGAAAGCAATTATTACACCGACTCTGACTTTTAGCTTAAATAATCTACAACAGATAGACACTGTCAGCTGCGGAACAGTTTTCAATATAGATCCAAGTTCACATGCTTTGTGTGTATTATGTAATACTGCATAAACTGTTTATGCCATAAATATAGGTCGAATGCCTAGAAGGCTAGGCAGGTAGCATTATAAACAGTGCTGAGGACTTTGGTTAACTAGAGAGGATCTGCTTTGTCTAAATGGATTCAGATTCAAATTATTTTAAAACACTACCTCCTCGACCTCAGGAATACATACACCGGTCAAGATTTGGCCTCGGGCTACCCGTTTGTTACCCCTGCTTTGTAATGATTAATACACTAGGAGTCCGTTTCCTTTGCTCATTCGCACGCAGTTTGGGAACTGAGAACCCAGGATGGGAGTGTGGCATGGTCTGCCTGAGTCTGAGGCCTGATGCGCCGGGGATGTGCCCTGGAGGGAAGTCCCTTCACTCCTCTGTGTCTCAGTCTCCTCGCCTATAAGATGAGGATGCTGACCCCACTTACCATGGGACTGTCGTGAGGCTAAAATGCTGTGAGCAGTATTTGGTGCAAAGTAAGCCAAGTGACTGCTCTGACTACTATTTTTTAGACAACGTCCAGTCACATAATTGAGGTCATTTCTCAGTTTCGTAAAGTGGAAAATTTTAAAGCTTTTTTAGGCTTTAGTTAAGTTATGCTACGTTTTTATTTTCTCCCTTGGAGCCTGAATCGGTGTAATAAGTCAAAAGCAAGAACTCCGCACGTATGGTGTCCCTTATCCAAGTGCAGGTAGGTCATTTCCTTTTGGGAAATACCATGACGACGGCCTATTAATTATGGTGTTTTTACCCTCTGATTCGAGCACATCTTATTTCATTCTTATTTAGAAACTCGTGGTGGAAAATTCCTTCTTGGAGGTGTGTAATTCCCGGCTCTCACTCGTGAATGGCCTCTAGGCAGAGGGGACCAGTAACTGGACAGTGACAATGAGCTACAGAGTCAGAAAAGCCATTTAAGTGACCGGCCTCCCTTCCTGGCAGAGGTTCTCCTGAGGAAGGAGTGGATCATGAATCAGAGCTTAAAACTTCCTAGGTGCCGAGATGACATCATTTTTCAAGGAAAGGACCCACAGCTGTTTGGAGGCTGGTGTGAGTGACGGTCAGCATGAGTCACATGGGCCCTC
>CM053508.1:3049315-3098290 GCA_028627145.1 Eidolon dupreanum | reverse complement strand
ACCGGGCTGCACAGCAGGAGGTGAGCGGTGGGTGAGCAAGTGAAGCTTCATCTGTATCTGCAGCCGCTCCCCAGCACCAGCATCACCGCCTCAGCTCCGCCTCAGATCATCAGGCATTAGACTCTCACAGGAGCTCAGGTCCCTGGTACCACAAAGGTTGGGGACCGCTGTATTAAGGAATATAACATTACAGATGTGGCTCACAGCGCAGCTGTTAACGACTTACGGTGACCAGCTGGCACTGGTTATAAACACAGCCATTCTTCCAGATGTTCTTTCTATGGCAGGTATAACACTTAGTTCACACAGAAAGTTAAAATAGAAAAACACTGATAAAAGGCTAGGGCTAAGGAGGGAAAGGTTAAGAGAAATCATGACAAAGGTATTCAATGCTTTAGAGGCGTCAAAACAAAAAAGTTGTTCTTTGCTTTTGTTTCTTGAACTAATAGTATATTTTAATGAGCATTCAGTTCATATGGAATAAGGACATTCCCCAAATGACTAAAAGCCATTTTCCACTAAACTGACACAGAGGAGGCATACTTATAAATGTGGGAACCAGTAAATCTATTTCTTTGAATATGCCTACATTATTCATATCTCTTGAACCTGACTAAAAGGGTCCCAAGAAATGAAACCGTTTCCGAGTTACTTTGTGCCATCGTGCTATTTTCTTCCGGGGGTTGGAGGAGCAGGTAAAAAGGCTGCCTGGTCATGAGCTGGGTGACTAACAAGTTCCAGTGTCCCCGGCCTTCCTCGGACACTGGATGGCTCTCCAGCCTCCTCTGCTCAGGAGCTCGGGTGAGACATCCTGAGCTGTGAGGGCTCAGGCAGCAGTGAGGGAGCATATGTGAGGACGGGATGTGAGACCAGGGCAGGTGCGCGCTCGGGTGGAGAGGGGGCTCGGGCACAGATGCATCCAGAGAGGGATGGGCTACAGGCAAGGACACATCAAGGCAGGGGTGGGCACCATCGCCCCCTCCTGCGTCCTTGGCCTGGGTAGTGGGAGCGCTCTGCTTCCGCCGCGGGACCGTGACAGAAGCGGTGAACGGTGACAGATGCGCTCCACGTCATGGGGCCTCCGACCACCGCAGAGCCTTCCTGACGTGGCTGCACAGCAGCAAATTTAAAAACGATGTCAAACACACGCCATTTAAATTACCTCGACGTTTTGAACATGTTTTTACCTCAGAAAACCAACATGTGAAGAAAATTTCTACTAAAGATGCTGCTTCAGATACAGAAAAATGTATCATTAGGACAGATCAACAGAAAAAAAATGAAGACTTGGAGGCTGATAGATTTATACTTACGTGACATTTGAACATTTTTCCGAAATGAAAATAAAAATGGCAGTTAAGACATGCAGAAGAACAGCAAGATATAAACCAAATGTAACCCCCCTCCCCGCCCCAAAAAGACCCTTCTCTTTAAGGAAGCAAACACACACTTATTCCGAGTACTTGGTAAGAATTCACTCATTTTTATCTGACATACAAACTGAGGACAAAGGTAGGAACGGGTTACCTGGGAATAGGGATATATCGGAGTTTCTTTGATTGAAGATCAGTGACTTCTATATAACCAGCTGTTTGTGGAGGGGTTACACCTGCAAATAAGTCACGACACGAGTCAAGCATTAGCTTACTGTGTGATACCAAAACAGGGCCAAAGGGAGAATGAAGGCTGTTGAATGTGGAGGACCGTTATCAGTAGCCTGAGGCAGAACTCAGGACCCACTTGACAAAGGTCTTGAGCCAATGCCAGGGTCAAGGCCAGACTCTCAGAGTTAGGTTGTCAGGGAAATACAGAGACTGTTAACTAGATGCATATTAGGCCATGATTCTTTACTGTCAGAAAACGACTTCAGTTCTTTGCATTGTCTTTGCTTGCTTCCCAAGATGGGTCAATGTTTTAGCCCTTTAGGTGGAAATGCTTCATCATCTGAATTCTGTTTTCCTTCTTACGAAGTCACAACAACAAAGGTACAAGACAGTGGAAGAGCACCCACTTGGTAAACAGACTGCCCTGGCGTGAAGTCCTGGCTCCGACTAGTTTCCTAATTGTTGTATGCGGGTCAGGTTAGTTATTGTTCTGAGGCGGGCTTTCGGTACTGGCAAAGCCAGGGCTAACGGCAGCCCTGCTAGTAGCTGCCCAACACCCAGAAACAGAGAGAGATGAGGGGAGGATGGGGCAGCGAGGTGAGGGCTCTGGGTCATGAAGAATGAGACAACATGGGGCAGGAGACGGTTCAGCGACAATTCTGAGGCTGCTTCCCAGCGAATTCCGGGGCTTTACTGATTGTGTCCTACAGTCCTGGGGACCGCCATCACCTCCTTGTCACCAGCTGCCACCACGGGCTGTCGGGATCTCTGCTTAGTCTTTGCAGACAGTATTTTGCACAATGACAGCAACAAAGACTTAGGATTCCTGTTTGAGAGATGAGGAAGCCGAGGCTCATGGAAGTGATAAAATAACGTGGTGGAGTCACAGGGATGGCTTTGCAACCCGGGCCTTTTTGCCTCTGAAGTCCATCCACGGCAGCAGTTTTTAAAACAGCTCCATTTTACAAAATCTGGGCCACTAATGTCTCTTTAAAAACAAAAACAAAAACAAAAAAACTTCCCCTAAACAGAATCCATACTTTTAAAGATTTTTGTCTATCTACCTTCTCTCCTTACAACTTATGATTTGAATGAGACATCCATTTATCAAATTTATCAAATGTAGTTAAAAAAAAATAAGAAACCTGGCATTTTTACTTCATGTTTGCATTTGAAAGTTTTTGAGTAGGCCACCTGAAAAACTCTTATTTATCCAACAAATGTGATTGAGCTCACTGTGCACCAGATACTACAGGAAGCACTGGGGATAGAGAGGAAAGAGATGAGGAGCCCGCAGCATAAAGAAGAAAGTTCTTAAAAAATAAAAAAATAAAAATAAAAACAAATTGTGGGCTCTTGGGGACTTAGAAAGAATTCCAGGGTGAGAAGCACAGGCCGGGGGCCAGGTATGGGCTGCAAAGCTAAGTAACGAGTGGTCCCAGGGGGGCAAAGGGGAAGGAAGGGTGATGTGTAGGGAAAGCAGAGAGTAAGAGGAGTTACTATGGTAACCTGACCACCCAGCTGGATGGGCTGTCCCCAGATGGCCATTATACAAAAACGAATTTGCTTATCCTAAGTCATGAGCTGCCTGCGTTCGCAATGCTGCCTGGGGTATAAGGTCGGTCGATCTTGGATAAAGTTTTGCACCATTTATCATTTTGACAGGTCCTGCTGCTAAGACCTCGCTGAAGTAGATGGAATTATTTATAGACCCAGGCTCTTTGCCAAAAATGACCAGTTACTGAAGCACTTGGGATGGCAGGAGCCACTTAGGTTTTCAGCTTGCCACTTATAGGTATTTTTTTTCATAAGTAGTAGTATTAAGTCGAGCTAATGCCATTAGCACTTTTAGACTGCTCATGAAAGCAAAGGACAACTTACTTTAAAATATCTTTTTTCCTACATTTTCCTTTCCTTTCTCTGTGCAAATTAATTCCATAGCATAAAGAGGGTGAGAAAATTCAATAATGGCTGTGTCTATTTCAAGAAGAAGAAAGCAAGAATTTTACTCCCGGTGATGAAAAATATTTGCACATATCAGAGAAGGCAGTTTGTGGTTATAAAGTACTTCAAAAAAATACTAAGGGTGGTAGTGGTGACAGCAAGCACTTGAAAAACAATCAGAATTAACGTTTACCGATTTGAAAATAAATCAGCTCAGAATATGAGACTGAATTAAGGACGTGGAAACTGTGGCCAGATTTTCTTCCAAACTTAGCCAAACCCTTGTCTATCCATTTGAAATGTAGAGAGGACCAAGGCTCTGTGAATTTCCATTACATTTATAATCCAGGTGGATTTCAAAGCCAGGTGTAAACTATACTTAGGAATTAGTTTCCAACGATTAAAGGGAAGAGCAGTGGTCACCACACAGTTCTCAAGAGCAGTGGGGACGGCCAGAAGGAGGGGAGGTAAAAACTGTCAGGTAAAAACTGTCAGGCAAAATCGCCAAGAACGTCTTCTGAGGGAAGATGAAGTTATACAAAAAAGCCGACTCCTCCTAGCAGTGCACTTTAATGTGCACCTGTTAACTACTAGCTAATGAACTTCGCTGTTCACAGCTTAAAAGAGTGACGTGTGCCCTGCATGGATGCCCATACCACAACTTTGAATTTACTCAACGTTCAAAAACTAGTGTGCCGCTTTCAATCAAGGGTCATTATTTTGTGTTTACAGAGGCCTGTGACTAAAGAAAAAAGAAGTTAACATTTAACTGGAAGAAAAATTATTGGAAGAAAGTAGCAAATCTCTCCCCATGTGCATCAAACAGAAGTTACATCACCGTCAAGCCACCGGGAGAGTAGCCTTTATGGTTTCTATCGGTTTCTTTAATAAAAAGGCTGATATGTATAAATTGTGAATTACAGCAGTGAAAATCAGTGAGGTGGAGCTACTAGTTCCTGACTGATCAGATTCTATTTACTTTAAAAAACTGGATTTCGTCAGAGGTCTCTGTGCACAGAGATTGAAGAGGCCGAAAGGAAAGCCAGCTAGCCTGTGGCTCTGTGACTCCGCTCAGCCCTCACTTCCTGCTCCAGGGGACACTTTCACCTTTCTTGTTTCTTTGGGGGTCACCTGACTTCTCATGGTGCCGTGTTTTAGTTTGAGGCATTGTTTACTGACCTCCCACCAGGTACGATGGGAATTTATTTACTCTATTTCATATGTCACTCTCCGTGCCCAAATCCTCGGTTTTCTCATCCACGATATATTGATACAATGACTTGGGTTAGGTTAACATCTAGTGCTTATGTTATTGTGATTACATAAATGCTACTCACAGCTGAGGTATGTAGTCTTACTGCTTTTTCTTTCCTGTACAACTTCTTCTGTTCATGAGATTCATAATCATGTTGTGTTGTTGGTTTAGTTTTTCACCTACTTGGCACAAATTCATCCTCAAAGGGTTCCCTGTCAGAATTTCTAAATATGTTCAAATATATTGGATTGATCAATTTCGCCTTCTTGGAGGCATCTCTCATGACATCTTCTCATCTTTTCCAATCTGAACTGGTTGGTCTCTAGGCCTCTGCACTGCTATCGGCCTGGGGTCCCCTTTACTATTCTCTCTCTCTCTTTTTTGTTTGTTTGTTTGTTTGTTTACAGCCCATATTTATGAAATTCTTCCTATGTGTCAGACACAATCCTATGCAGTTGATATACATTTGGAATATTTAAGGAACACTAATTAAACAAATGAGGAGAAATAAAACTAAAAGATAAAACAGGCAATTCTCAGAAGGGCAAATCACAACATATAAAAAGATGCTCCAATTCACTAGAAATCGGGAAAACTGCAACAAAAAAACTTCTACAAGAGAAGAGATGGACGCAGAGCACCAGGACCTTTTAAGCTTTTGGATCGACAACTTTGGGAAACAAGTTAGTAATGTCTCTCTTAGATACGTATCCTACAGACTTTCAACATATACACAAGAAGACAGGCACAAGACTATTCGCAGCCCACTATTTTTAATTGTAAAAAATTGGCAAGGACATAAATCCGCATCAATAAAGAACAGATGTATAAATTGTGGTATTACAGCAGTGAAATCAATGAGGTACAGTGATCAGTATGGTGATGATGAAGATCCTCTTCTTGACCAAACTCTGGTCAAGATTTTTCTGGGTCCTCTTCCCAACTAGTCCCCGAGTTTTGGGCTTCCGTGTTTATCTATGTAATGCTAAATCAGCTTGACCAACATCCCCTCCCCTCGAGATCTGACTGGGTTCCTGATCCTCCACTATCTCCCAGGTGATGTCTGTTCGCCTTGGCCTGCCTTCAGCAAGAATCCTGTTAGGCTGATTTAGGCACAATTTTTCCATTCCTCTGATGTTCTCTTAGTAATTTTACACCCACCGATCCCGACCAACAAAGTTGGAGGATCTATATTGCCTAATTTTAAGACTTAACTATAAAGTATAAAGACAGAAAGACATTAAGAGAGTACGGTGTTAGTGAAGAGACAGATACACAGATCAATGGAACAGAACAGTGAATCCCAAAATAGACCCACACATATGCAATCAGTTGGTTTTCAGCAGAGGTCCAAATAATTCAATGGAGAAAAGACAGCCTTTTTAGCAAATGGTGCCCGAATAATTGAATATCCCCATGTAAAACAATGAGCCTCTTCTACCATAAAAATCATTTTAAGGAAATGATGATTTATGTGGAAGGAACTAATTCTAAATACTATCATATTGCCAGGACTTTTCAAACCCAGTGACAGGTTATAATACATTTGGCATTATTTTCATGAAGTCCACACTAACATGATGAATGTAAACACAGGACAACCTATTACTACCACTAGGATGTAAATAGTAATCAGCAGCTCAATAATCGAAGTTTTTCATAATTATCCATTATAATGAAGGGCAGTGTGCTCCAGTAAGATCGCTCTGGGAGAGGGACAGCAAGACCTTGGTGCAAACCTGGGCTCTGCTGGCCCCTGGTCAGGTGACCCTCGGCAAGTTATTTTACTCTCTGGGTCAGTTTCCCTGCATGTACATTAGAGAGATCATTGACGATAAAATGGGGATTTGAAGATTAAATAAGTTTATATGAGGAAAAGTGATCGGCACAGGGCCTGGCATATTTATACAGTGCTGTGCATTGGTTTTAAATCTACTTGTTTGTGACTTAAGCGAAGTTGTTTTGATCCACTTATTTATGGCAAAGACACAAAAGTTTTCAGAAATGAAGTTTGTTTTGATATAAGAATGAAGTGAGTCAGGATGTCATCGTCTCATCTGTTACTGATAAGCACTCAGTAGCCCAGCTGCTGTGAGGCCCTGCTGGGGGCCAGGGGCACGCAGACTACAAATACCAAGGGTCTGTGAGGACCCAGGCAAGGGTGTCTGGTCTGGGCAAGGCGGCCCCTGCTGATCTTAACAGACCTCCGAAGGCCTCCGGGGCATCGGCTCCTGCCCTGGTAAAAGCCACTCTCTAACCAGCGGCTGCCCATCGTGCCTGCCAACACTGGTGCCCCGTTCCCTAGCAACGTGCTCTAGCAACAAGGGACTTCTGTTTCTGTGCCGGCGGCTGGAAGTCAGCTCCAGGTGGGATAAGCAGTCTTGGCTAGAAAAGGCGCATGTTTACTAAATTTGGACTTTATTTCTCTCATCTCCTTTTGCCTGAAACAACTTTGTGATTAATCTATCACTGGTTTGGAGTATGTTATTTCTGTACTGGCTTATTAAGAGACATTATCCTGTGTGCTACTGGCTTGTGAAATTCCTGCAGTGAACCTGTGTTGAATACGTTGTTGGCAGAGACAAACTCAGCATAATTTGCAGCCCAAAACAAAACATGTAGTTGTAAGTATGAGCTGATTATGAAAGCACTGACAAGTGAGTCCGTCTGCATAAGTCCCAAGCCCCATTTCCTATGCCTAATATTCTAGAGATTTTAAAAGTGTTCGTGAGAACATGTTCCGAGTATAGTTACTGTATAAGTGTCATGTAAATGATGACAAGCTCTCACAGCAATGGCTATGACCACATGCAAGAAGCTGAGTGACAACTTTCTGAGCACATATAGGTCTTTACAGCTACTAGACCCCATTAGAATGATTTATATTTACAAATATACAATAATAATGATAAATTAAGCATCCCTTCCAAAAGCAAACTACCTTTAACTACCTTGGTAAATTAGGAGTTGGTCCGTGTCTTACCTTTGGGGTAGACATCGTTTAGAGGGACTTCTCCTTGGGGCAAAATCCTGACTATCTGGTTCGTATCTAAAAGGGTCACACAATTGCTCTGTTTTGGAGTTCCGCTTTTCTTCTTTCCTCCATACAATGCTGTGTCAATGAACCTTGATTTATGCAAAGACGAGGGCCTTTTCCAGGAATAAACCTCACTGGGTGACTGAAAAAAATAAAAAGAGAGATGAAAGCACCGAAGCGCTCTGAACTGCCTTCGGCACAACTGTGGTAGCGCAGCCTTCCGAGCAGACACCGGTGGCAAACTTACATTTTGCAAGTGTGAGAACATAAAACTATTTCTTAACCTTTCAAATTTGGTACGGGAGATGGCTGCTTCATCGATAATCGCAATTTTCAGACAAGTGTGAATATACAACATGTTTTTTTTTAGATCTTGAAATGAATCAGAACTTGAAGGAAGACCTCTCTAACAATACAGTTAGTTTGCAAATAAACCAAACACCTAATGTGTCCACTACCTGGCGTACGGAAGAGACAGCACCGGTATTTTTTATTAGAATCTGACATCATGTTAGTTTCAGGTGTACAGCACAGTGGCTCGACACCTGTGTATAACGTGAGATGATCACCATGATTAATCTACTTAGCGTAAGGCCCTGATAGCCCACGCCGGGCCGTCACTTCCGTGGGTCCCCCATGCCACCCCGGGCTGCCCCTTCATGGGGGTGCTGTCTTCGTCCTGCTGGGACTTGACTCCCATCCCTGGTGGACACCCCTCCCCCGCCACCTGTCTTTCTCACCTGTGCAGGTCCCGACCTCCGACACTTCACACTGGGCCACCGTTTGCCCATTTTTCACATTGGATTATCGGTTTTCTTACTTTTGAATTTTAAGAAATTTTTATATATTCCTGACACAAGCCCTTTTTTTGGAAATGTGATTTGGGAATATTTCCTCCCAGCCTGTGGATTGCTTTTCATTCTCTTAACGGTGTCTTCTACAGAGCTGAAGTTTTTAGTTTTGATGAAATTCACGTTATCATTTTTTTTTAATGGGTCACGTCTAAGAGCTCAGGACAATGTTTGACAGAAGTGGTGACAGTGGGAATCCTTGTCTTATTCTTGATATTAAAAGGAATACTTTTCACGTTCCACCATTGAGGATGATATCTGCTGTAGCTTTTTGTAGCTATCTGGTATTAGAGTAAGAAAGTTTGAGTAAGTTTATATAATTTAGGTGCCTCTGATAATGCTATAAAAAGTTAGTGAGAGGTGACATACCTCTTTGTTGATAGTTTTAAGAAGAATCAAAAGAAATTCACGTGAAAGCAGAAAGGCAGTGGGAGACAGCAGAAAAAAGGTATGATCTGAGGGTCAGTCACACTTGAGCTCAAACCCCAGCTCCCTCCTCCTAATATTTGTGGCCTAGGGGATACATCCTCTCTGTTTCTGTTTCTTCATCTATAAAACTTGTAGAATTGTTGTAAAAATGATTTATCACGAGTGAAAGGGTTTAGAATAATGCACTGCCTTACTATTGTGCTGGGGCCTAAAAATATGACTGTTGTCATAAAATGTTGAAAGGCAGCCTGACTCTAATCTTTCATTAAACAAGAATTAACGTGGTGGGCACCATGCTAAATATGGAGGACAGAGCTTTTAATTTAACAAGGCCACGAGTCCTACAGGCCATCAAGGACTTCTATAAGGTTAATACAAACAGTGCTTTCTAATTGGCTTTTACTTTCTAATCTTCTTACAGCCATATTATATTTCTATGCTAATTTCTTAACTCAGAAGATCAATTTTTTAAATCATTCTACCTTCAGAAAAATAGCTCCAGTATTTTCTCTACTGACAGCAGCAAGCGTGGCAGAAAGCAAATGAAACCTCTTTCATTCCATCAAGACTGCTGTGGGTACTGTATTCTAACATGTTCCTTTTCAGTTATATAATACCATAGCAACTGCTTTTTATGTGATAATTAGGAAGACATATGGCAAAGTCCTAAGGCACATATTATCCATTGGGTTTTGGATTTCAGAAGTACCCTAAAGTATTCATCCTTTATTAATTACATTAAAATTCTGAGGTATGTGAGACTGGTGTACTATAAAGTAAAGTCAATATTTTTATCTTTAAATAATTCTGTCATTCCATCTAAAAGCTACAAGGGAAATTATGAAAATTAAATGTATAATCAAAACACATGGAACTGCATCTCAGGTTATTAGACTGCAACTTGGACTGAAATAACCTTTATGTTTCATTTTCCATCAGGGGAATATGGTGCATCTAAAAGCAAATTAAGTTGAGCTCATCAGCATTTACAGTATAATCTGGATGCTGCGAAGATGTGGCAAATCAGAGCAAAACTCAATGGAAAGTAAATTGATGCTCGTGAGTGTTGAAAATTTTAATTTACAGTAATGAGACGCTGACATATTTCACTTTAACAAATTCAAGAAGACATTAGTCTCAAATTGTTCCTCTTGACAGAGTACTGTGTACACATCCAGACAGCATGGCATTAAATCACTGTCAGCAGGTTAAGCGTTTAAGTGTGTCACAGGAAGCCCTAGGTATGGAGAACACTGGTTTTCCCCTTGCTAAATTATATAATTGCATCACTCTTTAAATAGTAGTTTAAAAACAGCAATGAACCCACATAGGTAACACACCTATTTTAATGATTGATTTGGAAAAGAGAAGGTTGATCTGAAATGTCTATCAAAAAATCATTACATTTTTAATTACCCCCTCAAATAGGCTGATAGATTATGGGCCCAAGTAAGGGGAAAAATATTTATTCAATAATTTAAAAAACAGCGGCTTACCATGAGATCTGGGAAACCAATGACGACTGTAGCGTAGCTATTCTCATCTGAGAGCATCCGGTTAGGAGAGGCGATCTTTTGTCCCACGGCTGAACTTAGATTTTCGGATGACAGTTGATCACTTGAAATTTTATGAGGTATGCTGAAGTCTATTTCTGAACAGTGTCAGAGAAACATTAGATATCACATGCCCCTAAAATTCCCCAGGAATTAATTTTTATAAGATTTCATTCTTACCAACTCAAACAGAAAAAGCGCAAGTTAAAAAAGAGAAAACATTTTAAATTACATTCATGGCCTTTTGTCTGAGAAAACTCAGGTTTTTGTTTTGTTTTGTTTTGTTTTTACAATTGAGGCATTTTCTCAAAGTGGTTTCAAGTATTTACGGAATCCAAAATTTTATTAGCAATAAATATTATCATTACTAGCACCCTGTATTTTTTTTGAAAGTACTATTTACTCCCCCCACCACCCCTTCCCAAAACTGTGATAAATTATGTAGAAATCCTGATGGGTCTGTCTAAAAAAAAAAAAAAAAAGAAGAAGAAGATGCTATCTGCCCTAAAATGGAGTGGGAACCTAAATGCATATAAAGATTCTGATTTGTCAGCTAAAAGTTTTCAAGGCCAGAACTTAGAAGATGGTGGCTTCTGATTTCCTATCTTTAGAGGGGAGACCGCGTTTTCTCTTTTGGTAGGAATTTAAGGTCTGTGTCAGTGTTCCTGCCGGGAGCAATTCCCGAGGATGGCACGCGACAGCCCGGCCCCCGCACCTCCGTGACCGCCACGAGCCTGCGTTACCGTGTGTGACACCGAACCCCGCAGCAGGTGGCTCTTCCCGCAGCACGTACAGCTGGCAGGCGCCGCTGACCTCAGCTTCCATGTGTGCGGGCGTAGTTAAGAGGTATTTCCTGTAGACGAACAAAACACCTAAGAGAGACGTTTTTCTTTTTCTCATAATCATGGGGCAGACCAGGAAAAAATATCCGTTCCTCACCCCCTCCGTCCCCAAGCCTCTTTTTTACAGTAGGAAAAGTAATTCACAGTTCCAGAGTTTCATTGTGAATGAACAACTTCTGAACACTGTGTATAGACAGCGGTGCAGAACAACGCGGTGATAAGTATGAACTAAAAATCCGACACTTTGCATAAGAGGAAGGGCTGTAAAAAAAATGGAATAAAAACAACTCTAAGGAGACACACCCCTATAATCATGGAGGTTGCTGCTGACATGGCTGACCAGCCAGTTAGTGGGAGCCTGACCTCTGATTTGTGACTAGCTAAGGTGCCCTCACCATTGTAATTCCCTCGATCTACTTATTTTTAAGATTTCTGAAATGGAGATGTAGAAATGGCTGGAAATCTTTTGCAGCAGCTACCTCTGCTTGTCAGCAGAGTTGCAGAAAAAGTCTGTGTTTAGCTTGTGGGTGAAATGCATGAAGGAGGGGGTCTCAAAATTTACTGTGTACCCTATTTATGCCAAGAGCATTACTTCCCCTTTCATGGAGAAGTGTACAGCCCAGCAGGGGAGGTAACACAAACATAAACATAGCCAAATAAGAGCACCCGAGATAAAACAAAAAACATCTAAGAGGTGGATTCTGTGAAGTCACAAAAAAGCACCAGCTCTGTGACGGGAGGCTGGAGCCCTCTGAGGAGAGGGTAAACTGCACATCTATTTTGAAGCATCTCTGGTTTGGCAAGAACACAGAGAGTTCTCAATGTGCTAAGAGGAAAAAGCCCAAAGAAATATGGATCGTACATAAAGAGTCATTATGGTTTTACTGTCAATTGCGATGTCATCCTCTGAAACACTGTGATAACTACTCTGGGGCGTGCCATTTAATTCATTTTAATTTTCTACCCCTCACTTCTTTTAGCTTTCACTTACGGACATGCTGCCGCCTTCAGAAATTGTGCCGGGACAGACAGAGAGAAGGGGACAACAGTAAGGGTCCTGGGGAAGTGATGAGTGAGGTTGAGCTATATACTACGCTCCGAGAGATCACACGTGGCTCCACCTACTGGTTTGTCTGGCTCTCCACCAGAAGCCATCTGTCCTCCGCCACAAGGAACACGGTCCTGAGGTTGATGGGGAGCGAGATGGTATGAGATCGCCCTTCCAGAACGTCCAGCACGGCCAGGCTGTTCCTGGAAAAGGAGAAGAAAGCCGTCTCTGAAAGGACATGGTGAGGAGCATGGCCGGGGAACCACGGCACAGTCGTTTCCTGATATATTATGCAACCCTAAAAAAGGGATGTTTCTAAGACTACATGATAACAGAAAAATGTTAAGAATGTTAAAAAAGATACACGAAGCTACAAGCTCTGTAAGGGTTGTGCATAAAAAATAATGAAAAGTCATAACTGCCATGCTAGTAGTGGCTGAATTATGGAATTATGAGGACTGTCGTTTCTACTGTCTATTTTTCAGTGTTCTACAGTGTAGGATGAGTTACTTTAATAACAGAACATTTACAAGTAGGTTACGTTAGTTTTATGACAAACAAGTAACATTAAAAGGAGAAAGAGAATGGGCAAAAGAGGGGTCTCGGTTTAAATTTTCTACCATCAAGAGCTCACCCGTTTTCTTTGTAGAATACTAGCCAGTTTTTGTGCGAAAATTCTTTACACATTTTATAAGTTTCCTAAAGACAAAACAAAACATTCAGGTTAAATGTGTCAGACGCAGTCACGCCTCTGTAGCTGCCGTGCCTTGCAAATCCTTCACCATGTAACACGTAATTCCCAGAGAAGCTGCCTCTTCATCGATTCCCAGACTCTCATGGTGACCTGGACTAAACCCCATTTCAAATCTTGCTGTGAGCTACATACTAAAACACCTTGAGAATTGTTAAAAGTAGTGCCAGATGCTGTTTAGAAATAAACACGCTATCGGGTGATAAATTGTGGAATTTTTTAAGATTTCAGAAATCTTAAAAAAAGAGGAAAATCTTTTCTTCAATCAATCAATAAATTAAAGGAAAAAAAGGGAATTTGTATCATAACATAAATAGAAAATACTTTGCTTCTTAAATTTGGATCATTTATGACATTTTAAAAATCTTTTTTTCCCCCCGTGGTCATTTAAGACTTAAGTACGCTATCCTGCAGAGCAGAGGGTAAGCTTTATTACATATCCACTATCTTTTTCTGAATGGCAGAATAAATCCTCTTGGGTTGGCCTAAAATGTTTATTTACTAGTTTACTTTAATTAATTAACTAAAATGTTTATTTAGCTAGTAGGTGCGATCAGGTGCTGTACTCATGGGTTTATCATATAAATCCAAAACAGGTTAAAGCGACTGCATGACTAGAAATTTCTTATGAACATCATACTCAAATAGCTTATCATAATGTTCTATTACCATGAATTCAATACTGACAAGTCTTCTTGTTGAGTACGAAAAGGAGCTATTGGTATTTAATGATACGCACCAATGTCTATTTGTTTTGTGTTAAAATCGACATGTGCATGAAAAGAGAATTCTCCTGTGCATTATAACAAACGAAAGGCCCGGAAGGCACGGGCAGGCATGCATCTTTATACTCAGGAAGCTATGAACGAAAGTCCTCGGCAATTTGCTGGACAGCCTGGGTATTCCTTACAGCGTCTTCCTTGTGCCACCACGAAGGTTTCTTAGACGTCATCTCTTCTGACAGAAGGACGAGACGACGGAGGGCTCGCCCAGTGGTATCCAACAGCAGGATGGCATTACTCTAGAAGGAAAGAGAACAGCAAGGAGCTCAAGATCTGTTCCTTTCCTTAAAAGCAGAAGCGGCTCGGCCACCTGAGAGTAAAGGTTAGAGCAATAAAACAGGAAGAGATGGCGATACTGCGATACTTAAGAGACACCGTGAAGACAAGAAATGGTTTTCCTTTATACAGAACGTAAAGCATTAGATGGTTTAACGAAGACGTTTCTACTTCTTTGATAAATTTATCTTAAAACCATGCAATTTATTTACTAGTTTAATTAATAAACTAAAACGTTTATGTTTTCTAATAGGTGCAATCAGGAGTTGTACTCATGGGTTTATCATGTAAATCCAAAACATGAATGTCTTCTAAATATAGGCTTGCTTAACCATGATTCTGTTTTATTATATAGTAATGATACAATTAAGGCAATAATTTTTTTAAAAGTTCCATTTCCTTTTATGAAATTGCCCTTAAAGAATGTTTTGTTGAAAACTCTTTTATGGTGTACACAATTAAATTAAGAATAAATAAATAAATATAATTAAATTAATTCTTTTCACAAATCCAGGTTCAATTCAGAAAATACATGATATAAGATGAGTTAGTAAGAAAATATCAAGGACCTTAAGAACCTAGCTAGTAATAAAACAAGAGATTTCTCCAGCATTATTAATCACGGTTCTGCAAATGAAGTAATAATCTCTTAGTAATTAGGTGTAGTTTTTAAGAAAAGACAATTTAAAATAAACCTTAAGCATTAAAAGAAATGAACAGAAACACATGAGATAAGAGCTTAAAATTGAGAAAGCCAGAAAAGATTATATATTTTAAAGGATGCAAAGAATTGGCTTTTTAAGTTTAAGTTTAAAGACCTTTAACAGGTTTGCAAAAATGCATTAGCAAGTTGTTTGTTAGGCCTCATTGTTATGCCATTTCTTTTCTTTCTTGTTTTTGTTTCAAATTGGGACTTCTCTAGCTATCCTAAACCTTACAAACTTTTCATTTTAAGAGCTTTCTTTGGAGAACATTAAGTCATAAAGCATCCAAAGAATGAACATACTTCGCAAAATCAGGAAACAGAATATGAAATGTTCATTTGTTTCTCCCATAATATTTACTGAGCAGCTGATATTTAAAGCACAAAGGAGAATATAACGATGACTTAACTGTGGCTCTCAACCTCTATTATGTAATTTGGTTAGAGAGAACTAAAAAGAAACGTAAAAAGATCAGTGATTCATTTGCAAATCAGGAACCGCAAATTTTACTGGGTAATTTTATTGAACTGCTCAAGAATTAAAGTAGAATTCATATGACATAGTTTCCTTCATTCTATATACTCAATCTTGGCTATATTAAAAAATTCTACTAAGCATACTGAAAAAACTTAATGTTTTCCACAAACACACCCTTAGAATCCATTAGTCTATATAATATACAACTCTCTATTAAGACTGTGTTAGAAATATCCTTTTTAAAACTAACATTTCATATAAAAAATGTTATTCTTGGCGTTTGAAAGTTTGAAAATGATAGTGATGCCTTATTTACGGTCTCCAGACTAGATTAAATCTGTTCTTAATAAGTGTTTTTTAAATAAATATAAATATGTAGGACATTAATATGAATTCTTAGCACTGAAGCAATCTGAGATATAAATATGTAGGACATTAATATGTAGGACATTAATATGAATTCTTATATAAATATGTAGGACATTAATATGAATTCTTAGCACTGAAGCAATCTGAGATAATGTTAACTTTTCTAAGCAAAAGAAAGTCCTAAAAATAATGTTTGATCCCCAAATATGATTAGCGAAAGAATAAGCAGATGATTAAACAGATACGATTAAGCAGAAAAATAAGTTAGTACAGTTTTGCATTTTTCTTCCTTTTTAGGGTCTAATGCTTATATACGCATAACTTGGTCTAAGTGAACTGAAAAACTGTATCTTCCTAAGTGACAGAAAACATATATTTCCAGCCATTGCTGTATTTAGAATTAGTTTTAGAAGCAATTGGCAACATGAAAGAGTTCTGTTGTTCCATCTTTTTAGAAGTTAATGGTTTCCTTCTGTAAATGACTAATGATATATTCTGTCTGAGTTTAAAAATAGAATTTTGCGTCACACACGAGCACACGGAGCTGTGGCTTTGGCGTTCCTTCGACGGGGCCAGGGAGGAGAAGCAAATGAGCAATTTTATTATGTTTGTATTTGACTGGGAGAAAAGTAACCTCTGGATGACCTCAATGTCCCAAAGTCTGCAATTCTAAACTTTGTAGAGATGTAATAAGTAATCTCATGCGGGAGGGGGGTGCTTTATTTTTAGGTATGGCAAAGTTTCCCTTTCCTTACTTAAGAATTTTTTTTTTTTTTAGCCAGGACTTTTTGAACAACTTCTTAAGCTAAGCAGGGAAATGCACCCAGGGTAAAGCATCATTTTTAAAAGACAAAGGATAGAGGAATTAATGGGGGGACTTGTCTACAATATTTCAGCTCTGTTTTCAGTTAGGGCAGAATGAGGAAGAAGGAATTGATGGCAGTGCGCTCATTTTTTTATTGCATGAGAATTCTTTATCATTTGTTAAATTTTACCACTGAGTGATGTTTATTGGGACTTAAGAGAGGCCTTCCATCCTAACAGGGCCATAATAGAAGACAGACAGCTAAGAGAGTCTCTGTGGGGAAAAAAGGAGGCGGTTCAGACGACAGGTAAATTGGCAGTCTTCAGACAGGCTGTGCCTTCAGGGCGCTGAGGGGGTTACTGGAAAACTGGCAGGTAAGTCAGGTAACAGAGGAGACCACCAGGAGGCAAAAGCCCTAGCCGTGGAAGAGATGCACGTCTTCACAGTGAAGAACATACCTTCCTTGATGAAGGTCATTGTTAAGTGAACAGAGTACTAATCAGCAACGGTTCCGAATAACTGAATATCAAATACTTGGTGAGAACCTAAAAATCTTTTAAAGAATCGGTATGTCTAAATCTGACAGTTAATCTGATGGCTGAAAATGTGGCAGGACTGTTTGAATAAATACTCCAAATTTAGATTTTTATCCAAATTTAATTGACTTAAAAATCACCAAGATGTCATGTACTTTTTATGACAGACGCTTCTGACTATAGAATTCTATTCAATGGCATCGATATTTTGTTGGAAATCTATAGAATAAAACCCTTATTCCAATGTGCCGGAAACAAACCTCTATAAGTGGTATCTGGATATTCGTAACTCTGCTTCTAGGAGAAAGTGAAAATGCAAGAAACTCCTGAAAATCGGAAAATAATTTTAACTCAGAACTTATGATAATTATTAAGGCAAGGCCTCATCACTGAACCGGGCATATGTATTCGCTGGTTTACTTGTTTGTTGTCTATCTTTTCAAAGAGCAAGTAGGTTTCACAACAGAGACTTTTCTGGCCCCAAATGTCCTCAGTACCAAGGTAGAGAAAGCCTGACTTAGTGCTTCTGGACTCACAGGTCATGCTGAGGTCTCTGCAGAGGGGGAGACATCAGCCCGTCTTCGCCATACTTACGACAGACAAATCCGGGCGCTCTCTCCAGCCCCCCTCCCCGACTGTTAGGAGAGCAGTGATTTTCAGTGAGAGGCTGTGAATCATTCTTGCCTTTTCCTTCACACGCCACCCTGGGCACAATTCTCCGTGTGACGGGCCTGGGGTGCGTTTACCTGCTGCTCATGGAGAATCACTTGGCCCTTGAGGGGACTTCCCAGGGGTGCCACTGTCACAAATGGGTGCCAAACGCCACTGGCCATTCTTGGTAAGATGTCAGAAAGGTCCACGAAGTAGCCACTTTTCCCGGCCATGTTCATAAAGTATAAGGAAACAGGATTGCACGTGGCTACGTAGAGGGTATTCTCCTCATTTTCTGTAATGACAGAAAGGAGTTCATTTTGTAATCTGCAACCAATTTTCTGACTGGTCAAGAGATCCTGTGAAAACTGAGTCACGAGACTGGCATAGTCAGAACTTAGCAGCGGACGTGTAGATGGATCGATTAGGCTGAAAATGACCATGACAAACAACTGAGTTCCTGCTCTAAACGCAGGTGGGGCCACACCTATTTTTCTCCCAGACTTCCATAACATCTCACAGGGACACCATTATCTATTTAACACTTCTCAACGCAGGAAATTCTTCCTTGTGTGAAACCTCACTGGACTTTAATAAAGGTCTGCTTTCTCTTGTTTTGTTGTTGGTGCAGATGGACAAAAGTCGGTCAACAACTTCCATCTGCTAATCTCCTGTTTTCTGGAAAGTTACTAGATCTTTAAGCTTTCTTGCTATAAATAATTCTATTTTTTAATTCTTAGTTCATGGATCTTAGCTTCCAAACTTTTATCTTTTGAGTATTTCTTATTATAAAATCTCTGTTCCTTCTCATCGTACACACAAACACACAAATTTGTAACTATGTATGGTCACGAATGTTAACTAGATTTATCACAGTGATCATTTCATAATACACACAAATATAAGAATCATCATGTTGTACAGCTGAATGTAATATGTTATAGGTCAATTATACATCAATAAAAAAATATGACCTGCTTTTTCCATCTGAGTACTTGACTAGGTCCATTTTCTGAGTGGTCTCACTGCTTCTTCAACTTTCAAGTGCGTGTGAATCACTAAGGATCTACTGAAAATGTAGGTTCTGATTCAGCTGGTCCGGGCGGGATTTCAGATTCAGCCTTTCCAACAAGCTCCCAGGGAATGCCAGTGCTGTTGCTTTGACGGCCTCCCTTTGAACAGTCGGGCTCTGGGCCTCGTTTTCCATAATCGCTATCTGTGAGCACTTTAAGGCAAGGTATTAGCTGCTTCTGTATAACAAATGCCATCAGCATCGCTCCTCATCCAGGTATCTATTTGGGCAGTGGTCATATTTTCTGAACCCCAAATTAAGACACAAGAAAGGATAATAAGGTATTTATATCTGTGACTATCCTGGAAAATATGGAATATATGTGTGTGTGTACACACAGTGTGTGTGTGTGTGTGTGTCTATCTATCTATCTATCTAATCTATCTCTGTGTGTATAGGTATATCTGATTCTAACCCAAGAAAATACTCTTTTTCTCTTACAAATACAGAATAGGTAAAAAACAAAGAAATAAATAACAAACAACCTAGTTTGCAAGTATGAACGGTACTGAAGAGGGTTAAACTACACAAGGGACAGAGACAGAGCTTCCTCTTCGGGGGCCAGTGCCGAGTGACTGGCAGTACCTGGACAGCCGGGCCGAGGGCTGTGAGGTGAGAAGCCCTGTGTCTGATTAGCGACACCTGCCACAGGCCATGGTCGCAGCACACTTACTTACAGTCCCTAAATGCGAAACGAGGGCCAAAGTTCAAACTATATCCATAAAATCCGTACTTACTCTCTACTGGTGAGTGTAAAATATCCTAAGGGCACCAGTCTGTTACAAAGACCTGTGTATTTTTAAAGCACATATTTTTATTTAACACAGATGATTTTAGGAATAAGCAATATCTATGGGACTCACATGAACAAAACTTGCTTCTGCATTTTTGCCTACACAATCCCCAGCTTAGTCAAGTTAGAGACTCTCTATCGTCCCGTTGCCTTCACATCTGTTTGTATTACCTTGGTAATTGCCACTAATCGAGAAACATCTGCCAGAGGGTACCAGGGCACACCGCGTGAATCAGTAGGTAAGGGCAACAGTCTAGAAATACACATGCCAAAAGTTCACATCCTTCCCTTGCCATTCTTTACGGCGAGAAGTTTAATGACTGCAAATCACTGAAGCCCTGCTTTCATGGTTCACGCAATCGCCCAGCTGGAATCCCAGCCAAAACACCCAAGGTTTCTCTTTTTTCTTTCCCCCTTCTATTTTTAGCACATGCTTGGGTGTGTTTGACTTTGTGCTACAATTGTAATGAGAAACAGACACGTGCATACAAACTTGGCAGTGCCTGTGTGGGTGCCGCAACAGTGTTTTGTTAGATTGTGACAGGAAATTAGTTCTCAATTACGTATAATTGCTATCCACTCCAAGAATGACACAATTATTGAGTCT
The DNA here is from genome assembly GCA_028627145.1 of Eidolon dupreanum. Lineage (NCBI taxonomy): Eukaryota > Metazoa > Chordata > Mammalia > Chiroptera > Pteropodidae > Eidolon > Eidolon dupreanum. Next base: position 3,077,904 of record CM053508.1, on the reverse strand, counting down.
GTCATAGATTTCTGATGTCTAGAGATTATTTTAATCCCTATTTAAAAAAGAAGTCAGTTTAGGAAGGAAAAATCAAAAGGATAAACTGACATACCATGTGATGCAGCAATGTCACAGATTACGTTGATTTCATCCAATGGCAACCTCCAGGAGGCATATTCTTCAGTAAAGGTTTGAGATCTCCCTTCACGTCTTTCTATTGGATACTCCTGTATGTTCATAAGTGCTGGACCCTATAATAAAGTAGTTATGCAAGTTAAGAAATTTGGGTACTTGCCAAAATGTAGAAAAGCTAAAGTGTTTCCAAAATATAGAATTTAAATTCAAATATATTCAATATCTCGATGTATCTCTTTTCTTTTTATTGACTGGAGTGGTCTTATAACAATAATACCATCTACTAGCGTTTATAAATGCTTCCACATGTGCTATCTTATTTAATTTCTCACTTAATGTTCTTTTTACTCATAAAATATACCAGATGCAAAATCCCATAGGATTTCTTATTGCTTCATTTCTTCCTAAGCTAAGAGCAACTTTTGAAATCCCAAGTATTGGGACCTAGAGCTGTCCAAACCAGGAGAAAGATTTGTAAATTAATGAATCAGGGCCATAGTAAAGAATGATTATTATATCATTATACAGAATGCAATGGTTAAACCTGGGTCTTTGAAAGATAATGTAAAAAAAAAATGACAAAGGTAGAGTGTTTCACATAAGGTAAAAATTATTCGCTAGAAACATAGGCAGAGGAAGTAATTTAATAATGTTACTGATATTAGTGCTGGGTGCTCATATATGACACCCTAGAAAGACTATCTCGAGGCATTTAACATTTCAATGACTTATATGCTTTATAGTCCTTAATGAATCAAAAATGTTTGGGTTAGATATTGACAGTTGTGGTCCCCACGGTCCCTTTCTGCCTAATGTGCATCTCAGGAGCAGGAAGACTAACAACTACGTTCCTCGTGCTCCCTTGAGCAGGGGTTCTGGATGTTCTTTAGGTTCTGCCAATCAAATGCACTTGCATGAGATCCGGAAGGCAGAGAGGGGTCGTGGCCATCTTCCTGCAGCTACTGTCACCAAGGAGCCTGTGACTGACGTGTGCCGTCAGATTCGACACTCTGCTGCTGGCCCTTGAGGAACTATGAGCCACCACCGGTCAGCTCCGGCTCGCTGCCTGCTTCTGCAATAACATTTTACGGGCAAACGGACACACTCGTTTGTTACTGTATCGTCTAAGGCTGCTTTGGTGCCACCATGGCAGAGTCGAGGAGTTGTGACAGAACCTGTATGGCCACAAAGCCTAAAATATTTACTACCTGCCCTTTACAGGAAAAGTTTGTTGATCTTGCTTTATGTGTAGCTCCCAGCCATAGGGGTGCCGGAGAAAGTGGAAATACCGATCTTGAAACTAATAGTCCCGTGGCAGCCTCTTGACTTCAGTTCTTCCTGTCCTTTCTAACGATTTTATAAGCATCTAATTCCCCAGAGTAAATCTCTTTCTGTTGGAAATACCTAGAAGGGCTTCTACTGCAACTAGTGATTGATATTATTCCTTTCCTTTGCCTTTTTAAATGAAAACAAATATCATGGAGTAACCGTCCTAGGGTAACACACAAGATACCTGATTCTCATGAAATACACATCAGTTCTTAGTAATTCTACTGGCCATTAGCAATTACCTACCGTGAGTTCCTCAGAGGACAGACTGCCTTGAGAGTTAGAGCAGAAGCTAAATCTATTCTAAAACAATATCAGAACAAGTCATTTCTGGGATTGTATGGATTTTCGCCAGTGAAAACAGAAAAATCTGTAACGTTCAATATTTTAATGAAGAATAAGATCAACCTTTATGTCTATATGATGAGTTTCTGCTGGACACAGCAGCTTTTGCATCCCATTTCTTGACTGACCGATTGTCCAGTGGCCCATAAATGTCTTCTCTGGCAGGGGTAACCTGTCGAGGATGATACGAAAGGTAAACACTTCTTGTTGGCGAGTCATAGGAAAAGATAACGAGCCATCTTTTATCAACCACACAAATAAATCTGAAGAATGCTTTACTTTGAAGCTTTTTTTCATTTTATTAAAAGACAGTCTATAAAGCCATGTTTAGAATGTACTTTAAGAAGAAAGGGCTCCACATTTCTGAAACTCAGAAGGTAAAGTCCTATTCTGTTTTTACCTTAATGACAACTATCATTAAGGTTTACATATTTTTTTCCTTGAGTTGGTAAAATGCTTAGTAATTTAACATCTAAATTCCTAGTAGAGTATAGGAAAGATTTAGGGGAAAAATGGCGCAATCTAATAATTTTTTCATAATATTCCTTTAAATTTGGAATCAAATAATGAATAATACACGACAGTACCAGTCACATGTTTGTAAGTTGTATGAGGTGAATTTCATAGACTCTATTTTAGCATCTTATTTTTTTCACTTTGAATTGAAATATAATATGTATACAGAAATGTTCACACAAATGTGCCACTTAGTCCTAAAACACACCAGTACCCCAAAGCAGAACCCAAAGAAATGGCATCGTCAGCACCCAGAAACCCCCTCAAGACCACTTTGTCATTTATACCCACCAAGGGAGCCCCTATCCTGATTTATAATGGAATTATTCTGTGTATAGGTTTAATGACTTTTAAATATAGTGACTTGCCAAAACATACATGGCAAAGCTAAGTACAAAAATAATAAAGTCTTCACTTTTTAATCACACTATCTTTTCTATGAATCTTTAAAAAAGGAGCCATTTGTCATTTAATTTATTATAAAGTTCTTATTCCATGATAAGTTAAGGCAAAAAAATGATTTGGAGTTAAAAGTTCTTTAAAAATAATGAACATGTGGCTATAAATTGAAATGCATGCTTGGAATGAGTTTGATTATTAAAAGAGCACATATTTATATTTAGAAATCATTTTATTTTCAGTAAGAGTAGTCTGACACAATATTTCCATATGCTTAATAAAACCATGTAAGGCTCTAACTTTTTTTTTTTTGCATAAAATAACAGAATCAAGCATTCTGGTAGAATGTGCTTTTTGGCCTTTTGAAATATTAATGTTTAACGTGAAAGGAAAGAAATTTAAAGCATTATATTAAAGTTCTTTTAAGTCATTTGATATAAATCTCTCAAAAGGAAGTAGGTACTTTTGTATCTGTCATCTAAAATACATTTTCAGTATATGGACAATTATTCTGATTGGTCATCCACTTACTTCCATGTTTTGACTGAAAATGAGGTGGGAAGGGCACTGAGTCAGGGCATTTACTATTGTTGTGTTCTCTCTTTTACACGTAATAAAGACACACTTCTGCGTCAAAAGGGTAGATCTTCAAAACACCTCGTAGATTGGGACCTCTCTCTCCTTGTTTAGGGAGTGTGCTGCATTCTTCACTTGCTTTCAGCAGCTCAGCAAAGGAGAATTAGGTCTCCAAATATCAAAGGGAAAAAATGAAGGAAGAAGACACAGCTAATTTCCCTTTAGCTTAGAAGACAGAGCATAATAGAATGCAGGAGACCTGGGTTCCAATTCTGCTTCTTTTATTAAGTAGCTATGCGGACTTAGGAAAGGAAAGTCGGCTAATTGCTCTGCATGTTAATATCTTCCTTTGTGAAATCAACAGGAAAATCTGCAAGGTTCCTTACAGCTTGGGGGGTCTTTGCTGATCACTGAAGTGAGTAGGGGGGAGAGTTAGTAGTCAAGAGTCTTGCATTCATTGCCTTGGTGCTCTGGAGTGAAACGAAAATAATCAGAACAAAAATCTCTACACCTACCAATGGAATAGGTGCCCTGAGGGACAGGTTTAAAACTACTAAAGCTTATAAAAAGAAGCTCTAAATACACCTGATTCTTTGAAGATGACAGCATCAGTTATACAGCTTGATGTTTCTTAACAGGTGGAGAATCACTTAATAAAAAATGATTCTTGGTTGATAGGTAGATATGTAGCCTAAAAAAATGAAACTAATATATCTTTTAAAAATCATAAAAATATCATACAGACGCTAAAAACAACAACAACAACAACAACAACTCTTCATCCATTTGAGAAAAAAGTAACTTTACCCGACATCTAGTTTTTACTGACAATCCCAGGGGTAGTCATGAAATCTGGTTTGAACTTGCCAATTCTTTCTAAATAACTGTCATGGAAAGTAAAGGCTTCCTGGTTCCATCTGAAAATAGTGCTAGTTGGTTTGCAGGGTACCGGAACCACCTCCAGGTCCCCAGGTAGAATCTGTTTCGGTGCCACATAACAAGATGCTATGTATGGGTGGGCAGTCACAGCTATGACTGGAAGGCACATAGGCAGAGTGCCCTGAAGTTGCAGTGTCGAACTGACTCCATCCAGCTCCTTGGTGACATGAAGTACTATTTCTAGGCTCTCCCTTTGGGCTCCTAGCTGGCCAACTGAAATAAACCAAAGCCCCTCATTTATTTTCCACTACTAAGCCCTCCCGATAAGCCGTGGAAAAATCTGATGATTACCAACTCTCTCCCCTTCAATAAGTCAGTAGGCAGGGGAAAAGGGGAGTATTAAAACTAGATGCATGAGCAAGTTTTGAATTTGAAGCATAATCAACATTAGTTTGGGGTAACTCTAAACTAATAACCAGTTAGCAAAAGTTCCTATATTCTATTATTAAAATATGTCATCCAGTTCTGACCAGAATGAAGTTGTTATACGTGATTTGACTGAAACAACAATGGCATTTTCCATAGTTTTAAGATCCTGTCACTTGTTTTTTAGAGTCCTAGCAGGAATGATGTCTGGATTTAATTTTAAGGGGGAGGAGGATAAATTTAAGGCCTATAAATAGCACTACTTTTTATCTTCAATGTCATTCATGAATTTAATATGTTTTTTTAAAACAATGAAATATTTAATTCATGTGTTGTAATGTTTCTTAATCCTTTTTGGAAGTATTCACAAAGATCTGGAAGTAAAAGTTTTAACTAAAAGAAAGGTGAATATCAAAATTATGAGTCAGGTCAAATTATAGCACTTGAGCCAGTTTCAGAAAGGAAAAAAAAAATGTTTTTTTTTCCCCCCTAAACATGCATACAATTCTTAACACGATGCATATGGACATTGAGGTCAAGTAATAAAGTCTGAATGACATGCAGGAGGTTTGTTTAAGATTGTTTCCATAAAGAGGTGAGCTGGGGTTTTAAAGAGCATGTTCTGGCAAATTTCTGCCTTCTTTGAACATTTGCCAGTACTATTTCTGGAGTATGAAAGAAACACATGAAAAAGATTTGGATCTTTCTAGGGGCATTATGTAATTGAAAGTTGTTGACAGACCTATTATCAACAATTCCCAAAACATTTCCTTACCACAAGAACTACTAATTTTCATGGGAATAATGGAACTTTTTGGGATGGTTTCCCTGACTCTCAAAAATTCAGCAATTACTACCATCTTTGAGAAGAAAATGAACAACTCTATTTTATCAGGCCTCACTCATTCCTAATGTTTTAAATCTAACTTCTGGTGCAAATCAAGCTGGACTGTCCGAGTTTACTGGGGCTGCAAAGAATAACCTGGACAGATAGATATTTACACCTGCGGCTTTTAACCCATTCCTCTCATACTCCTGTCAATTTATGACTTAGCCTCCTCGATCTGCTACATGTGTTCACGCTTCCACAAGGCCATTACCTCTGCCTAGAATTCCCTTCTGCTACTGTCCCTTTGATGAAACCCTTTGCATCCGTAAGGCCCAATTCAAATGTCACTTCCTCTTGCATCTCTCGCCCATATTTCTTTCTGGGCAGAACGAATCTCTTGCTCTTCTGGGTTTCCATGAAAATTTGCTCTCTCAGGATAGAGTTCTATCGAATTTACGGTTTTCTTACATTTAAGACCCAATGGAGAATAATGATGTTAGAGAGTAAAGTTATGAACGAATCTATGAAATCCCTCATAAATATTTTTATTTAAAATGAAATTTAAAACTCAGTGGACTAAATAGAGAAAATAGAAAAGCCCCTTTAAACACTTTAAACTAGAAATAATGGATATTACTGTGCTCCTTTGTCACTGGACGCTTCTGACTCTCCTCTCTCTATAGTCTCACATGTGGCTGGAGAATTAATTTTGCTGTAAATGACGTGCTCAGGATGAAGACGTGTCTGAGTGTTTCCTTTCTGTGCCTGGCTCTAAATTCAGACGTTACCCTTTCGCTTACAACTCAGACTTGTGCACCTCTGCCACCTAGGTCCTGCTGAGGTCACAGAAGTGAAGAGTACTTTGGACGCACGAGACAGAAGTGATGTGTGGACACTTGCTATTCTTGGCTGACACTTCTCAAAGGCGCTCCCCGGTATCCGGAATGACCCCGCAGCCTTCGCGCTGCCGGCGGGCATTAGTCCTGCCAGGCAGATGTTGGCGGCCTGCCCCACACGTCTCCGCTTGCCGCCTCCCCACAGAAGTTGCCAGACTCCAGGCTTGGGGCCTGCGTTTACTCTCCCTCATTGTCGAGTTTCACTGCAAAAATTTCTCTTTTGCCGCCATCTGCTTTACCAACCACATCTAAGTATTTTTCAATCTCAAGTTCTTTCCTTTTCTAACTCCCCACATCGAGAATGACTGGGATTAAAACTCTTCCAGTTGGAAATTTCCCCAGAAAAAAACAAAAACGAAAACCTCTGTATTTCCTACAAGAAGGATGCAGAGGACGAGATAACCCGACTGTAAGTGTAGCTTTAAATATAGCATCACATAACGAAGTTGAGCGTTTACAGGCTGTCCCAACCGGATCGTTAGTTCACTGAGAGCACGGCTTAAATCTCACCCATCTGAATCTCGGACGCCCAGAATCCATGGATCCTGCCATCTAAACCTCACTCCCGTCCCTCTTTTTAATTCCTAGTGCTCCGATGTGAGCCCCCTGCCGCCAACGGGTCCTCCTGTCCTCGGTTTCACTGCCTTTCAGCTTATCATCTTCAGAAAACCGAAAGGGGTCTTTCTAAATGATGAATCTGACCATGCTGCTCTCTGGCTTAAACTTTTCCTATAATTCCGAGGATTCTTCTTCCTTTTAGCCTCACCACACAGCATGCCCTAATGCAACTCTTAATTTTAGTCACTAAACTTACAGTTTCTAAAATGCACCACACCCTCTTAAAACCCTGTGCATGAAGCGTTTCTCTTCCTTTGATCACCTGGAGAAGCCCCAGGAGCGACCCTTGAAAGGTTCAGCTTGGTTATGCTCCCTGACCCTCCCCCGGGGCAGGAGGCAGCAGCAATTCTGCACCTTTGCTCTCTGTCTCTCCTGTAGTTCAAACGCAACACAAGTCATTCTTCATTGCGCTTTCCCAATTAACTGTGACTCCCTCGAGGGTAGGTACTGAGCCCTCCTCACCTTTATATTTCTGACTCTCTACCTCGCGTTTACCACATAAGGGCTCAATCGTGTTTGTTAAATGAGTGACTGCTGGTTACAGCAGAACTGCCAATATCTTTACCCGTTGGTTCCTCATTTTAATGGCAAGTTGCAAAACACCATGGCGGGTCTTCCCCATTGCATCCTCACCACGTGACTCTCGACGAATGATGCAGTCCACTGCGCAGGTGTATTTGGATGAGTTAGCTATCTATTGGAGGGGATCGGGGATTTGCATCCAGATAGCCGACAGGCTTTTATAAAATATCACAGGTGTTTAAGGGATCAAGGTTAATTCTATGAGACTGCTTAAGATTCATAGATCTTGACATTTTCTATGCATATTGGTATATTTTTCTGTAACCCCTTTAAAGGAACTGAGAGTAAATGAAATAGCTGTGAAGCTACTTCATAATATACTAAAAGAATAAGGGGCAAAGACTATGAAATTATAAAACCCAATACCACCCTTCTGTTTATAATAGTTCTGAGACGTCATAATGTAAATCTTATTTTTGACAACTAAGAGCTCTTTTATGAAGTAAAAGTATATCACCACGCAGAGTGAAACTGCATACCTTAGAACTCCAAGATCAACATTGTGGACACGTTTGTAAAGAGTAAGACTACAAAAGAAAGTGATAGCAAACAATAGCTTGGAAAATGCAAGGAGGAGCACACAACTTTAAGAGCCTTCTAATTTGATGGGAGAAAGAGTAAACTGAACATCATTCCTCTTTTCAAAGATAAACCTAATGAAATTACTCCAAATGAGGCTCTGGTCGGGGGCATTGTTTTTAATGTCTCTGGTCCTCTGAAGACCCCAGAGTTGGTCTTGGGCAGAGAGGAAGCAGCTCCCATTGACGTTCCAATGACACGGGATAATTCTTTCGCATAGAAAACCAGTTCTAGACAGATGCTCTTTCAAAGACACGTTCAGTGTAGGTGAAACTGTTCTCTGCAAATACGCACTCATGGCACTATTCTACAGAGGAAGATCAACATGAAACATGATTGTGTGACACACACTGCAACACCAACAGGAAAACAATCTCGGCTACCTTCTCTGAGAGTTCTGTTAACATACATTTGTGAGACTGGCTGACGCTTACTGATACACGGGAGAAGAATGACTACTGATTCAGCTTTTCCATTCAATTAGGAACAGTGAATCACAGAATCTAGGAGTTGGAAGAACGTTAGACTATTTAATGCAGTGTTCCAAGTTTGAATGTCCTGAGCACCTTCCTGACGAGGTTTGTCCAGATCTGTCTGAACCCAATCTGTGGAATGAACACCCTTCTTCTCCCTCAGCTAATCCATTTCATCTTTGAACACAAGAGCCCTTGGCCCCAAGTTGGAGGCCAACTCTCTGTAGGGTGTAATGACTTAGAAGAACTCACAGGTGCACAGTGATTTATTACTTCTCTGCTAAAACTAACTATATTAATGAGAATGATTTTAAGGATGGCAGTGCTAAGTAAAAGATTCTATGTAGAATAAGCTTAAAAAAGAAAATTGTTCTGTTCATTTTGAAGAACTTGTCAATGTCACCGATTTTGATTTTTCAAAAAGCAAATCAGTATGGCAAGAGAAAAAACTTAAGAGAAATTGCATCTTATAAAAAGGATGCTCTTATTTACTTCTGGAAGCAATGACAAATGGCATTCATGTAAAGGAAACAGAGGGCCTAGCCACTTATGTAAAAGTTACACGTATATTTTGCATGGTACGGGGTTCTTTGGAAAAGACAAGAACGCTGGGAAAACTAGAAGGCAGTGGGAAGAGAGGAAGACGAAATACAAGATAGATTGACTCAATAAAAAAATCCACAGGCATGAGGCTACAGGAGCTGAGCATGGCTGGTGAAGATAGGACACTGGACATCACTCACTCACAGGGTCACCAGGCCAGGAGTTGGAGTCGACCCAACGGCACACGACACGTGTCCCAAAACGGTAAGAAGTAAAAGCTGAAAAGCAACTCTAAAGTTGCCATTATCTTTAAAATCTCGTAATCCAGTATTTGAATTCCCCCATCCTGTCATTTATTAGTTATCTATTTAAAGTCTCCTGAGCCTCATTTCTTCATCTGTAAAACAGACACACATACACACACACACACACATGCGTGTGCGTGCTAATAAAATAAGAAAAAAATACTTGCTTAATAGAAAGAACAGAAATGTAGTATAGATGAAGTGAATTAACCCTTGTAAAGTGCTCAGGGAACTTAGCAAGCACTTGACAAGTATCAACTGTTTTTAATTTTGCTGCTTTAAAAACGTGCTGTCTACCCTTCCCTGACACATCTACCAACGCATGAGCCTGCCTGGGGCTGATGCGCCATAGAAATACCTGGTCCTCCTGATCTCTCGTTGCCGTGGTAACGGTGCCTGCGTTCTTCCCTCAGAACCTGCACTGCAGTGTGGCGTCCGCATGGCTGTGCTGGACTCAGGGGGCTCACAAAATCGCAATTTCAGAAGAGCCCTTTACTGAAAATTTGTTATTTTATTTAAATACGAAAACAAAATGAAGAAATTCCAGTGCCCAGAGAGTCGGAGGACACTTGAAAAATAAAATGTAGATAATAACACACGGGTTAGAATATTAAAATCGAGCGGGCAGCAAGCCCTCCTGTCCCTTTCTAGCACCTCTCAAAGGCAGTTACTATCGGCAGCTACTACTAGGTTTTTAAGTTGTTTAAAATGTGAACCTATTAAAAATTGAATGAAAACATTGGCTAATATGGTCCTAGATCTTGTTGATTCGAAGTTACTTTATTTTGCCTGGAAAATGAAATTCAAAAGTGCTTGAAACAGAGAGAGAATACAGATGTCAACAGGACATCTGAGGAATAATTGTAAGACTCCAATAGGGCTCCTTCGCCAGCTCTGGGACACTTTTAAAGTCTCACATAATGGTCATTTTTAGATGCGCGACATAATTTTTATATGTCTGAAAAGGATAATGACATTTAAACAAGATGCATAAAGATACAAAGTGTTGATATTATTCTTTTTGTTCCTCCTGAGAAAACCTTTTATGCTTTATGAATATGTTCATTATGTTTATAACAAATATCTTAGGCTTAAAATCTCAAGAAATAAGAAGAATGGAGGAAAAAAGTGGGCTTGGGGAAGCGTGTCATACATGTTCTAATCTAATTCATTACAGACAAATTGCTTTTTGACAAAGAAGTTTGGGATTGAAGTGTTTTAAAAGGAACCCCCTTTCAGGGACATATCTCTTCTATTAAGAAAAACTCAAAAAAAAAAAAAAAAAGAAAGAAAGAAAAACATTTCTTGGTACATGAAGGAACACACAGAATCACAGGATAAGATCTGGAAGGATTTAACAATGGCTATCTTTAAAAGGTGGAATTACAAGTGTTTTAATTTTCTTTTGTTAATTTATTTTAAAAATAAATGGAACATCGTTCTTCTTTTAAGGAACCTCATTCATCACAAAGAAATCCTACATGTTAAAACATTTTAATTTCCTCAAATTCTTTTATTCTACTCAATTGACACAAATAAATGACTGGTAGACTATAGATAGTTTGCTGGTGACACATAGCCAATAAATGCTTTGGGGAAAAAATAAACTGGCTTAAGAATCGACTAAGCAGCATTAAAAAAGAAACCAACAGAGCTGAAGACAAAGCATTTTGTAGTTAAGATAGATGATGATTTAAATATTTTGTTGACACATGTGCCTCCTAGGGAAGACAGGGAGGGAAAAATACATGAAGGTAACTTCAGAGGGTAGAGATCATTTCTCTGTAATTTTGACTTACTTAAAAATGACAGCAACCTTTGAGAAGACTGCATAAATTGCTTTTGTGTTCCAAATCAGGAAGAAATGACGGCTAGTATGCTTCTTATATATGGTAGCCAAATTAAGTTTTCTAGAATGTTTTCTAAATGAATTACATTGTGTTTTAATTTCTGATTCTTCATTATGCCACAGAGAGAGAGAGAGAGAGAGAGAGAGAGAGAGAGAGAGAGAGAGAGAGAGAGAAAGAGGAGAGAGAGGAAAGCTTAATTGGGTATGAAGAGATCTTTAAAATGATCTTTGTATTGTGCCAAAAGTCTACATTAACCCACCTCTTGATTTACTTTTCATCATGAGACATGGCTAAAATCCCCAAATCTAAATCTATCATAACACTCTGAAAAATAAAAATTTGTGTATTATACACATATGACATCATGGTCAATGATGTTTTTCAAGCAGATTACCTAAAATCACAAGGCCATTTTAAATAAAAACTATTGCTAAATTTCAGTATCCAAAGAATAACTATGATATAGAAACTGCTTACAATCTGCATATCAATCTACATATATGTCCTTAGAATTGGAATTAATATTATGTATATTACAGTTCGGCCCCATTGGCTTTCTAACTTTAAGGAAGTGATGTAATCTCTCTGTGCCTCGAACTCCTCATCTACAAAATAATATATATTATTATTATTTATAATATAGTTTTTTGTGAAGATTATATAAGTTCATGTAAAGAGTACAAATGTGCTTTGCATACAGTTATCTATAAGTGTTGATATTACCATTATCATTATTGTTATTAATGAATATATTTAGAGATAGAGTATTTATATTCCATTATAAATTTATGAATGACAATTCTCTTAAGAACTGTCAGAGCATGGCATACATATTTGATATTGTATAAGTCACTTAAAAACGGAGGTAGGAAATACAGGATGTTTTTCTTCCTTTAAAACAAATGTTTCTCCAGCATGTTAGAGGTCAGAAATTACTCTGAAATACACTTTTAAATCTGGAAGAATGAATGTGCTAGCAGTATGTTTACTCCCAAATAAAAGAAACTTCAGAAATAAAAGCTCATCCGACAGCACCACTCAAGATGGCGGAGTAGGTAAATGCTGTTCTTGCCTCCTCACGACCACATCAGAATTACAGCTGAACTAAAGAACAACCATCACTGAGAATGGCCTGACGTCTAGCTGAACAGACGTCCTACAGCTAAGGATATAAAGAAAAAGTCACAATGAGACTGAAAAAAAAAAGCTTATTTGAGGTAAAAACAAGCAAACTTTGCTTTGAAATTTATATCTATGTCTACTATAGCAGATAATCTATATGTCTTTGGTTGGGTGCTTGGATCTAATTGTGTATTTTTTTCATGAAATTGACATTTGCCACTCAAGAGCTCAGATTATTTTCTTAAGAGCTCAGATTTTATCCCAAATCTTCCTATCTCTGTCTCAGTTTCTCCCAGTGTGCCTCCTTATTTGGTTGTTTGCTATCCCTTAGACATACATATTGTATCTTTTCCAGGTATTAGAAACTTAAAAGGGAATAATAAGAAACCTCAGCAAGTGCTAGTGGGAAGGGTCTAGGTGTCCAACTGTGACCCCCGAACTAAGATTGGGGAAATTACTGGAGCTCAGAAAGAAGAGTTGCATGATGGCTCGCTGAAGCAAGGTCAAACGAGCAACCAGGAAGACTTGGCCAAACGTATCGGGTTTAGCAAAGAAGCTAAGTCATATTCCCCTCGTATGATCACACTGGGACTTTTAAAAACGTGCAGAGACCTATGAGATAGGTGCCGTTACTGCACTGTTTAGAATGAAAGGCAAAGGATGGCATCTCTCTCTGGGGAATTTCACCAACGAGCACTAGTAGGACATCACCAAACAGCCGGAGCATATTGTAAGTAAAGCTGAGGAAGCAGGTGCCGTGGGAGACGACCGGACAGCGCCCTGGCATCGTCTGTGCCCCGCGTGAGAATCTCCCTGTTCTGCCACGTCTGCCGCTTTTTAGTTACACGCAGTGGGTGGCCAACCAGGTTGCCATCCGCCATCGTCAGTGTGAACGTGACCATCTTATTCTGGACTCAACGTAAGTTTGCTCCCGTCCAGTAAGCAGCACTATGGTTGGATGAGAGAGCAGGAGAATAACAGGTTTGGGCAAGACTTTTTCCTTCGGGGTGAAAGGATATTAATAGCAGCGAGAACACTGTGGCCTTCTTCTTTAGGAACAGAAAGCCAGCAGCGTCTCCTGCACTGACAGTCTCTGCGGAGGCGGGCAGGGGCAGCCTCGGACAACTGGCTCAGCAAGAAGCCTAGTCAAGTGAAGGGCTTAGCAAAAGGTCTGGAAAAGTCCAAGCAGATCGCAAGACGGCGGGGGACGACTTTCAAGCTTTAGTGGTCTTGGTGATTATTACTATCACTGGTGTGCTGCTCCGGGGGCAAAGGAGTGTCGGCATCACTTCTTCTTGATTAGTTTTGGCTTTTACAGATGAGAGAAGGTGAAGATTATGTTAAAACGCAAAGGACGTTAGAATAGGAAGGAACCGTATTAATAAGGCTAACCTTATTAACCTTATGAAGAGGACCATCTATTCTGGCCTCACTGGGATGGTCTTATCTTACGTCACTTTTTATACAGGTATTATTAATAGTGCCCCTTCCCTTCTCAAAAATGTCCTAATTAGGTAAGTTACACCGTTACGCTATCTATAATAAAATGCTGCCATTTTACCAATAGAGTAGGATCTTTTTCTCCAAGTCTGATGCGGGTATACAGGTTAAATACATGACTAACTGCTGAATTCCCAGGCTGTTGCTTTGTTTGCTTTACCATGCTACCCTCTCAAAGCAAAAGGCCAATAATTTGATAGAAACGGACATACAGAACCTATAGATTTCACTAAAGGGCATTGAAATGATACCACTGTTTTTGAGTTGCCCAAGTCATTACAATTTATAGACAAGGAAAAAAATATTTTACACGTGCAGACCGCAGTCTACTACTATCTCTGCCCCAAAAGAAGCATCGCACATCCTCCACATCTGTTCTCCATCTATTTCTAGCCACCTGCAGTGGCTGGGCAACTTGTCGTTTCCATCCTCATCTCAGGCACGAGTGTGACCAGGCTCCGTGTAGCTTTGCTTCCACTCAGAAATAAGTACTAGAGTTGGAATTAACTTGCCATTCAACAATGAACAAGCTGTGGCAAGAATTTTTCAATTTAGAACTGAGAACAGTAATAAGTTAAATCATATTATCTGTCTTCCTTAGACACTTAAATTGCCAACAAATTTCTTTTGATTGATCTTACCAACTTGGTATTTTAATTTTTATTTCAAGTTGTGCAAGAGGACAAAAAAAGCTATTTTAAAATCACAAACCTGGTTTCCAAGAAGATAGAACTCCAATAATATAAATTTGTTAATGGTAATAAAAACAGTCTTATTTCCAATAGAAAATAAAGACATAGTTTATAAAAAGGAAGTAAAAAAAAATGAGTACTAATATAAGTTTGCATAGTAAAGATAATTTCTTGAACTTTCTAATATAGAAGATATGTTATACCCATTAAATTACCAAACTAGTTCCAAAATGCCCATAAACAGGGCTAATCAATCAGTAGAATAGTATCTTACAGAAAAGTTTATGAATTAGCAACTGACACCAAATTATACTTCTCAAAAAATTTCTAGCTTATTATAATATAAACCAATTCACTGACTATTCCTAGCATAACTCTTTTTTGTGCCTTTTACCACAAAAGGGAAATATTTGTTTCTCTTTAAGAAATCCTTGAAGAAACTGTTAAAGCTTTAATAATTTAGTTTTATTGGCAACTATTCAGAAAAGTTTTTATAATAACTTCAAAGAATAAATAAATAAGAATCATGTACAGACTTAGGATATATACGTATACGTGTGTGTATGTACATTGAAATACATATATGTGTAGCTGGACTAATCATTAATTTATACATAATGATTTTTTTCTAAGGAAGGTAGAGAGTGCCTTCTATATGAGATTCAAGTTAAATTATAATTTAAAAGTAATTACTGTCCCTTAAATTTTACGAAAATCGACTATTATTTAGAGCCAAAGATAGCATTGGATACATTATTATGTTAGTAAGTTATGCATATTTAAAACTGTTTTTTAATAAGTTCGCACAGACATAACTATTACCAAAGTCTGTCAACTATCTTTCTGGTCAACAACGTATTGATTCTTTGCCAAGGTCAAGTACATAGCCTGTAATTACAAAATAAAGGGTAGGCAACTGGCCCACATGAAACAAACCCACTTATTTTCACTACCGCTTTCATCTGTCAAACTAAAATAAGTAACCCAAAATTTCTTAAGTTAATATGATGATAAATTTAGAAAACTATCATAACAGAAAAATATACGGTGACATAATTAAGAACATCTTAACTAAATGCATATTATCTCTTTATGTTGTTTTCATGACTGTACAATGGTTTTGTACCAGATTAGGAAATAGTAAGAGTCACAGTAATTCCAACAAAAGGACAGAGGCTGTTAAAGAAACAAATATTTCCCTTTATTTGATTACATCTACTCATGGGACAGTCAAAATAATCGAAATTCTCAATTCACAGGCCTCTACACAGTGCTATTCAGCTGAAATCTAGCCAGCAAATAGGAACGTATATTTGAAAAGCTTAATGGTGGAAAGTAATATCCACACCAACTCAGTTCAGTAGAGTATAATGGTAGATTCAGAATTATCCGCTCTTACGAATCAGAACAGTAATGCCCAACAGTATTTCATGAACAGTGGGTTTGCCTTACTCCTTCGCCAGCTGCACGTTCGTCGGCTTCGCTCCGATAGGTATCCCGTGTTTGTTTAAAGTGTTAGTCAAAATCTCCCTCAGGTCGTCATTGTAGGAATCGAAGTCAAACACATCCCTGACCACACGGGAGAGACCCTCTGAGGGAAATTTCTGTATGGAAAAAAAATTCCTTTCTTAAATATGTGATACAACTCAGATTTTATAGAGATTTATAAAACTGATAGGACGATAACGATCAAATGAACATTAGGGGAGATTAACTAGCCTTGTCTGAAAAACCAGATAGGAGGAATACATGCATTTGTCTCTTTAATGTTTGCTCTTTAATGTTTAATGTAAGATTTTCCTTTTTAGATAAATACTAGAATTTTAAGGGGAGCAGATCTCTCCCTCAAACAATGAATCAGGGCGTGGATCCTGATGTTCAGTGACTTTCAACGCTTTCTGAAACCTCCCACCTTTAAAACGCATACCAGATCGGCCAAAGCAAAAGGTGCTGTGTAAACAGAGTGTTGAATATCTACTCGGAAGAATTTAGAGATGTGACAGGTCTATGAACAAATGAAAAAATAATAGGACAAGAAAGGAATGTAAAAGTACAGAGCACAGAGAAGTAAGGAGCGGCAGAGAGAAAGTGCTCCTAACAGTTAAATGTACACTAGTCGTGTCCTCTGAGCCCGCCACAGGGTGCCTCAATCTTTTTTCGGTCCTGGCGTCTGAGCTGGACTTATGATGGTTTCAGAGGCAGAATAAAGCCTTCTACTCTCCTCTCTAGGTTCTCCTTGGGGGACTGGAGATTGGGCTAAGTCAAGAGTCGTTAGGTTGTGACTGTTAAAGACCATTATTTGTTCTCAGTAGACTTTACACAGGTTTTCTGTTTTATTTACCTAGGTTGAGAGACTACACGTTGTCCATGGCTACAAGGAATTTCACTTCCCATTCACCTATTCCATCTTATAAAGCCCTTTTGCAGTATTTACAAGTATACAGTCAATACTGTTCATTCCTAGTCTTTCTATCTCCAAGGTTTTTGTTTTCAATATGAAAATATTTTTCACTCAGATACCACAGGCTTGTTGTATAAAAGCCAAATAGTAATAGAGTTTCCTGCTGTCTCACTCTCCTCTCTTTCCGCATCCCCTAAACACCTCCAAATTTTCTATCTCTTTGGTAATGACCATGACACAGAACTTCACCCGGTCAATTCAAAGGCTAAACATCAAATGTCGATTGGTCTTCCAGACTGAAAATTTAAATTACAAACACTTCCTATTATATCATCTGAATCAGTATTATATTTATAAAAATGGAAAGATTCGGTATAAATTAAATGGTCTAGAAAAACAAGGGTGATGGCTTCTTTTAGACCTCCGTGCCCAGGTGTGTGCCATACCTGTAGATGCTTCACTATGTTGACAACTTCTCTGGTAGAATAAGGGTAGTTAATAATCCCCTGGTCAGCTAAACTCCTCAGCTCTCCAAAGGCAGCCACGAGCTTCTGAAGGATGGGCTCGGGCACATTTGGCCCATATTGCCTCAGCATTTTGAGCTCTGAGTGGGGTTTGGGATTATCGACTGCATGGCAGCTAAAAATATCACCTATAGGAAAAAAAAAAAAAGTCCACATTCAGCTTGCAATCATTCCATTTTAATGCCATAGGGAATAGGGAACGGTCATTTAAAGAGCCATTGGTTGCTCCAAAAGCACTTCTATTTTTAAATGTATAAAACTGCACAGAAAGCCCTTCCAACAATAGGATGATATATATAGTGAACAGAGCACATGACTAGAACAAAAGAAAAGGAGACTGAGTGTTGTGTGGTTTATTCTACATAGACTTAATTTTGTTAAAAAAGTTACTTAATACTTGAATATGACCTTGTTGGGAGATACTCAAAGACAAAGAGCGAATGAGGAGTCCTCCTGCACCTCCCCATTCCACCTGCTACTCCATGGGCACTCGGTGTCAGCAGTTCAGCGTATTCATTCCTCCATACTTGTATTAGTATTATTTAATTTAATTTAATTTAATTTTAATTTTATTTTATTATTATTTTTCTTTGGGGAGGCAACCCTTGGCTGACCTCACAGATTGCAAGGACTTTGTCAGCTTACAATCCCTTATTTTTTATTTTTTACAACTACAGCATTGTATTAGTATTATTTTAAATGCACACATGCAAACATATGCATTTCAAGGTGATTTGTTCTTTACCCATTTAACTGGAAAATAATCTTCATGTGGTTCTGAGACTGCATTTTAAACTTTAACAGATATTGACTATCTTCAGAAACTATATATATCTATGTAACACGCAGGCTTCTTTATGTATACTTAAATAGGAGGAATTATCACTGTCACTCTCTAAACAATTTATGTCTTTTGCAGATTGCTAGGATATACTTTAGAAGTTAGTTTTGGAAAAGTAAACCTGCAGACACCATGTCTAAATTAGAATCAAGAAAAAGGAATGCAGAAACACAAAATATTTCATCTGTAATGTAATGCCGCACATAGAGGCATTCATTCATAGCCCATTACAGTGATGCTACGACGTCAGCATTATTATTATCATTTCTTTCTATTATTTTTTTTTAATTTTTAAAATTAAAAAAAAAATTTGTATGGTGACATTGATTATCGAAATCCAGTACGTTAATATTATTATTTCTATTGCTATTGTTTTTGTTGTCATTATCATTATTGCTTTTACCTAAAGTACCGAAGAAATCATTGCCTAGGAAAGGGAATCCAGGCCTGTTGGCGAGAACAATCATCCTAAAATCGGGATGAATCACTATAACATTTTCTCTTCCATTGACATGAGCAGAATCTGAAAAACAAAATTTATATTTATTCTTTATTGATAGTAACTCTTAAGAATATCACGTTATAGCCTTTAACATAATATAATCAGTCATACTGTTCAATTATTAAAAACCTTTATGAAATCTGGCTGTAACAAGATGGTTGCAAGAAAAAAAGCTCTCTTGAGAAAGTTTGCTTAAGAACAGGGTATTGATAAAGCATGTACTAATTATACAGGAACTAGCATTTTATGCACCCTGAAACTTAACCACTTATAATAAAAGTTTTGAATACCTAGTCAATGTATTAGTGCAATGCTGATTTATTTCCAATCAAGAAATTTATCATAGTTCTTAAAATAAATAACCTCAAGTTGACTGAAGCTTTCCTTGTTCAATGTTTAAGGTATTAAAGGAATTAAATACTATCATTAAAAAAATGATTTTTGTGAAGCACCTGCAGTTTTTACTTGAGATGAGTCTGTAAGAATCTATACTTGTACTTTTTGATGATACCCAAAATGAATCTTCTGATGTGCCATACATTCATGTACTAAAACAACCAATAGTTTTAATGTTTGCTCTCCATTAATTTTAGCAGTGGCAAATAACAAGGTATGTGGTCACAGGCAAAATTTAATTAATTAATTAAAATAAAAGGGCTAATAAAAAATGAAAATTTTAAAAGGCAAAGGAAATGAAAAAATTAGTCCTAGAAGTGATGCTTTATGAAACCACGTTCAAAAGAGCTTCAGGGGCTCTTGGGTTTAAAATGTTGATTACGATCAAGCTTGAGTTTAAAAATTATGATGACTCCTTCACTTCTAGACCCTCTTTCAAAAACGTATCAGAAAATGTAGGAGGTCGCCAGGAAATAATCAGTGTTGAACCACGATTTTTGTTTCGGGAATTCTTTCTCGCTTTCCATTTCCCTGTCCTCACCTTGCAGACAGAATTTCAGTCCTGAGAGTGTGAATGACATGTCTAAGAGACAGTATTCAGGCTAATGCAAATTCTCATTTTCCCCTTAAATTCACTGTGAAACTGAAATGTTAGAGTACTCTCATCAGTGCTGAGGTTCCAGAGCTCAGAAACGGCCACCTTGCAATGACCATGTCCAAGAAGAATGTGTCTGTGGTGATGCACTTGAAGATTTTAATGACGTCTCTGTTACATGTTTTCTTCAAATATTGAAGATTTTAGTTATTAGTCTCAACTTGTTTGGTTATCCTGCTATTGGCTATGGATTTCCAATGGTTAGTCATAGATTTTCAAGTCTTTTCATGACACGAATAATTTTAAATTAGAAATTAGAAAATGTTCTCACATTGCATTAGACAAACTTAATTTTTCTTTGCAGGTTAAACAGACTGATGAGATCCATCTACCTACGTTTTCTCTGACAGGAAGAAAAAAAAGTAAATAAGTAAAAGGAAGATTATCTAAAACAGAGGATAAGCTTTTCCTTAGGCAGTTGTGTGTGTGTATGTGTGTAATACATCTGTATATACATACACATCTACACACACACATATATAATAAATATATGTATAAAATAAAATGCCCGGCTAAAAACATTTATTTTAATTTTGTAATAGAAACATGCTAGAGCTTTAAAAAATTTTAGATAACAGTGAAAGAAAATAAATTGCACACAAATAATTGAGAGATGAGCATAATAAAAATTATGTGTTGGTATTCTCAGAGAAAAAAATATGAAGCTGATTTGTCCTAAAATGACTCTTGAAATTTTCAATGATACTCTCAGGCTATAAAAAATGAAACTGACAAAGCTAGATTTAGACATATTGATTTTTATAAATGATTGTCAATAAGGACAACCTGAGGTATATTAAATTTACACTTGTTGCTTGTAGATAAGTAGCCAGCTAAGGGTGTGACATGATACCAGAGATGTAAAAATTGCAAAGCTTGAAAGAAAAGTTTTTTTTTTTTCATACTCACTTGCAAGAATGCGTCTTCCATCTGCTAGAATCATTTCTCCATTTTCTACTAGAGTTTTTAAAATACAGGTGACATTTGTTGGGGCCTTGTCTGCCTCGTCTACTACCAGAACATGACCCAACTTTACTGCTTTTACCTTTGAAGACAGAACATTTATCATAAACAAAAAGATGAAAGCAAACATTTAAAATATTTCATCATTCATCGCTTTGGATTTATAATAGCTGGTTATATTTAAGTTATGGATAGGTTTGTCACACAAAAAAGTCTGTAGCAGAGCTGGAAACAGAATTATGGATCACCAGCAGCTTCACAGTTACTAAACCGATAACTTTGTTTGTAATCACTTTATTTCCCTTTAGCACTAAAATTATTCCCGTGTTGGTGATATCCACATGTTACACATCGAAGTAGGGGAAATTTAAAACAAGTATAACAAATAGAGAAATTAAAGTCCCACAGGGATTAACTGAGTAAGTCATCCGTCATGATAAATAGTGGATTTTGGAACATTCCATTTGTTGTGGCTCTAAAAAGTATATGATTTTTAGCAGATCAGAATGGATGGTGAAGAGGTGAGTAGTCAAGATAAAGGGAATCAAAGGTCAAACTCAAGACATCCTGGAGCCTATTGAGGGAAGAGTGAACATGAATAGTCTACCTTGGCCGAAGCAGAGGTTAAAGTAAAGAAACAGAGAATAGGGCCAATAGTCTGAAAGGGACAATCCAGGCCTCTACTACTAAAAATTTGACTGCCAGACCAAAAAAAAAAAAAAAAAAAAGTACTTTTCCTCATTAAGTAACGGGATGTAACTAAAGATTTATGAGTTCAGACATGATAAGAATGGAGCTTGGAGCTGCATTAAGACATTTCATCTGGCAGAAATATGTAGAATCAATTAAAAGGGGATTACCATAATAATTTGTTAAAAAAATGGTTTGGGGACCTGATTTGAGGGGAGAAGACATGAGGAAAATGAAAACAAAAAGCATTAGATTGATCTGACGGGTTTTCAGAGGTATAACCTACAGTCATGGCAACAGATTGGATGAGAAGAGGGGAAAGGAAAAATAAGAAAAAGTCTTAGGTCTTACGTGACTGAGAGAATGGTATCATTATGAAAAGAAAGATAAAAGCTAGGAAAAAACTCTTTAAAACACTTTCAGAGAGTGATAGAAAGAGATATTCAATGAATATAAATGTAAACTCAAAGAAGATTATTTTTTAAATCGTAAGGAAATCTCTCATAACATAAAATGGACCAAATCCTAAACTTCTCTCATTACATAGTTTCGGTAAATAATTATAAGAAAATGCAGAGTGAGAAATAAGTAATTCCCTCTACTACAAATATTATATTCCATATTCTGAAAAAATAAAAACTGATAAGGACTTTTCTAATTTTAGGATAAAAATAAAATTAATTTAAAAAGAAGAGAAAACACGTAGCTTCTACTCCTAACCCCAGCCTTTACTTCTCTATTCAGGAAAAGCCAGGCCCGACCTGGGAGAGTTCAGGCAGGGGACCCCAGGGACCCCCCAATATCGAAGTTGGGACCACAGGGTTTCCCGCGATGGCTTATCTGCTACACAGGAGCTTTCTATGCTGCGGGCGGGCTGGCGGGCTGGGATCTCTTAGGGCTGTGAGAGGCTGAGAAATGGATAGTCCCAGCTGCCCAAAACACTGAGCTAATATCTTATTCATTAAAATCACTTATAAAACATCCCAGAAGCATTATCTAACTTCAAACTCTACACATTCGAAAACAACAGCAAGCTTTTTTCTTTTTCTTTTTAGAATTTCGGAGTGGAAAAGAAATCATTAGAGGATTTTTATCATCTCTAAATCTCTCACTTTGGAGAGAGAATAGAATAAGGAACCATGTTATTCTCCCTCGAATAATCTGCCTTTGAATATCCACTTCCCAAATGACATATAAACGCATGCTTTCCAGCTAAGGCTGAAGCATATCGGAATCTATGGGAGATCCCACGCGCCCATCTCAAAGGCTGAGATACAATGTTCATTAAAAAAAAAAAAAAAAAAAAAAAGCTGAGAATATTCGTTACTAACCAAAGGCGAGTCTTCGTACACAATAAGTCCATCCTTAACAGAAGGCTGCAGAGTAAGGGTTTGCACTGTGGTGTCCCTAAAGTCAGACCAACACATTTTTTAGTTAGTAAGGAAGAAAACCTGACGTTTGATCATGATGAAAATACAACACGTGGGCATTTCTTTTTGTTCATTATTTTGTTTTTCCCAAAATGAATAAAAATAGCAAATGAAATTCCGATCAGCAACAGTATTTTGCAGATGTGGGTATAAATTACGAGGGTTTGGGAATTACTCCAGCTTTACAGATCATCCAAAATCTTTCCTTCTCTTTTTCCTTCTGGATAAAAAGACTGATCGCTTTTTCCCTTGTAACCACTTCATTCCTCAAAATCACCTCCTGAGGGTGAAGAGAGGAGATTAAAAAAAATACACACACACACACACACACACATACACATATGGATTATATATACATTATTTATATCATTTTAAAATAATTTAGGTGGCGAGTTTGGTGACAACTGGCATGCTGACACTCCATGCGTCTGTGTATCACACATTGCAGCTCTGGCCCAATCCACTGTCACTAGTTGAGAAAGTCAGACTTTCTCACCTCACTCCAGGAACCATGGGGTTTTAAACATTTCTGCTGTGACCAGGGCCATCCATTTTATTTTCTTAAGTCTACCTGCTGTCATTTACCTAAACCTCCATTAGATCAGGATCTTCGAAAGTATTAAAAGCAAGCTATCTTAACACTACACAACTCCTCACAGTATGAGATGTGACGTTCATACCACCTGCGAATATTCTTGTGGAAATGTGTGTTTCGCAAGCTGCTGGTGATAGGTAGGTCCAGACATTTTTAAGGGGATCAATTTTTGTATCTTCACCTTTTACATATACTCTATCTTAGAAAACAAACAAACAAACAAACAAACAAACAAAAAACCCTATGGCCAACTTGATCATGTCATACAGAGATTTAAATGACTTTTAATTGTGAGTCACTCCTTTCCCTAAAAGAATTCAAAGTTATCTTTTCGAACTGCCCCTACCACTCATTCAAAGTAAAGTATTACAATTGTGTTGTTTGAGCACCTGCTGTGTGAGGGACACTACTCGGAATGGGAATTTCAGACTTTAGTGCTGTCGTACACTTCTGAAACTTCTACCAAACGCCAAATTCTACCACAACTTATTAAAATTATAAAGCGTGTATCTATTAGAAAAAAGTACCGCATGAAAATCACAAAAAAAGCACACTTCAGATCCAACTGAAACCTCTTTTCTTTTTTCTTTAGCAGAACATTTAATAAAAATCAGTTTATTTCTTTGAGCGACTAGTGGGGTCAGCCTTGGGATGTTAAGGAAACTGAAAATATGTTGTGACAATTTATTGGAGCTTTATCAACTTTTAGTATGAATAAAATGTTTCTTATGCAATATAAGGACATATAGTTATATATTCATTTTCTGTCCTCTTGGGTCTTAAAAGTTTACTGTAGGACATACTTCCTGCTATCTTCTGCTAAAAATTTTTAGAGTTTAAAAAATCAAGAACAGAGTTAAATCTTACTTAAATTCACTGTTAATATTCAAGCAATACAGGAAGGGGTGGGTGAGAAAAAAAAAGATGTGTTCACACAGATTTTTATAGCAACATAGTGAATTTCTCACTTCAGCTGTCACATATTTAATAGGCAACACCATGACACCTTCCAGCATCAACAGAGAAAAAGGAACTCTTGCATCATTTGTTAGTAGAAAAGAATTCAGTTGTTATCTTAATTAACGTGCTTCAGCAACAGGTTAAGAACAGGAAATTCAACTGGAATTCCAACTTTAAAAGGCAAATGAAATTGCTTTAGAACACTTGAATTCTGATAGCGTACAACTTATTAAATTAGATTTCTAAAAAGACTTCTGTGCCAGAAGTAAAAACCATAAGTTTGAGTGAACAAGCATAAATTAGATGATTTCTAAAAGGGACTATGAATGAGGATACAGATAGGATTCATGGCTTTCAGTGGAGTAGTCTATGAGAAATAGGGATTTATAAGATAAAAGTGGTTTTTGTTCTTGCTATTGATCCTTTTGTCTTATACATGAAAAGCAAAGCAAAGGCTAGTAAAAAACACA
This sequence comes from Eidolon dupreanum, assembly GCA_028627145.1. NCBI lineage: Eukaryota > Metazoa > Chordata > Mammalia > Chiroptera > Pteropodidae > Eidolon > Eidolon dupreanum. The sequence goes on along the minus strand of CM053508.1, from coordinate 3,052,901 downwards.
GAATGAAAATGAATTTTAAAAAGTGGGCTGTTTTATACTTCAATGTTTCCCTGATTATACAAGGGTAGAAAACAATCCACTATCTTCTGCATAGTATTTAATACAAGAAGATCATTTTTCAGATATCCTGTAAGATTATAAACTTCAATTTAGTAAATGATAAGGTGATCACTTCTGTTGCATGTAGCATATGAATTAACTCTTAAAGACTGATTCTTTTTCAGAGTATTTGATTAAAATTATTGCTCTGTATTTATGAGCATCTTGTATCAAAAGAAATTAATTCTCCACACAAATAAGCAATAATGCTAGGAGAACATTTCATTTGCTACAATTCCAATTCTATTACCGTTTGTTCCTCTCAAGAACAGCTTTGAAATAGAAGCTCATAAAAGTTTAAACAGAGTCAAGAATTTCAACACTACTGGGAGGAGAAAAGTTAAAACACATCTGGTCACATTTCTTCAGCCTAAGGTGCAATAAAGAGATGGTTTTCCAATACATAACAGTTACCAATAATGCTCGAGGCATTAATTAGAATGTTCTACACACTCCTGCCATTTATGTTAGCACCAAGTGTTCCCACTTCTTACAAACTAAAGCTGTCTGTCAGTTAAACCCTGTGTTGATAAAGGGGCTACTCACAGAAATACGGTGCTGAACTCTAGACTTCTACTTAAACTCTGTGACTTTAAAGGTTTTTAAAAATCGGAACAATTAATGTTTCAAAAGTAATTTAAAATGATTCCGGTAGCAATGAAAGTAATTAGATTGTATGAGGACCAGGTTCCCCTCTCTCCCTCCCCAATCCCTTTCTCCCTTTCTCTCTCTCTCTTTCCCCCTTCTCTCTCTCTCTCTCTCTCTCTCTCTCTCTTGCTCGCTCGCTCAATCTTTCTCTCTCTCTCTCTCTCTTTTGTCAAAGTAAGGAAAGAAAACTGGCTTCTAGAAAGCAAGCACAATCTACTCTGATATGTTACTTGTAAAGGTACATTGAGGTAATATCCTCTAATTTACTGAGTAACAAAAGATCTCAAAATAGTGGTTTATTTTGAGAATGTTATCTTAGTAAGTTGTATTTTAATTTGTTTACAGTTAGCTTTCTTCTAGAAAACAATACTTAAACCTAAGAGTGAAGGAAGAAACAGACACACAGAGCTTCAAAGAGCTGACAAAATCTTCTTCTAATTTTGTAGTTCGTTATAATAAAAATGGCTATAGGAAGAGTCCACTCATTAATAAAAGCCAAACACGAGAAAGAAAAGATAGAATGCAGCATACAGAAGGCACTTAAAATTTGCTCAATATTTTAAAAAGATGGATGATTATAAAAATAGAATTAAATGGTAATTTTTGCCAATAAGACATAAGCATAACATTACTGACAGAGAAATAAATGTCGTCGAAAGATATTTTCAACTGGAGAAGAGATCATAGCATCATTGAGAACATCATTTCTACAAGGCTTAATTTAAAAATAAGTAATGAAATAAAGGCAAGGAGCACTAATAAAACCGAGACTGGTACTTAGACAGGTGATGCCAACAAATAAGAATGAATCGATGTTTACAAGTATTCTGGGCTCTCTGCTGGCTAGTAGCACATGACCTTCTCACCCCTGCTGTTAGAGGTGGATCTATTTTACCCTATTGGGAAAGAAACTTCCCCAGGCCCTCAAACAGACACAGTCATTACAAGCAGCATGCCGCCTGACACAAAACAAGGAAGACACAAATTAGCTATGATTACTGCGATGACAGTTAGAAAGCAGCCCTGGCTTACATCTGAGGACTCTTGGTTTGGTCAATCACACAACCTCTTGAAGCCCAAGATTATTCATCTCTACTGAGGGAATTAAAATAGAACGTATAAAGGAATACAGTAGAGTAAAAAGAAAGATAAAAGTGGAGTGAGGAAGAGTATTATTACATGTGCTTTGAATGCTCTGAGGGAAAAGTCCTTTCAAGAAGATAAGCAAAGTATTATTTCTGCCAAAGTGACTGAAAAGACTCCAGCTCTTAAAATAGTCATTTTGGAGGATAAATAGTTTATGGAGAGGTCAATTACTCATTGCTAATGTGTACGGATGCAAAAAGTCCTAACGAACCATAAAAGGAAGACAGACTTTACGGGGATGATATTCATGGGAGGAAGTCTACTGTGATGTAACTAACGCCTGGCCTTTTAGAGGGAGGTTCTTACAGGAGGAGAAGGTAGAAAAGGCCACAGCAAAAAAAGTCATCTGATAGAAGCCAAACACTTCAACGTACTCAGTTTTCAGAATCTACTATACTGACACTATTAAAAAAATCCCCCAATATTCAAAGCTATGCTGATAATCAAGTCTTTTAACAAACTCTGAAAGTTTTGTGAGGTGTCTAGTCTTTAAAAAAAATAAAAACGTTTCTAATAAAGTGGTATATTTAAAAAATGATTTATTGTCTTTACTCTGAAAACTAGCTTTCTGGCCTGGTAAATTTTAGGGTCTCAAAATGACTGAATTTCTTTTTCCTTTTTATCTGCCATTAAAAATTTTTTTTTCTATTCAGTGTTTAAAAAGGAATAGAAGAAAGGGATGCAGATTAAAATACAAAACTGAACGAGTGTCAAAGATGCACGCAGACATGAAACCAAAGCGAATGCTGTGTCCACTGAATAAATCTTTATCAGAAAATATAGTGTCTAAAAACTCACCAATGATAACAACATAAAAGAGTGATAAAGAGCTGAATTTTAGTAAGTGATTACTTTTTCATATCAGGACATTCCGCAGTCATTTATTCCACAAATATTTACTGAACACCTATTAATGGGCACTGCTTTGGACGCTGAAGAAGTAGCTGTGAACAAAACTGGTAAAAAATTCCTTCCCTTGATGAGCTTAGGTTCATGTTATGTTTAAGTGAATTACAGCGGGCAATTCAAAGAAAAAAAGCTACAATAAGTACAGTCAATCACCAAAACAAATGATAAACTAGGCTGCTCCTAGTTAAGTCCCCCTTGGAAAGGCACCTCCATGAAGCTGGTCAGGCATGTCTCTTTCGGTTAATAACCCCAAACACATTTTTTTTTGTGTGTAATACTTATTGCCTCAAATTTACTATGTAAGTTCCATTTTGAATATATCATAACATTATTTGGTATACTATAAGCAGTGAATTATTCTATCCTCATTTCTAGTTGTCTATCAACTGGAAAAAATTTCCAGTTCTCGTTTTTAAATTTATCACAGTTTGACCACTTGAGTCAAACAGAAAATAGTATGTAAATAAGTGTTATATTTGGAGAAACTTTAAGTTAAAGAAAAATCTATGTTTAAGATTTCTGTAATGTACCTACTTTATTAAGTTTTTATGATGGATTTCTTAAAGGAAGACACTATTGCGTCATGAGAAAAATAATATATACCGCTTTTAGCAGCAAAAGTTAGAGTTTTTTTCAACTCAGCCTATTCTGTGGTGTCGTTTTAATGGCAGAGGAAAAGGAAAAAATACCTCTGAGGAATTATAGGGCTGAGGACTGAAGTAGCCCTCTAAGCGTACTTCTTTGTCATCTCTGCTTTATGTTAAAATTCGGTGGAGATTTTGAA
>CM053508.1:3026411-3048815 GCA_028627145.1 Eidolon dupreanum | reverse complement strand
ATATAACATATTACACATTTATGTAGCCAGTGTCACAATTACCACAAATATAAACAAGCAGCATGTAATTATTTATTACTTATAGATCATTTGCTAATTTAAAACCAAAGGCTGGTATAAAAGGCATTCTAGGCAGGTAGTATGGTGTGGTATCTCTAATCTAAACTTTTTAGAGCTCCTTGACTATTGCCTTCCTCTTGCCTGTTCAAAAAAATTAGAATATAGAGCTAAAAGAGATATTAGAAATGACCTTGACTATTCCTCTTACTTAAGAGATGAACCTAAAAGGGAGATTCAAAGACAGATAGCCTCAAACACATATATAAATTGAAGGTTGAAAATCAATGATTAAGCATTCATATAAAAAAAAGTTTAATAAAGAACAACATATTAAATCCAAAGAAAATAAAAGGAAGGAAATAAAGATCAGAAACTACTGAAATAGAAAAACATACAAAAGAGAGCTTCCACAAAGACAAACATTGGTTACTTGAACAGACAAATAATACTAATAACCCCCTGGCAAAACTGATTGTGCAAAAAAGAGAGAGGGCAAATAACCAATACTAGGAATAAAAAAAGGATATCATCGATCGAGCTGAGGACAGCATATTCAGGCTGTATACACTCTCTGGCTGTTAATTATTTGGTATGTATCTTGGTTTTCAGTTCGACTGTTGCAGTATTACAGTGCTTGTGTTCAAGTAATCCTTATTTTACTTAATTACAGCCCCAAAGGGTAAGAAGAGGGATTCTGGCAATTTGGATATGCCAGAGAAAAGCCATACAGTGCTTCCTTTAAGTGAAAAGGTACGCACATATAGGGAAGGACAGTATATTTAGAATCCGGTACTATCCACGGTTTCGGGCGTCCACCTGGGGCTGGAACGTATCCCCTACAGATAAGGGGTGACTATGTATGTCTTTTTTCCTCTGGCAGTTTTAGAGATTTTCTCTTTCAGTTTTCAGCAATTTGATTACAAGGTACTTGTCATCCCACTTGAGTTTCACTAAGCTTCCTGGATTGACCTTACATTTTTCATTCAGTTTGAGATTTTTTCCGTCAATTATACCTTCAAATATTTTTCTGCTCCATTCTTTCTCCCTTCTTTTAGACTCTGATTGCTCATATGTGAGACTACTTTTCTAGGGTTGCTACAGAGAATTCCTAATAATTCCCTCATGTTCATTTTCTTTCTCTCTAGATGCTTGAACATATTTATAGCAATATATTATAGTTCTTGGCTGCTAACTCCATTATCTATCATTTTAATGTCTATTTCTATTAACCGATTTTCTTGTTTCTTTGTATATCTATTAATTTCCCATTGAATGCTTGACATCATGATGCTATGCTGTTGAATGTCTAGATTTTGTAGTCTTCCTTCATTCAATATTCAGTTTGTTCAGCTAAGCAGTTAATTTACTGTTGAATCAACTTAAACTTTTCAAGGCATTTCTCCCTCTAATATTCATCCCCTTAATTTTTAAAGTTATTTTGTATGGGAAACACTTACAAAATAACGTTAAATAGCAGGTATTCTTGTTTTTCCAAGGCTTATTTTTTATACTTTGTAAGGGTGGGAGTAGAGTCACTTTTATTTAATGGATAGACAGCTGCTACTTCTACTGCACAGACTTTTCGGGGTGTCTTCTGAATACCAGCAATGTTTAATGATGGCTCCCGACCACGTGGGAGCTCTGGTTGTTGTTTGGCTCACAGCTGTCCCTGGTGCTGTTCTTTTCCCAGTGTTTGTGAACCTTGCCCAGTTTTATAGCTCTTCCCTGTGGTAGGGCTGGTACCAGTTACACCCTCGTGGCCAGAGGTGTGCAACCCAAGAGGTAGGTTCTGACCATCCTTCAGCTTTACTTTTCTTCTCTACTCTTTCTCCTTTGGCCCACTGACTCTGCCTTCTTTTCTCTTAGTTTTCTTTCAAGAACACATCACTATTTAGTGAAAGGACCCAAACCAAAAAGAATTTTTGTAACTCAATGTTGTTTCTACTATAATATTTTTTATCTCCTGGGAGATAAAACAATAATAATTTAATCTAGTTTTAATTTGCTTATTACTTGGTATATTTCTTGATCTCTCTCTCTCTCTCTCTCTCTCTCTCTCTCTCATTCCCTCTGGATCTGCTTATGTTTTATTTTTAAAAGATTTGGAACAGGTTCACGGATAAATCTAAACTCAATCCATGACTAGAAAATTTATTTCATTCTGTTTAACTAAAAGCTATACCTGAACCATCATTCTGACCACACAAATTTAGATAACCCACAAAATGTTTTTAAGGAAGGCAAGGAAACTAATCATTTACTACTTCTTCCATATTTTTGAGTTCCTTATCTCATACCTGAGATTCATATCATTTATTGTTTCTCTCTGTGAGCTATTTTAGCTTCCTATTAGAGTGGGGTTAGCCTCTACATATTTTTCTTCTAATTTAAGAGTCTTTATGTTGATGAAATCTGTTACTAGAATATAATGTTCATCACTCTCTGTCCACAAAATATCTATTAATTCATGTTTATAAAGCATTAGTCACTTTAAAAATAAATTTTGCATGGTTTTGTTACCTTTTAAGGAGAGGAGAAACATGAGCAGGAGGAACAGAAATGAAACATGTTTATAAAATTGGCCTTTAAAAAAGTAATTTTAAATTGTACTGGGGGAAAAAAAATAAATGATTAAACCAGGTTTTAAGAGGTTGTGGGTCTTTTCCTCTTACCTGTGCAGCTGGATATATTCTCGAGGTCTATTGAGCAGGTGCAGGAATCTGTCAACGATCTTGTTTTTTCCTACACCCTGTAATTACACAGAAAGCATCGAACAAAAGACTTTTGTCTGGAGGTAAAACAAACCGGAAGAAACTTTTACCAAAATCGATTTCCTCAAAGTTGTACCGTTTTAGCTATTGTTAATGAAAATCAAATTAGCAAACCTATACAGTACATCTTCAATGATACAGGGTTTTTAAAAAAAATTACTTTTAAATACGCTAGTTCTAAACTCTCATTTAAAAGAAAAATATACACATTATTTTTAGCTTTCTACATTTTGTTTAATCTGTTCTATAATTTTGAACTGAAGTGCTGACATTATAGCAGAATGTTAACTATACTGTACTTCTATTTTAATCAAGCACTCACTTCTCCTTTTATTACACTTTCCAGTCCTTTAAAACTTTGGAAACCTAAAATTATAACCAGAGCTTATTACTAAATCTCAACTATAATGTTCTTTTCCTACAAACGCCCCCATTTCTCTGCTACTTACATCAGCTGCGAGTTGTTGTCCTTTGTGGAAAACTATTAAAAATGGAATCCACTCCATCGCTACTTCTCCATTTAAAAGTTTTCACTTAGAGGCCGAATACTTTATTAATGGAGTGCTAATCTTTTAACAAGTGTTTTATGTTGGAAGAATAGAAGTGGATAAAAAAAGCTGAGTTCTATAGTCTTAGCAATAAATAACAGTTATTGATTTCTGATACTGTGCCAGGCTCTATGCTAAGTATTTTCACATTATGCCATTTGCTGCTCAGTGAGGTCAGTATTAATGATTATTCCAGCCTCATAAATCAAAAAAGCAAAGCTCAGAAAAGTTAAGCAACATGTCCACAGTTACACAGCTAATCAGAGTGGAGCTGGGATTCCAATCCAAGTCTGTCTGATTCTGATCTCATGCTTTTAGTCCCAACATTATGAATTATATTTCTTTACATTTGTAATTGACTTAGGGAATCTGCGCCTTGAATTACTTCTTTCCCCACTCCTAGAATCCATCCTAAAAAAAATTAATTAGGTAGATAAGAGAAAAGCAATGGGCACAGCAGAAAGAGCAGAAGCTCAGTATTTATTGGCATTATAATGGGAAGTGAGCGTTATTATCAGTATTTCTACTACATGCTTTAATAGCATGTGACAGAGGCATTCCACAAGCACCAAGGATTGAACGGGTATTTACTGAAAGTCATCTTTGTCCTAATGTCATGACATTTTCTCTAAGATAAACAAATTCTCAAAGGGAATTTGAGAGTTTGTCCTTCACAGTTCTCAAAGGGAAGTGAGATATATATATATATACTCAGAGCACGGAAGACAAGCCGCCGATGCAGATAAAGAACTGTTAACTAATGTGATGTAGATTCTGCTGGCCTTAGAATCTCTGTCTTCGGTCAATTAAGTATGCTGCGAGATGACAGACGCAAGAGAGATTAAGGGGACTGGAATGATTACCAACTATGAATAAATAGGACAGAGGTAGGAAGCCTGCACAGAGGGCAGCAGGCAAAAGATCTGCTGTACATCCTTCAATCTGGGACGGACACAATGAAATCGATGTTTAAAGAAGGTCAATATGGAAATGATACACAAAATATACTGACAAGAGGAGAGACTGGTATCCAGGAGATGGAATATTTATTCGTTCAACACGTAAATAAATATTTTTTGAGTGCTGGCATATGTCAGGAGAAAGAAGAGTGAACCAAAAAGATAAGGTTTCTGCTCTTCTGGAGCTTCCGTTCCAGAAATGTGAAACGGATTGGAAGGTAGATTAGAAAAAGTCAGTGGAAAGGTAGCAACATGTAATTAGACTAATTAATTAATTAATAAGAGAATTAACAAACAGTGATAAGCTCTCTACAGACAATTAAGATAGGGCGAGGTGATGCTGACTGGGTGGCGATTTAATGTGAGTCAGAAGTGAAGACCTCTCTTTAGGTAACTTCTAAGCTAAGATCTGAATGATGAGGAGCCAGGGCTCCGATTATGAAGATGGGCCTTCCGAGAGAAGAGCTGCTCTAGCTGGTAAGGAACTAGGCTAGAACGGTAGGCAAGGTCCGGCTCTGGCAAAGTCATGGAAACCACTTAAAAGAGTCCGGACCGTTTCCTAAAAGCATGGAAAAGCCACTGAAGTAGAGGAGTAGCCGGCTCAGATGTTTGGTTTTGGAAAATCACTCTGGGAATGGTCTGGCAGAGAGCAAGAATGAAAGCAAAAGAAAGTGGTTTGGAAACTCCTGAAACAGTTCAGGCAGGAGAGGATGGTGGCTTAAACAAAGGAGCAGAGATCGAGAGAGAGAGTTAAGAGACATTTGGGGAAAAGAACTAACAGAACTTGGTGATGGACTGGATGCGGGGAGAAGGGGGTGGAGAGTCAGTTTATGTCTTGGGCAGCGGGGTGGATGGAAGGGGTTCCATTTACTGACATATCAAATAGGGAGAAAGAAGCGAATTTGCTGGGTGGGGGAGGGAATTCCAGTTTTTAAAAAAGCGGTTTAATTTTGGACATGTTTCCTTTGAAGTGCCTGCTTCCCACACCTGCTCCTTCCCCTCCAGGTTGCTGTCACTGCTCAACGCGGCCCGTCATCTTGCTCAGACCCCCAGAAAGGGTCCTATCTCGTCTCCCACCTCCGATCCACAACAACTCGTTATTTTTCTAAAGACAGAGATCTCACAGGGTCATTTCCGATTTCATTTTAAAGCTCTGATAGTTCCTTCAAGGAAAGAGTAAAAGCATAACCTAGGAAGGAACTTCTGTAAATATCCTGAGCAAAATGACAGTTGTAGCAACCTGCTCTTTCCAATCATAGCTTCCACCTAGAACAGATAATCCTCAGAATTACTTTAACTGAATAAATATATAGGTGGTATCTTATGTTTCAACAATAAAAGCTACACATACGCATTTTTCTTACTGGGAAATTTAGAAAAAGAAGCACTACCCCATGTGCAACTGCTAAAACAAATCTGCCAGGGTTTGTGTTTTGCTGCTGTGCACATTTACGTCTATTTACTGGTCATTATTCTGTATATATAATTGTTTGCTTTAACAAAAATTAGCATGAAAGTTTTTTACATCATTATTGACTCTGATTGAAGATAATATTTAGTGAATGAAAATTTAAATGGGAGAAAGAACCTGTGGAATGAGAGATCCTAAAAGCTACAAACCGTCTCATGAGAATGGCACTTCTTGTTACTGCTCTGCACCATTGTGTTCCTCATGATGATGGTCTGGAAAGAAGGTCTGTCACAGAGGGAGGTGTCAGATGGCCCCTTACTACGGGGTCTGTTAAGCCCCACTGGCAGGAGTCACAGCGAGGACAGGAAGTGAGCACGCTTCCAGCTGCTGTGACACAGAAGGCCAGGGACCATGACTTTAAGAACTTTGAAGGATTCTGGGACTCTTACAACTTCCGCGCGCTCATTATTTTCGTTTCCCTGTTTTCTCAGGGAGATTAGCAGTGAGAGCCTTTGGAGGAAAAAGGCTTCTGGGCTTGTCTTCTGGACAAGAAGAAAACACAGAACTTTGGAAAACTCTACCTACATCCTGTCAAGGGGGAGAAGGAGCAAGGAGCAGAGGAGGAGGACAGCGCTAAAGAGGAACGGAGATCGGGAAAGAGAAAATGGGCCTAGGAGTGGGATCCGGGCTCCGAGTGACTGTCCGGGGGCTTAAAGGCGGAAGGATCGCTGACCAGAGCAGACACACCTGCAAGGGGGCTACGTCGCCGTCGCCGTCACCAACCGAGCTGCTCGTCAGCCGGCGGCCTCCGCAAGCCCCGCGCTTCCAGGTCTCTGCTCCGCTGCCGGTCCTGACTAGGACAGTCCACCCCTCCCCGCCTTCCTGTCCTCTTCCACTCGCCTCCAGTGTTCTGGGAAGTGTCCCTCTTCTCCGACGCGTTGCCTGACCCTCCCTGCGCCTCGCCTCCTTCCAACCTGAGAGCCACAGCGGCGTCCCCCGCGTCCCCACACCCGTGCCTGTCACAGCCCGTGCGCACCCGCCGATGGGGCAGGTGCCTCTGCAAGGAGACACCCTGGAGGCCAGGGCTGTCCCCCATTCGTGTTCCTGCCCCCGCGACTCACAAACCCTGCACGTGATGACTACGAACACTGGAGGAAAGGAGGAGAGAAAAAGAACGTCATGCAGTTTGCTTTTGCTAAGGGAGGCACAAGGCTCTTCCAGGAACCTTCTTTGTCCCTTCTTACCGAAGAGGAAGCGACATTAGTGGAGCCCTCTGCGGTCAGCGCGCTTGCCCAGCGTAGCCACCGTAGCCACCGTAGCTGCGGCCCGCACGGGGCTGGGAGCTCAGTCACTCCCGGGTTAGCACACGGCCCGGGGCGCGTCGCGACGCCCGCACGGGGTCTGCAGCTCGGCAGGGGACAGTGAGAAGGCCCAGCCCCATCTTTCCTTCTGTCTGAGTGTCTTAACGGAGTCCCACTGAGGGCCTGTGCTGAGACGTCTTAGCTTTGGGCCTTCCTTCCAGTTCCCATGAGTTCTTCAATCACTTTCACAGAGTTAGGTCAGTTTGTATAATATTTCGAGACGTTGCTGCATTTTTCCTTTTTAGAAAAGCTACTATGTGAATGTCGTTAACAAATACCAACTGCTGTCGAAAATAAAGAAACGTTACAGTGAAATCATGAGAAATAAACTACAGCTGCTTTTCTTTAACCTTAAAATTTCCGCCGAAGGCCGAGCGTTCCAACTCTTTATTTAAAACTAGCCCTTGAATGCACCTACTCTGCTACTAGTTGGTAGCAGACTCAGACTGTGCCCTCTGCTTAATCTCCCTCACCTGCAGTTTTTACCACACTCGAAGCCTAGCTTTGCTCATTTAAATGGAGGGTCTAGACAAACGGGTCGCTAATCATTATCTGATTCTAATATTCTTTAACCCTGTAACACAATAAGAGATTGCTGCTATGTGATCACTGGAAATTTCTTATTTTCCAAATTCCCTCAGTGAACATGTGTTACTTATGTAATCAGAAAACAATATCAAAACTGAATAGCAAAGAATCCTCAACATTTGCACAAATAAGTTCCCTGTAACAGAGCCGACAAATAGCAGCCAGGAGTGAGAAGAGAAGACATACGTTACAACTGCCCTTCTCATCTGCATGGCTCTAAAACACACTCACTCACGAAGCTTCCTGTCGCGGTCCTAACCTCCTTTTCAAACAGGAACAATGAAATCCACATCGCTGCAATTTCCCTTTGAAATGCTATGCTGCTCTAAATGGCACAGATATACTTCGGAGTAGTTTGGTCGTTAGGTATGACCAAAGCAGCCGTGACGAATGTTGCGGGGAAAAGAAATCGAAGCGTCTACAAAAAACGAGGTGGCTTCAAAATAAATGCCGGAAAAATATTCACTAAGAAACGATGGATGGAGAAACTAACGGGTAGAGAGAGTGTGGGAGCATGGCAAAGGAATTTCCAGACTGTGACTTGGGAAAATTCACTGAGCAAGGAATTTGAGATGGGACACAAAATGATATAATGTAAATAAAGATGAGTGTCATGACACTGGATGAAACCAAGTGTGTCATAGCCTTGAGACTCGCAGGCTGCTGGAGCCACCAGAAGCACAGTACATTTAGTCATCAAATTCCCTGCTGCCTCGACCAGCTGGGGACACAGGCAAGGAAATTTCTGAACAAACTGTTCAGTCCCCCAGTGGATATTAGACAATTATGCTGGCATAGCAACGTGGTATATTTCTGAGGTTGCATCATTGCAATCTGCCAGGGCTCAGTTGAAATTATTAATTAGCAAAATTCACACTTTCTTTCATTTTGGCAATAAATTATTCACAGTATTTCAATATTAAAACAAAATCAACAAACATTTACGAAGCCTCTACCAGCTGAAAACTAAGTTCCTGATCATAATAAGCCTATAATTAATAGATGGAACGAAATACAAAGAATTTTATAGTTATATAATGACAGTGTACACAGAGTCCTGCTTATTTGACACTAAATACATGCTTACTGATTTTCATAGCATATAAAAGATTTCAAAATCTAAGGCTATGAAAATCAGAAAATAAAGCAGCTATTTCTAGTATGGAAAAAATTAATATTATTTAATTTCAAATGTGGAAAATAAAATCAATCAAGAACTTAAATTGGCTTGACAAAATTTACTCTAGAAAATACTTCCTCACTGGAAGTTTATCAATATTGGTATAATTCTCAATAAAATGTTTATATTTGTGAAAATGGGTCAATATCTCTCAGGATAAAGAGAAAGGGAGAGTGTATCTTTTCTCCTTCAAAGGGACTTTAAAGGCACATTAGTTAAATGCAACAATCAAGCTTTGTTTGGATGTTAATTGAACAAATCACTATAAAATGATACTTTTAGAAGGTAATTAAGAAAAACTAAAAATAGAGTATCAGAGTATATTAAGGGATTATTATTAATTTGTATGGTCTAATGGAATTACGGTTATATTAGAGATAAATACTGAGATATTTATAACAAAAACACATTGTGTAAAACACGTATTAAAAGATGACATATTTAAGAAGTGTTAGGGGAAGAGATAAAACAATATGGACAAAATGCTGATTATTGTTGAAGCTAAGTGATGGTAACAAAGGAGTTCATTATATAATCTACTTTTTGTAGAATGTATTTAAAATTTTTCTGTTATAAAAAGTTGTATAACAGAAAAATTTCAAATGCCCTGTACTCTGTATGTAAAGCACAGTTCCTGGCTATTATTAGCACTCAACATAAGTTACTATTACATATTACTATTGTCACTGTTGTTATTATTACTAGTATAAGAATTAGCGTGGGATGGCTAAAAAAAAGCACGAGCTTCGGAGGTCTGAGTCCTAAGTTTGTAATTAAATAGCTATGTGATCTTGAGCAAACATTTTAACCTTCCTGAACCTCAGTCTGCTTATTCGTAAAATGTGGAAAATAAAAATATTTACCTCAAAGGGCTGATGTAGAACTAAACGAGAAAATAAAGAAAAGTACATTAGAAATTGTAAAACATAAAGATACTATCATTTTTAATCTTTGCCCAAAAGAAACCTGTAATTCAATTACAGGTACAAATTCAATTACAGAAATAAAAAACCTATAAACTTTACAAGAAAACTGAATCCAAATAGTGATAAAATGCTGTAAAAGTTGAGAGGAAAACAAGATTATTTCCATTTGGGGGAGACTAAGAAAGGCTTCAGAGAGGAAAACAAATCTGAATTCTTGCTAAAATATCTTTTCCTTCAACTGTCTGATAGAATGCAGCTGCCTCTAAAACTGAAGCATTCCTACACAAAAACAGAAGTCGATTCTTGGGGAGTTTTTAAACAAACAAAAAATGCCTCTATAGGCTGATCCTATAACCCAAAATAGTCACAATAAATATTTTATATATCAAATGGAATCTAGCTCTACAGATCAAAAGGAAATATGATAAGGAAGGAAGCTTACTCTTGAGTTGGGTCAGAAAAAGCACCACTGGCTTGAGGATAAATAGGCACTTTTCTTTTTTCTCCTCTTAGGAAAGGGGAAGTAAATAGAAAGGCATGCTCTAATTGAAAAATGCTATAATTTAAGTATGACACTCCTAACTGCATGAAAGTTACATGTAGTGTTATTTGTGATTACAGTAAGTAGGAAATACTGCAGGGAGCAGCATACAGAAGTGGCTCTACACTATGGAAACTTCTAGACTAAGGGACCATCAGATGCGTGATTTCCAGGCACTCTATCCCTTAGGCTGACGGGCAGTAAATTCTGCTTCACTTACTGGAAAGTAGATGTACTGTGCCCTAAATCCCACACAGAACATTGAAAGGATAAAAAAAAAAAAAAAATCAATTTTGCTTCACTAAAATAAGATGTGGGCTACTTTATTTTGCCACGGTAAGTGATGTTTATGGAGCTGTTTTTAGTTTCCCAATAGAGTAATTATGAAATTTTGTCTAATCTTGATAGAAAAGAGTATTCTATGGAGAGAAAAGGTGGGGTTAGACTTATAAAGATGACAAACCTTGAAATATCTCAAAATTGGCACACAGTCTTAGTTTTTTAAACTTCCTCATTGTAAAAACTGTCACTGATAACAGAGCAATCTTTCAAAACATCTCTAAATTTACAACTTCGACTGTTGAAAAGTTTCGTTTGTGGACTTCAGCCAGTTTCTCCTTGCAAACAGAAGGCCAATTAGACAGTTTGTATTAAGGGCACTCATTACGCTTTATTGTATAATTATACTAACCCACTGCTGGCTTCTTTGTCAATATTTAATGACCAAAGCTTCACGTCTAATTGACTTTTTTGAGTAGTCATCAGGTGATGTTTTAGATAGACAGAAAGGAGCCAGATCAACTTCTACAAATGGTTTACTTATTTTCAAAATGAATCATGTGAATAAAATCAGTATCTTCCCAGATGGCTGTCACTTTGCATTTGAGTGAAAACACCAGTGACATGGCCCAATGAGAGCTGAGTCAGCAGTCAACCCTCCAGCTGCACCTTCTCTTGCCTGTCTTTTTCTTTTCTCTTGTTTTGTTTCATAATATGGAAATAAGGGTGAAGGTGGGAAAGTGCATAAAATATAGAGAGGTGTCAAAATACCGTTGATTAAAAAAAAAAAGCAGAATGTTTTTTCAAAGCTACTGATGAAGGACCCGAGTTGCCATGACTGCAAAGTGTATGCTCCCGAGAAAGAAGCCTGGAATGATGAGGACTCGGAACTCCATCCGGTCCTCAGCAACGCCCATCTCTGGGGCTCCTTGCCAGGCAACGAATACTGCAGGTAGGTGCCTTCATCCTCGCCCGGACCTACCAAGTGGAAGCAGTCAAGACTCCAACCGTAATGAACCCGGAAGGCCTGGTGTAAGTGAAATAAGCCAGTCAGAGGCAGACAAATACTGCGTGGTTTCACTTACATGTGGAATAAAAAAAAAAAAAAAAAGGTCAAATACTTACAAACAGAGAGTGGAAAAGTTGCTGCTAGGGGGTGGGGGAAATAGGGAGAGGTTGGTAAGAAGGTACAAACTTTCACCTATAAGATGAATGAGGTCTGGGGATCTAATGTGTAACATGGTGACTATAGTTGGCAACACTGTGTGGCATAACTGAAATTTAAATGTTCTCGTGAAAAATAAAAAAGAGATGTGTTAATTAACTAGATGGGAGGAATCCTGTCACAATGCATAATAATGTAAAATTATTAATGTACACATATATCAAATTATCACACTGTATACTTTAAATATATTATAATTTTGTCAACAAAGTTGGGAAAAAAAGAGTCTAGAATCTTGCCCAGATCTTAACACTGATGTTAGCTTTTGAAAAAAAGTTTGAAAGGAACTAAAATTGTCTAAAGTACTCAAAAAGCTCTATTTAGGTTTTAAACAGCCACTTTCGTCCCACTTCCACTCCCTGACCTGGTAAATGGAAGCCACATAAAGTCAGACCTCATTTAGCTAAACGCTAATTAGCACTTAATTATTACTAGAAATTTAATCAGCACTTCATTGTTCTGTCCTAATGCGTGAGGTCCAGATCCTATCAGTATGTAACCACATTCGGTTGAATGGGCCACTTACCTATTTACTGTCTTAAGTGGGCACTCTCTAGACTCCTTCACCAAACTGCGACAAATTTACAAAATAAGAAATTCAGTCAATTTGTCTTGGCATCTCTTGAAAATAATCCAACTAACCCGAAATTTTAAATTCATATTACTTCTAAAATCATTTGGGGTCCTCATTAGAAATTTATTCTAAGTAGTCCTCTAAAATCCAGGAATTCATTCAGCAATCGTTTGTTGAATGTCTACTGTATAGAAGGCATCGAGAAGGATGAAAAAACAATGACCTTCTCAAAGGGCTCTCCTTCAGCAGACAGATGGCAGGCAGGTAGCCACAAAAACCTAACAGAAGTCAAAAGAGACCCATAACAGTGGTAACAGTTCAGAGAGGAGGCCACCCCTTCAGGCCAAAGTATACAGGAAGATTTTACTACAGAAGCACATTATACGTAGAATATTACAGCCAGAGGGACTAGAAAATACCCATTCCAATCCAATCATTTTATAGATAACAAGAACAACAAAACAAAACAGAAAAGATAAGAAAAAACACTCTTTGCAGGAGGAATAGCAGTTTACCCCGTATCACACAGAGAACTGAAAGGGTCCAGACAGGACAGTGTGGGCTGCGATGCCCAGCTTTCTGCTTCTCCCTGAGGCCACACTGTCACTCTGGGGTTGAGAGGGTTTCAAGAGGAACAGACGGGGGAGAGAAGAAAGCATGCTGGGAACGATCAAAGGCTGGAAGAAAACACGGGTAAGAAGGTTGTTTGGAAAACAGTGTTTGACTCATTTAAGGATGAGAGCTGGAGGGAGGAGTGAGACGCTGGGCTGCAGGTAGAGTGGGATTAGAAAACGGGGGACAACAAAGTCCAGCCTAAGAGAGCGGGACTTCTCCACACGTAATTTAATTGGTGCAGGTAGCAGAATTTACTTACAAAATCTAAAAGTTCCTTCGACATTGGTATTATTATATGACACTGACAGTCTTAGCGTTTGTAAGAAAGAATAACCTTCTGACATGAAAAAGGCCAGCTAAATGTACCAAATGTCCACTGAATACGATCTCCCTTTGCCAATGTGTCACTTTCTCCAAAGCAGAGGGTAACAGAATAGGCGTGAGAGAGGGAGAGGCACTGTGATCTGCTGTGGTGGGTGGGGTTTGCACAGCGCTGACTGCTGGACGTCTGTGATGGTCCCTGTCTCTTGCCTTGCCTCTCCTGAGGCTCTTCAACTTGCAGGGTCCACCCACGGCTCCTGGGCCAACCCCCAGCAAGCCCGAAAGCCGGCATGGCCTCCCAGATGCTGGGGCCGGCCATGCCCCGGGGAGCACGAGCTGCTCCCCACCCCGCCCGCTGCCTAACGCTTCGCCTGAGCGCCTGTTCTCTCCTTTGGGACTGGAGAAATGGAAAAAGGCTAGAGACAGCAAACCTGATTCCACACCGACACGTGCTAGCACTCTACGGCCATTCCAAAGCACCTTCACAGCCTTTTTGTCACTTACTGTCGAGCAGAAGCAAACCTGCGCGGCTCCCCTCAACCCCCCAGGATTAGAATACTCTCCCCGACTCTCTGGTGACTGGCCTCTCAACCTAGACAGCTCCCGGAAACCCTGAGTCTGTCATCTGCTCACCTGCAAACCCTGCTTTTACTAAGAAACCCCCACTGCATACCACCCCCTATCTCTAA
The DNA here is from genome assembly GCA_028627145.1 of Eidolon dupreanum. Lineage (NCBI taxonomy): Eukaryota > Metazoa > Chordata > Mammalia > Chiroptera > Pteropodidae > Eidolon > Eidolon dupreanum. Next base: position 3,034,767 of record CM053508.1, on the reverse strand, counting down.
GTCCAATATGAAGCACCAGAGGGGCTGTTCACTGTGAGTCTGATGACTCAATTAAGGAAAATGATCAGAACCCTCGAAATACAAAATATCCACCCGCTCCCTCCGTGAACACCCCGCGAGCGTCCACGCGCAGCAGGCTCCGTGCTGGGAACCGCGGGGGCGGCGGCGAGCTGGGGACGGCGGCCTCTGGCCAGCAGCGCAGGCCCGCTGCGACGCCGTCGCGACCCGTGTGATGGCAGGGAGGTGCAAGGGCGCAGAAGCAGGGGGACCCTCAGGCAGCCGGCACGTGCGCGGCTGCTGGAGTTCGGGAAGCGGGCGAGGGGAGGGGACCGGGCGTGCTCCACGCGGGGACCGACCGGCGTGGGGACCGGGGCGGAGCCGGCGGAGCGCCAGGCTCGGGGCTGAAAAGGCGGGCGGAGGCCAGGCCGTGCAGGACACCGAACGCCACACCGAAGACCACGCCTCAGGGCAGCGGGGGCCCCGTTTCAGCAAAAAGGAAAGACTTCCTGAGATTTACTTTCACAGGTGCCAGGTGCCAGGTGATGGCGAGCGGGGCTCGGGTGACGAACGGGGGAAGGGAGAGCAGAGTGGGCAGCACTTACCGCGCGGCTGAGTGGCCAGTGCTTAAGTCTCGGAGTAATGCTAAAGTTTAGAAGGTAGAAGACCCTCGTTGTTTAATTAAACTAGTCATTTAGGAGTGTGTGTGTGTGTGTGTGTGTGTGAGGGGGGAAGAATCGTTTCTAAAACCTTATTCCAACAAAGAGAAGAAACTCAGTGCTTTTAAACCGTTGCTACGGATCATCCGCCAGTGCCCGAGTGGCAGCCACCACTCACCTGGTTGCCGACCAGCAGCAGATGCTCTCCGAGGAGGAAGTCTTTGAGCATGTCTTCCATCACCGCCATGTGCTGGGGGGAAAGAGATACAGCTTAACTGCGTCCAACTCAGACAAGGTGAAACAGGACAGTTACCTATGACGCTGTCTTCATGGAACGGAAAACACCGATTACAACAGACAATACGTAAACGACATGAATTTTTAGAAAAACAGAAATTGACGCTGTGGTTATAAGTAATATGCCCAATTAGGTCACTGGCTGAAAACCTGAAATAGTGCACTTGAGCAAAACTAAGCTACTGCCGCATACGTTAAGCATTTTTCAGCGACTACCTGATATTGAGTTGGCTTGTAATTTAACATAATATTTAAGTTAACACTTGCTAATGTAAATACACAAAGGCTTTTTAAAATAATCAAGGATTTCCATGAAACAGTTTACACTGATGTATTCTTAACCATTATCTTTGAAGAATGTATCGCTCTAGAATGAAAAATATATTATTTACTTTCCACATTTTTTATTCGAATTATGACACCCTTTAATAAAAGAACTAGATTAAAGTTGTTCACAATAGCCATAAAGGAAATTACATCGCTCTTTTGTATCTTGAAAAATAGGACAACTCTAAGTAGGGCACAAAGGCTCAGTCGGGGTGGCGGGGGGGAGTTATGGGGAGAACTACATCCAGCATGATTAAAAGCCCTATGCCTTCCTCTTGGTTTTCTGTATCGAAATAGTACTGGCCTCATAAACCACCAAAGTTGCTTAAGTTCCCCGTCTGTAGAAAAGGCAGCGTAAACTTGGTAGGTGGGGCCATGGAATGGACGAGAAGAGTCTGATTGCTGCCGTCTTAAAGTCTGACTAAGTCTCTCTTTTTTGCTTGAATTGGCTCCTCATTTTGTATCGAATACATGCTGCAGATATTTTTCTAGTTTGTCACTTGCTTTTTTTTACTCAACTTGGTTTATGGACTTTTTTGATATCTAGAATATTTTCCTTTTACTTGTCAAATTAAGCAGTATTTTCTTTCAGAGTTTCTTCCTTAGAGAGAAAAACTGAGAAACTTTTTTGCCCCCTCTTCAAGAACAGATGAATATTCCCTAATGTTTATCTTGGAGGTTTTTACTTTTAAAAATGCTTTTACATACACCATGGAGCTAGAATTTTAACAAGGCGTCGAGTAGGGTGAGATATCAATGTAGTGTTCCTTTTGGAACAGTTTTAAGAATAAAGAGACATTGATATTGTGCTGGGACAACAAATACAAACAGGGACTACCTTACACAAGCCGAGATGGATGGTTACCCCGGTTACAATGGAGAACTAGACCACGCTTTTATCTGGGTCCCTGCGATAACGTGATTTGGAGACCTCTTCCTTCTAACTAAGATGAAGGTCAGTGCCGATTCCAGACAACATTAATCCTTCCAGAAATAAATGGGCAAATCTGCATAGAGAATAGATTAAAAAGTTGGACCGAGCACCTGTACAGTCAGGTGAAAAAGCAACATAAGTACCGAGAAAAAACCCGAACTGTATCTAGAGTCTTCTTTACTTTTCCTCATGCCGTCCTACTTACTGCCTTCATTACATCCAACTAGACTATTCAAATCAAGAAATATTAGCTAAAATTAAGGTCACCGTCTACATAATTCTTCTCGAGACCTCTTGGCCGACTTAGCACCACAGACAATTTCTTAAGTCTCCTCACCCCGTGGTCTGTGCCTCTCTGCAGACACCCTCCTCCTCTTAACAATCTCTCCACAGTCTGCTGGGCTGGATCTTCTCCCTTTAGTGATTCCTTAATTTCCCCATCTTCCTTCATTTGTTCTCTTTTTACCTGTTTGCAAACTTTCCTGGGGGCCGGGGGCAGTGTAGAGGCCAGAGCAGGTTGTGTCTCCCTGCACCCATCTGCGGAGCGAGGGAGGGCGACGTGCCGAGCCAGGGACATTTTCTACCACCTGCCCGAACCCCTGTCATCATCATCTAAACCACTTCACTCCTCCCTTTTTCAAGAGTCAATTAGACAGCAAGTCTAAGCCACTAAGCCACCAAAAAGTCGACTATATCTAGCCTTTCCTTTTGTGCACACAGTTTTCATTCGGGTTCTATGATCTCTGGGTTGGACTTTCATAAGCCACTTCGCCTTCTCCAACTTCAGTCTCTCCTTGAGCTAACAGGCTCTCAAGAGTTCAGGCATACCTTGTTTTTGCTTTATTGCATTTCACAGATATTGCATTTTTGTTTATTTGTTTGGTTTTTACAGATTGAAGGGGAGACCCCCACCACTAAAAAAGCCTACGACTTGCTGTATCAGTGTACTCACTTAATTGTGAAGATTGGGATCCAAACCCAGAAAATCTCCAAGATGTGCCTGTACTGACTGTCATTTTGTTGTTCAAAATTATGTCACTGCTTTCTTCAAAATTCCTTAAATGACTCCTAACACCTTAGGAACAAAGGTTACTCCTTACCATATCGATTTAGTCTCCACCTCACCTCCTACCACTCTCCTCCTACATCGTGTTCTGGTCATATGCACAATTTAGAATCATTTTCTCCTTACTCTTCTTTTTACTTTTTCACCAGAATATGTGCTTCCAGAGGAAGAATCTTTGTCTCTCACCAAACACAAGTTTCCACTGACTCTCTACCTATCTCCTAAATAGCCTGTGACATGTCCTTGTCACTCTGTCCCCAGCATCACTGCCTTTGTTCAGATCCCTCAGAATTTTCACCTGAACCACTGCAACAGCCTGCTGACTAGTCTCCCTCTGCCTTGGTTCCAACCCATAGATGACATTAAAGAGTGAACAGGAAGTTAGCAAAAGTGGAAATGTGCTTAAAATCTTTCAGTGGCTTCCTCGCTTCTTCTGAAAGGCATCCAAATTCCTTAATTAGCAAGGTCCAGATGACCTGACCCTTTCCTAACTCATCAGCCCCATCTCTTGTCACTCTTCCATTAGCGACCTCAGCTCTGTGCCAGTGACAGTTAATTACATGTAGCTGCCTAGATGAGCCACCCTCCCACGAAGCCAAGTCTCTGCAATGCTGGTCTCTCTGCCTGAGGGAGACTCAGCTTTGCCTGGTCAACTCGCTTTCCACGATCCTTCCAGTCTGGGACCGCTGTCACATCAATGCTACCATAGTAACCTGTGCACACTTCCTGTATCGTAAAAATGCGTACCTACTTGCCTTTCTCCCTTTGACAGACCCAGGCCACCGAGCTCTGGAGCTGCATGCATGCAGGCACGCGCGTGTGTGTTTTAATCCTAAACCTTAGGACAAGGCTTGACATGTGGCAGATATTTTTTTAAATGATCAGATCTAAAGCTCATTAAGCTTATTAAAAGGCTGTTAAACCCTCTCTTCCAATTAGTGGTATGGAAAAGCACATTTTAAAATCAGTTTCAACATACCGCGGTAAGGGGATCAGAGGGCACAGAGTAAGACAGAAGCACCTAAGCATGCAAGAGGCCCTGAAGATGAAGGCGTGGCATGAACGGAAACAGGACTCGACGCGACCACAGCAAATTTAATCGAGCCGCTGTCCCTAGGATGGCACAGTGAAGAACTTTCGTCAACGGGTAATTCATAACGCTTTATGAAGAGAATACATTTAGGGAGAGACTACAGACGGTCCCTCAGGGCCACTGTGTAAAATCACAGCAGCCCGTGGTCCTTGATGTCTATGTCACAAGCACCATGGCAACAGACACAGTGTTCAAAGGCACAGGCCTCTCCCTGCTCCTCCCTGCCCCCCTTCCCCCAAATTTCCTACATTCTTATATGCTGGCAAGTCCTTTTAACGTTTGCTACCATGGAGTTTTTCAAATTATGGCTTGTAACAAAGTATCTTGAATCTTTCCTCTTTATTCCTGTCTATCACATGGAGAGAGTGTGACACCATCAATGCTTCAAAGAATGTATTTTCCTTACAATCATGTTTGTGTCTTTATCGACAGGCAAGATTTTTTTCCCTTTGTCTTAAAAGTAACTTTATTTTCTGTTTATTTGTCTACTGCTTACATAAGAGCATTAATGCTCTGGAAGAAAATAAAATCTACATTATTTAATGGTCTACAGAATGAATAAAAAGCAAATTGAGTTATGCCTTTTGCTATGCCATGGATGATAATTACCTTTTGAACAGATTTCAAAACATTTAATCAATATTTTTATTGAGAAAGAAGAATTTGCTAAAGTACCTTCTATGCTGTTAATATAACATAGGGGTATAAATTATGGAGCTCATTGAACAACAAATAAGACTGGAAAACAGCAGATAAAGAAATTTTACTTTAGCATCCCTAAATCCTTACTATAGTAAAAACAATAAGTAGAAGTTCTTCTAACATAATTTATAAATGTAAGGCTATTATTTACATGCAGATTAGTGACCAAATATAACAGAAAACTTATATTTATAAAATAAATATATAACCATCTGACAGAAAATCTGTAAAAGAAAAAAACTTTTTATATTATATTATATTTTCTCTGGAAAAATTCTTATTAAAATGAACATCTACAATAAAGCTTTCTGGGTACACACTTATTTCTGTCTTAGTAGAAGGTCCATCATTATAGGTTAGTTTATAAGTAGGAAATTATTTACATTCCCTTAAAAAAAATGAAAAGTAAAGAATAGAAAAATACTAGAAATTTTCAGGAAAAGAAAAGAATTATGAAGGAAATAACGCATAAGACACATCCCTCTTTGATTTAACTAACAGGAAAGCAAAAGAGAGGATAAGTATTCATTCTATTTTGTTTTTAATTTAATAATACATTTATTTATCCGAAGCCTAGAGTATGTGTGCTTATAAAATTTATTATACTCTACTTATAGCAGCAGCTTTTAATTTTATAACACATGAATGGAAGATGTTTCAACACTTCATTTTGCATCATCCGAATTGAACTTAGCAAATGATAAAGATAGTTAAACAGTTTCACTTGAATCAGAATGAACTAAGGTAAGTGGTGATTTATCCGTGGATGTAGTGATCTTACCTGAACGTTGTCATAGAACAGAACGTCAGGCACTTTCATTTTCTCATGGGCGTTATAGATTGGTGCACTGACAGCTCCGATCCTCAGGAATCCAGATGCTACTTCACCTAAACATTCCACACAGATCAGAGAGTTACTCGTGGCGCCCCAGAGAGGTCAAGTCCAGCCCAAGCAGAATGTGGGTATAGCATCTTTAATATTCTGTGGGCTCATCAAGGGATTTCAATTTAACAGATAAAAGAAATAAGCTTGAAGGTGGTAATAAAAACCTTGAAAGTATTTTATTAGCCAGAGTGTTTTTTAGCTCTGCATAAAAAGCTTAAAGGTCTACGAAAAGCTTAAAATATTCCAAAATGTAATAATTTTTATTTAAAACAATGTATATAGCAAATAGCACACAGATAAAATTGACAGGGGAAAACAAAACTCAGAACTCGAGTCAAGTCAGCTTAATAAGCTTGTTTGGTCAAAGACTATGACACATACATAAGCCAAATGCACATTCTAAAGCTCTGAATTACCTTAAATATCACTTATATGACCCATTTATTGAAAAAATCACATGTGAGAATCCCCTGATGGTCTAGTCATAAATACAGAAACATCAACCCACTCCATTGTCTCAAATTACTATTTTCAGGGATGGCCCACGAGCTTGGTATTTTCAAACAAGTACCCAAGTGCTACATAATTATTTTGTGTTAATTATTATTCTATCGTCTCCTATAGTTGGTCTAGAATAGAATCTGAATTCCTTGAAGACAGAAAACTAAACAACAAATTTTGAAGTCAGGGAACATGCCACATGTGTATTTCCTACAGTAACCAGATACACTTTTCATCGTCTGACATATTCCAAGGACAATAACAACAACACTAATAGTAGCGGTTGTTGTAGCACTGATGATCACAGTAATAGAAGCTGTCATTTATTTAGAACCTTCTATGTGCCAGATCCCAAATGAGGAACTTTAGCTCATTGTTTTCTCACATAATTTCATGTAATTTTCCCTCGAATGAGAAGAGGAGTATGAGGAAGCTGAGAAGAACATAAACTAATTTGCTTAAAATCTCCCAGCTAGTATGGATAGAGCTAAAAATAGAGCTTAGCATAATTTGACGTTCTTTCTGTCAAGTGAGGTATATTCAGCCCTTTGACTCCAGATAATGCTCCATCCTGTGGAAATACCCTAGCAAGCAGGTAGGCAATTAGTGCGCCCTAAACAATTGACTCATCTTTCCCATGCCTGCTTCAAATATGAATATTGCTATTTTTATGGGAAAGCATTTTGAAAGACAAGGTGGAAAAGCAACTTTTGCATTCATGGAGCACCATGAATAATTTCGAGCTAAAAATAATTAAACTGTCACCCTGTTTAATCACTGCCGAGTGCTACACATTTGCCAAAGCAGAGTAGAGTTCTTCCTTCAGTCGATCTTTGCCATTTTCTTTTTATTCACAAGTTCTACAGGGAAAAAACCCATGAGCTGTCATGCCAAGAATTTATTACTTATTTATTACCACTGGGTCTCTGAAACGAACCCAGTATAAAACTGTAAAGAGAAAGACCAGGATCGTGGCAGCGAATTTACTATGTACTTATATGTTGAGATGACACACACAATTTCAGATTTAAACAGCATCTGATATCATCTATGGTTTAGTTTGTTGAATGTATTTTTAAAGTATATTTAGGGCTTTAGAACAATTTAATTCATTCAGCCAACACTTATTGTTAAGATTTCAAGCTAGAAAAGGGAAAGGCATGCAGAGAAAGCTGGCTGGCAATCTTCTAAGAAATCTCACAAGATGGAATTATTTTGGTAAATTTGTCAAGGTCCTCAGCCTGGTAGGCTCGAAACCTGATTTTGTCATCACTACAGAGATAAAACCTAACTCTCAGGAGGTTAGTAAAGTCATAGATTCTGATCTATGTATACATTTTGATATATAAGACCAGAATTGCAAGATATTACATTGCAGTGAAAGCTGCATCTTTCATGTGACTATATGACACACTGGTTGTCATAGCAGCATATTGTTTGGAGGGTGACCTGCATGGAAAAAGCCAAGTCTTTATCAGAATGTTGATAGGTGAGCATGTCCTCTGAACAAGGAAGTGATTTAAATCAAGTCTCCAAAAAAGAGAGGACATTACAGATGAATGGAACCAAACGAATCAGAAGTCTCTTAACTTAGGTTCCTTCTCCCCTACACGGGCTTAGACGAGAACCACTAACGCCGGCCTGTTACCAAGACTAAACAGTCTATAGTCTGAATGGTGCCGCTTTTCTTCGGACATGTCAAAAAATTCAATCAAGTAACATCATGAGTCTAAAAAGTCTCAAGGTTATTCTGTCTCTTTGACTTGGCTCTGTATATCTGTACCCAGATCCATGGGAATGCTGTTTATAATTTTACTTAAAAAAAGACATCTTATTTCCTTAATACCAAACTCTTGTCTCCGTGTAGCCCCAACAATTAAAAACACCTGCTACA
>CM053508.1:3014876-3026311 GCA_028627145.1 Eidolon dupreanum | reverse complement strand
AAATCAAATACTTACATTTGTAGTCCTCCATTTCTAGTTCTAGATTATTATCAGCACTTATTTCTATTGAAGCTTCTGCCAGATTTTTTTCTAATGCTGATCTTGCGAGGCTTGGTAAAAACCTGGGGTGGGGGTGGGTGGGTGGGAAGGATTTAAAGATAAAGTCAAAGCTTTCTGTAATTCCTAAATAGCTTTCGACATGTACACGCGTGTGGGTGCACATGTGCATGCACACACACACATACACACTTACTAACTACAATCTGGGATCTGTGAAAACAAATAATAAACTTCAAGTACATGTGACGATGACGTATATGTTTGTTGAATCTTCCTTTAATAATAAAGCTCATTTTTAATAAGCAGTGTTCATTTACATATAACAATTTTCACAAGACTTAAAATTATTTGCTTTTAAAATGGATTTAGTATAACCTCATAAGTCTTATTTATCATTTAAGTGGTTTATCAAATTTTCTTAAATAGATTAAACAATGCTTTAACCTGCTCCAAGCTGGCAATCACGGATTCAGATTAGTGAATCAATGAGGTTTCTTATACTTTCTAACACAAATTATTGAATAAATTTAATATTACCAAGCTTGGTTCTTCCTTCCATTTAAAAATGATACCTGCTTATCAATTCTCTATGTATTTTGTCAAAACAGCACTGGTGAGTGACAGGGGTATTCTTCATCTATAAAGAGATTGTATGAACATCATGGGCTTAGGGCATGAAAACAGAGCTTCCTAGTCACAGAGACATATCCGGAATTTATGATCCCAAGTGAGCCCACAGAAATTACGTTTAATTCTCGATTATTTGTGCTATATTACTATAAACTAACTGCTACGTGCCACAGCGTTCCGAATAAACGCACTAACAACACACCACTTCTAATTCAGGTTTTCCATAGCTCTCAATCCTTTGTGCTTGCTCCCACGGCCTGGAGTATAAGCTCCAACGAAAGAGATGCTGGTGTGAGCCAGAAGGGAAACAGACGAGCGTGTGAAGGACTGTCGGATTGCCTGTCTCTGTAACATTCCAACCCACGTATTTGCCGGCATCTCCCACCCACTGCCTCGCTTGGTCCTAGGCTATGATGAGGAGGGGGAGGTTTATACAGCTCTAGGCTGGCAGCCCATCAGTTCAGCATCAACTCAGACTTACTACTGCTCATCTCTGACCTTTCATCACAGTCCTTAGGTTGTTGCCTTTTCTTTCAAACCGAGTCCCCACCTTATCTCTCAGACCCAATAGCTGGGTTTATCTTGCTTCCTGAGCCCTTGCCTTGGCAACCTGCCCTACTTTCTTCTCAGCAATATCCCGTGAACTAGAATCTGGCCTGTGAACATTAGGTCCTGCTGCTGTATCTCCATTTCTCCCTGTCATATCACCTTGACTGACAATGACCACTTTCAAGGTCAGACTTTCTTTGCTATTCCCAGAAACCCCCGACATCTCTATAGTGTGTCTGTCAACACATCCTCACTTTGGCTCTGTTCTGGAACATTTCAGATTGCCCTCCAAAGCCCACAGAGGATAGCAAACAAGGCATGTATGCCTCCCTTTCGATGGAAGTGACAGGCACTGCTTACCAATATGACACTCTTTCCCGCTGAGATTGAACATGTTTTGGAATTCTTTCCAACCTCACACCCAGACGGCACTACCAAACAATCAGAGGTAGCATAGCATGAAAGCTGAAATGTACTTACATCTAAAACTTAACCTTCCCATAACCAAAGTAAGCACACCTATTTCAAATTTTTTATGTGTATTTATCAGTAAAGTGAGGATCATAGTGTCTTTTTAAAATCATTATTACTATTATCATTATTTAATCCCAGTAAAAAAAAAAATTGGTGGAAAGTCTCTAGTTTCCTTAAGTCTTTGGTTTTAAGAAAAAACAAAGAAAGATTCAACCATATCCTGGGAAACACAGAAACAGAAGTAGTTGCCCTAGGCTAACTCAGATAACTGTATCTCATCACAGGAGCTGAACTGGATCTTTAGATTAGGAATGAGACGGGGCTCCTCAGGATGGGAGCAGCAGAAGCTGGGACCAGGAGAGGGGGGCTCCCCAATCACCCACCCCAAGGGGAAAAGTGTTGGCGGCAAGAGAGAGAAAAAAAGACTGAGGGGCTCTTGACTTCTGTTTGAATGTGTAATTAATTTGTAACTATGATTTTAAATCTTAAATTTATAACCAGTATTGGAATAGTTAAGAAAACTTATGGTTTATCTTAGTTAAAAAAATAAATTGTTAAATTTTGAGCTATGTCATTTCTCAGGAAGGCTTTGTTAATTCAGACATCTGAAGTGCTCAAAAGGACACAGAATATTCTTATAGAATTTATTAAACATAATTCCAAATGTTTGAAGATATTTAATTTAGCCAAGTTTTATAAACAGAGCCACATCTTCAAAGGCCCATAAAGTAATTGGATCTGATAGACTTAAAGTAAGCTACATAACAAAAAATCCTAAAGAAGATCTAGATCTGAAATTATAGACTTAAAAAATTGAATAGCAGTTTTTAAAGACAAAAATAAGTCCCTGAAATGTCTCTCTTGCAATGAAAATCATTATTCAGAACAAGAAAATATTCACATTACATCAAAATAATCGCTGTAATCATATAACACTATGTATGATAATTCTATCAGGTTTGTGATTTTAAAAAATTAACTAACAGCTTAAACAATGTAAAAATTTTATATAGATGTTATTCATTTTATGTCACAGAAGAATTTCTGAAAAATGCTGTATGCAAACTAAGTTGTTGGTGAACAAAAAAAATTTCATGACCTCGATCCCTGAGACAGTTCATCTTCATTTCTGATTAAATCTTTATAGCTCCGCCCACAGGTTCTATGCTAAAAGATAGTCACCCCCAAGATTTTCCAGAAGGAAATAACTTAACAGAATGCAAAATATCTGAATAGAATAGAACTTTCTACGATAAAATAATGTTTGGAATGTGAAATAACTGATAATTTTCTAATCTTCTAAATTTTCTTCCATTTGGCCTCTTAGGTTTTCGAATTTCTAGAAAATGCATTGTACACGTCGCTCCAAGCCGTGGTGGACATATTACAGGCCACGAGAATGAGGGACTTAGGGAGATGTTTCCTCAGGTGAAGAAGTGTTGCACCCTGGGCTCAACCAGCATAAGCACATGAACGAATAATATATATTTTTTTTAATGAAATGAACAAGATAACAAGTCCATCTAATAGCTAATAAATTTAATATTTAACACATTTAGCCTAGAAAATTTCTTCTGACTTTTCTCTGCTTAATAACAGACTTCATGAATATATGTCAATTTGTTTAAAACTTTCAATAAAATTCAGTTTCCTTTCACTGCTTCAATGTGGAATGAGGTCATTAAAAAAATAAACCTTTATGCACCTATAATTTTTTGTTTTTTTTTTCTGCTATAGTGCTATCTTGAAAAGAAGATTAGTAAAAAGGCTATTGACCCTGTAGCCTCTAAAGTCAACAGATGATGCATATACAAGATAGCTCTTTTACTTACTGCAAAGGGTCAAGGGTTAGTAACAAAACAGAGTTTTATTGTGATCATTTGATAACACTGGAAAAATTAGCTGATATTTGATTCAGTGAAATACTGATGAGTATGAAAAGTAAGCATTTTTTAGTTTTTCAGATTTTTTTAAGTATGAAATATTTCAAGCATACAGAAAATTAGAAAATACTAAGCATTCTATTCATTTCTCTCCATTCCTAGAGGTAACTCTCACACTGAAATTAGTAAGTATTTTTCTTGTCTATATCTTTATTTTGCTACATATTTATGAATAATAATATATTGTATTGTTTAGTGTATTTAACATTTTACATAAATGGCATCATATGCCAAATCTCTTCTTGCAAACTGATTTTTTCACTTGATATTAAGTTGTCAAGAGTCATATCTATTGATATACACAGATCTACTTCATTGTAACTGCTGTATAGTATTTTAACATATGAATTTGTCAATTAATATATTCATTCTTTGATAGACAGATTGTTTCCAATTTTTCATTCTTATAAACAATGATGCAATGGACATTCTTCTCCCTGCCTCCTTATAAATAGATATAAGTCTATCTCTGAGATTATATCAAGAAGTAGAATTGTCAAATGATATGGTATGAATATATTTAGACATAAAGATAGTGTGAGATCAATCCCAAAGTAATGAGGCTTCTATCCCAAAAGCTGTAATGAAATTCCATTTCCTTCCTCTCACGAAAAATACTAATTTTTATAGGTAAAAATCTTTTAAGTATAAAATGATAGCTGATTACTGTCTTAAATTTCATTTCCCTGATCAATAATGAAGTTCAGCACTTTCCAAATGTTTGTTGGTCATCTGAATGAACTTTTCTGTACATGCCTATTCGTCCTTCAGCCATTTAGGGTTGATTCTTTTATCTCATTAATTAACACTTAATAGTCCCTGAATATCAATCTTTTCGTGATTACAAATCTTATAAAACATCTTTTAGTTTGTGACTCATACTTATACAAAGGTTTATAGTGTTTTTGTTGTAAAACAGGATTTTATTATTTTCTAAAGGATAAACTGAATATTTTTAACTTTTAAGCATTTATTGATAAGTCCATCTGTTTCCACCCTGATTTATAATGCCACCTCAAATATATACAAAATTCCCACAAATATGAGGGTGTGTTTCTGGGCTCTGTAGTCCATTCTAATGGTCTGTCTTTCCTTGCACTAATACACACTGTCATGATGAATACAGCTTTATTATAATGGATCTCAATATCTGATGGAGAAAGTATACCTCCTTAATCTTCCTCAAAATTCTCTTGACTATTATCAGCCTTTTTTTTATATCCATACCAATTGTGAGATCAGCTTATCTAATTCACTATAACTTTGGTGTTATTTGACTGTATTATACCTATATATCAATCTGGGTTCCTTCTTGCTGAAATATATCCTTCAGTAGTTCGTTCAGCAATGTGGTAAACTCAGTCTTCATCGAAAAATGTATTTAGCTAAGCAGAGACTTCTGGGGTTCATGGTTATATCCCTTAATATTTTCAGGATACTATCTAATTCTTCTGGAATCTACTGTTGCTGATCTGAGGTTGTCAGTTTAATATTGCTCCCTTCTATCTTTTTCCACTCATAATTTTTAAGTTGTTCACTTTGTCTTTAATGCTGTGCAGTAATAACACAATGCCTATTTGTTCTCCAAATTTTGATCACTCTTGTTTATTTCTTATTGATAGTAATAAAGTAATTCACATTACTTTATTTATTTTTACTTGCTTTTTTTAAATAAAAGAACTTGAAAGTTGAGTAAACTACCAGAACATATATGAAGGTCTACAGAATGTGATTATTTAATTCTAATACACCTGAAGTATGATTTTCCCTCAGGCTCCAGAACTATTTACATTGCTTAGCACTATTTACTTCTATTAACATACATCTATGCCTAAGTTCCGACTATGAAAATACTGGGTAGGTACTAGATCTCTCTCTCTCTCTCTCTCTCTCTCTCTCTCTCTCTCTCTCTCTCTCTGTCTTCTTCAATTCATGATCCTGAAAAATATGCACTTACAGCATTTTTTTTTCTAATTTTCATTTGGCTATCTAATATTCTTCTATTTAAAAGAAAAATAATTTTATTATTTTTATAATTATTAGTTATTGAAAGAATTACTCTGCAGACACTAGAAAGGAGCCCCATTTTAGCTGAATACAGCATAGAACAATTCAAGCTGCAACATAGGAAGCTTATTTAATTACAAGTAAAATTGTCCACTAATCTAAAGTTTTATATATAGAGGATAATTACAGATTCTCCTAAACTGAAAATAGATTCTCTTTTAATTCCTTTTTTTTAAAAAATTTTTATTAAGTAATGGATGAATGACAGACATGATCACCATAAAAATATTACCAGATCAAATGAAAAGAGTCTAAAATAAACCTCTGGGCCTAAGGGACATTGTTCTCAATCTTTCTTCTAATTCTTTTAAAATAGTTTTCATGCATGTGATTCTGTTAAGAAAATTCAATAAGCCAATGTTTCATAGCCATTTCCAAACAGGTCTGAAAAATATTAGTGTAGACTGAAAAGGTGTTAGTTTTGTTAAGTTTGGGTAACAGGGAAGTACTATCAAGCATGGAAAGTTCCAGTGAAAACTGTGTCATGATCACGAATACCAATTCAGGAGATACAGAGACCGGCGTTCCAACCCCACACCCACTTTCACTTATTTACCACTGTGTGACCTGAACCAAGTGACTTAAGTAGTTTTCTTATCTATAAACTACCTCTTAAAATTGTCGTCATGCACAAATAAGACACATATTCTGAAAACTGAACACAAGGCTGAAAGAGCTACAGATCCAGACCAATACTTTTCCCAGACTATCGACAATTGAACTTCTGTTACCGTTTCAGCAAAGACCCGGAACCTTGCCTTCAGTGGGAAAGGAGAATACGGGTACCTGGACAGGCAGGCTTTGGTGACGGCACCGTGGAGATTTTCGTTGGGGTACTGCGACAGCCGACGAGCAATCCGCAGCAGCTGCCTGGTGGAAAGGGACGCTGCCAACGACTGTGCCTGGGAGAAGGCAGAGACAGCCTGTTAAGGGTCTTGTTCCCACCTGCAGAAAGTCCTGTCAGGTGGGTATCACAGCAGAACTCAGCATTCCCGCAGGACAAGGCCAAACCTAAATATGCACTGTCAATGAATTACAAACAAAAATAAACAGAAACCAATTTACACCTAACACAGGCTTAAAGATAGTTTTTTAAAAAAATCTACAAAAAGTGTTTATCAATTAAATTCTATTAAAGTGTTTTCATCGTGCTAAGTGCTGTGTATACACTTTTTTTGGTGGGGGGAGGTGGAGGGTAAATGGAAGAAGGATGTTAATATAATACAGGCTGCACTTGACTTAAAAATAGCTCTTACGTACAAACAACAAGTTTTTCATTTTTTCTGCTTACACAAAGCCAAACTGTTAAGCTATTCTGAAAATGCTTAGAGCTTTAAGTTAAATCTATGGCTTCCGAAATACAGAAAAGGAGGCTGCTTACCACAGAGATGTCAACGGAGATTGTCACGTGGGTGGCAGCTTTCTTTTCAGAATGCTTTCCCTATACTGTCGGAATAATTTTACTTGTCTTCTTATATGTCTACAAATCCCAACAGCACATTTGCTAGTGCAGAGCTTAGGACATGTAAGTACCCGTAAATATTTGCTAACTTGAATTTGAAATGAACTTGGCAGGCGGCCTAATGTAATGGTAAAGTTTATAAGCATTGGAATCAGACAAATCAGGCTCCCATTTATTAGCGATGTGAGCTTGAGAAATTTCTTAACCTCTTCAAGCCTCAGTTTCCTCATCTTTAAAATGGTGGTTAATAGTAACTTTAAAGTTGCTATGAGGATTAGACAATTATTCTACAGCACTGGGCATAAGTCAGACATATATGGGTACTCAATGAATGCCGGTAATTATTATTAAAAATCAGTCTCCTCGAAATTAAAAGAAAACCAACAGAGGAAGAGGATGTGACCTATATACGTTAGTATGAATTCAATGAGTTGGATTATCACTGGCCTAATTCCCAACTTAGATCAGTATCATTAGGAGACGAAGCTTTTTCACTGAAAACCAGAGGAAGGAATAACTTTTGATGGCAGAAGAGGCCAGGGCAAAATGTCACAGAGCAGTAAAGCAGCTGTGAGCACCACACAGAGAAGGGGACTCTAAGACACTAACAAGGGGTTCAGAGGGGACGACGGGAAGAGGCAAAAGAAACCCTGCATATTCGCTTGTATCAGCATTTCACTTGAGGCCATCGCTATAGGTCCCCAGGAGGAAAGAATGAATTGATTTCTCCTTCCTCCTGTATTTCACAGCTCTGCGAGACGCTGGGTGGCTGTTCTGAGTATTGTATTTCGGCTACAGCACGGGGTACAGGGGCCTTTGGGGACTAGGTAGGGAGCATGACACATTTTTGACATATCCCTTTTTCTATTAAAAACCACATTCTAAGTTTCAAAGAACTCATTTATAAGCAAACACTGCTTCATCCTTGTTTCCAACAAATTTGGATTCTAGACATGGAGAAATATTTAAATATAAGAAAGTGTAAATTGCAATGCAAAATTGCACATCATTTAATGCCGAAATAAGTAGAGCCCTGGACAGCTCCTACGGGGGCTTAACCGTTCAAGGGGGCGGGGGAAACGCCGCGAGCAAGGCGCGGACGCACACGCCGCAGAAACCCGCCCGTCGGAAGCCCCGCTGCCGAATAACAAGGTCCCGCGACCCACACCGAGGCGTGTGGCCGGGCTCCGAAGGCAGCGGGACTTGGGGACGTGCGACGTCGTAACAGATTTTAGAACGATTAATGGGGCAGCAGCAGACGACGCGCTGAAGGCCAGACAGCACTGAGACGGGGACCGCCCACAGAAAGGGGGGCCCCCCGGCGAGGCTCCTGGCCCGAGGCAGGGAGGGAAGGGGGTCAACGCAGGTGGCAAAGGACTGCGCAGCTGCCGGCGCCAGGTAAACCAACCGCATGGTGACTTCCGCGGGCGCAACGTGCGAATCCTGTTCTGAGCCTGACGCTGAACTCGGGCTTCACGGCTCATCCCAGTGATCGGCGAGGATTTGAAATATATCAGCCCCCGCAGCTGATAACACCAAATGCTCCGCAATAACATCCGATGTTAAAAAAAAGGCAGAACCGAGCTTCACATCCGGCTTTTCAGCGTTGAATGCGGGTTTGGCTATCTCTGTTCTCACAGTAGTAGCGATTGGAAATCCAGCGTACACTTTCATTTCACAATTCCGAATATGTTTACCATGTATAGTATTAAGTTTCTAACTGGAATTTATCTCACAAAACAGCGGGTGAGGACGTGGGCACACTCCCCAAGTCACCCAGGCCACGCGGGTTAAGAGCACGCCTTAGGGGTTTTTCACATTAACATGATTAATAATAGTGCTTCGGCTTAAAAATACAAAGATTTTAATCAAAATTATTAAAAAGAATTTTTCTCTTATTTCTCTTAAGGACTTCTTTTTTGAAAATGTAACATGTTCTCAGGGAGAGAAAACTCTAGGGACGACCTGATAATTAATTATTATTAATCAATTTATTCATTCATTCATCAAACATTTAACTGTGGAGTAAGTGCCAGGCACCAGGCTGGGAAATGGGAATAAAAGAATGAACGAGATGAGACCCAGCCTCGGTGAGTTCAAATCCTTACTGGGGAGATAAAGATACACCGTAACAGCACTGTGACGGGCCACCATGAGACGCACCTGCTGGACGTCATGAAAGCAGATTGGATATAGGGGTTACCTCTGCCCAAGGAGCCTCAGAGACACCTGACAACGGAACCTGAGAGACAAGTGGGCAGAGGGAAGACGCACTGCCAGCGTCATCGAAGGCAGACACGTCATAAGTGCTGAGTTTAGAAACCGGGAGAGAGTAAGAGCGGCAGAGCCGAGGGTGCTGCAGGAGGGGCCGTGGGCTGCGAGGCTGGACGCGCAGCCAGGGCAGATGGAAGCCGCAGGCGTCTCAGCCTTCAGTCTACAGACAACGAGAATCCAGCTCTTTTCAGCTTTGAAAAGGAGAGGAGCTTAGGAAATGGGTTAGGGAAAGATCACTCCTGGGACAACACGGAAGATTCATTCATTCATTTACTTAACAGAGGTTTGTTGAACACCTACTAGGTAGTAGGCGCAGTTCCAGATGCTTGGGGTACAGCAGGGGCTGAAATGAACAAAATTCTGCCACCCCAGAACTAAACTCTGAGTGAAGGAAAACAGACGATAAAAAATGAGCAGTAAAACATAAATTATGTCAAAAGGTAATAAGCCCTATGAAGAACCTTAAAACAGAAAGAGGGAAAGGAATGAAGTGGGGAGGATATATGATTCTAAATAGTGTTTTAAGGAAGGCCTCACTGAGAAGGAACCCTCTGAGCAAATCCCAAAGGGGTGAGAGGGTCAACCTGCAGCCACCTGGGAGAGCAAGCGAGGACACGCCAAGTGTCAAGGGCCTGAGGCAGGTGTGAGTGTATTTAAGGAACAACAAGGAGAATGGTGTAGCTGAAAAAAATGAGTAAGGGGAAGTCGTTGGAGATGAGGTCCCAGAGGAAATTAATAGGGCCTGTGACAACTAGGAAATGGCACCCCAAAGATGTTCACATCCTAATTGCTGGAACCTGTGAACTCTCCCTTATGTGGCAAAGTTGACTCTGTAGGTTACAGCAAATTAAAGATTTTGAGATGAGGAGATCATCCTGGACTACTTAAATGGCCCCTAAATGCAATCACATGTATCCTTGTGAAAGGGAGGCAGAAAAAGATCTGGCACAGACACACAGAAGAGAAGGTGACGTAACGATGGAGGCAGAGATTGAAATGGCAAGACCGTGGGTCACGGAACGCTGGCAGCCACCAGAAGCCGGAAGAGGAAAGGAACGGATTCTTCCTTCGAGCGTCCGAGGGAATGAGACGCTGATGACACCTTGATCTCAGCTCAGTGACGCCCATTCCAAACTTCTGGTGTCCAGACCCACCAGTTCATGGTAATTTCCTGCAACAGCCACAGGATAACAATAGATCGCCCTACGAGGAAGGAATGGACTACTGGTGAAGAGGGCAGAGAAGAGGAAATAGCGATATTCTAGGAGAAAAATTATGAAATCCAATCCTGGGACAACTACTGACAATAGAGAAGAGGACAGCTGACAGCGAGATGCTAATCTGATGAGATCTGCTTCAGGGTCAGGGGAAATAGTGAGAAAACAAGGAATCAGCGATGATGTCGGGTTTCTCACTTAGGTAATGGCGGACAGGTTATTAACAAAGTCAGAACATTAAACAGGGAATGGGAATGGATTTAAAGAGAAAGGTCATTTAGCTCTGTAAGATGTGATGAGTTTACAGTGATCTCATCATCGCGACGTCCCTAACGAGGTATGTGGTGCTGTTCCTGTTTTACAGACTCAGAGTTAGGCGGTGACAGCCCTGGATCTTTCCAGTGTACTATCCCAGCATGGAAACACAATCGGAAAGAAAGACTCGATCAGAAAAGAGAAGGTGGAAGCTGAAGATGAAGATGCAGGAATTACAGCTGGTACTTGAAGCCGTAAGAACAGGAGAGACTGCTCACATAAGACCCGAGGAGCAGAGCAGAGCCCAGGAATGCCCAGTCGTCCCCTGAAGCTAGAGCTATTTTCCATGATATCGGCCATGCGGAGCCGGAAGAAATGTGAAAATCGCTGAAAGAGGAAAACCTATGTATAGGACAAAGCATCACATAGGAATAAAAATACCAGTTTAAAAAAAATAAAACCATCTCAAAGCACTGAACTCTGAGAACATAAAGTAGCAGACTG
>CM053508.1:2998089-3014376 GCA_028627145.1 Eidolon dupreanum | reverse complement strand
AAAAAAAATTAATGAGCATTTTTTCCTATTTTTATGAATACCATTCTACCTATACCAATTACTAAAGGTGATATGAAAATAGTCCCTAAAGTTTACTAAATGACAGGAATCACTGAATTCCTGAGCTGGTAAATGTTCACAGCGTATACTTCTTGAGAATCAAAAGTTCCAATTGATGATGAGACTCTTGAAAAGATGCTAAAGTAAAACAAGGCTTATAATACGTTGCCTGAAATTCATGAAACCAGAACTTTCTAGACACCGTTCTGTCCTCTGTGAGTGTGATTAGCTTCACTGGTTACAATAAATTATAACAATCAATCTTCCACAGTGTCCGGCCTTGCAGTCTAGGTTCTCAATATTTGTCAGACTGGATTTAAAAGGCCAAGTCCATTGATTCTTTCTCCAGGTGGGCCAATTATCAATGTCCTAACACTTGGTTACATCCCCTCACACCAACTAGTTATGGGAAAAAATACACAAAGAAAACACAAACAACTATATGAAAAATGAGAATACTGATTGAAAATTAATTAAATCCTTTGGCCTACGATAATCATTACATTCAATATGAAAAGCTTAAGTCATTTTTCGTATTAAACAGGCATAAATAACCCCCCAAAAATCCAACCACAGAATAGTATCATCATAGTGAAAGAGTTGAACCTCAATGAAGGAACAGATCACTCCCTTTTCAACAAAATGATACAATCCCAGAAATAAGATTTTTGAAAAGAAAATTTTCTTCAACCTCAGCATTCTAACATAACAGCCCAGTTCAAGTTTTTGTTTTGGTGTCATAAGTACTCAGGACAGTCACTCACTCCTTTCCCCAAACCAAAAAATAAAAAAAAATGTCTATTTGTGATACTACAAAAAAATGTCTTATAAGTAACACATTTTATACATGCAAATTTTCATAGTATCACATAATTTGGTAGGAATTGCTTCCATGTGATAGACAAATAACAATTATTGACACTTTAATTTCATGCGGGGGGGGAAAAAAGCTACACTGTATTTTAAGGGAGGTTCAATACAAAAAGAATAAGACTTTAGCCAAGTGATTAAATTCATGAGAATTTAGAAACCAGAGCCATTAAATCCTAAAAACAAAACAAAACAAAACAAAACCAAAAAAAACAAAAAACAAATAGAAGTGCTTAAAGGTATAAGGTATATTTTTACTGCAGATATAATAACGTCAGTCTGACTTGATATAGAATTAATGTCAGCAACTATATTCCAGAAATGAACACTAATGCCTTGAACCACTTGCTATATTGGTTATATCCTTGTAAATAATTCAAGCTAAAATATTTCAGCAGAATAAAAATAGTAGACTAAAATACATTAAGATAGTTAACGAACTCAAGGTGAATAACCATTGTTGGCACAGGAAATTTAGAGGACTGTTAACCAAAAAAGTAAGTGAGGAGTGAAATAGGTATATAATTCCTATAGGCTACATGTTAGCAAGAAGTAGAAAACCAAGTACATTTACCTTATCGTTTTATGTTAATGAATATTTCCTATGAATTCTAGAATTTAAATCAAACAACCAGTACTACTGTTACACTTTCTTTGGGATGACATTACTGGAATGGTGAAGTATCATTAAATAGAAGGAAGGCGAACCACCCAGGTGTCGGTCTGCAAGGCCGACGTGTCCACCCTCACGATTCCCAATCCTGTCCCACCACGTATTCATTCTCTTCACGCCTTTTCTCTAGGTTTTTGAGCTCTAGGGGAGAAATTCTCCATATCATGTTGTCTTGCTGCTGAACAAATATGTAGCCGCCGGTCTCTGCTGGGCTCCTTTCCCAAGGCCTTCCAGCAGCTAACACAGACCAAGACTGCTGTCCTTAGGAGTCACTCTGAGCCCATTCGCCCTGTCTCGGCAGGTGATTTAGCGGCCTCCAGGCGCATACACCTTCACACTTCAAAAGAACATAAACCCCATTAGGGCACTATCCAAATGTATCTACCTGGTTCCCTCCAAATGTCCAGAGCATAGAATCGCATGTGTAGATCATAGTCAATGGGTCAATAAAGATTTGTTAAATAAATAAACCAATGAAATTTTTTTCCTTTCTCCTCAATGGAATCACCTATATTTTCATCAAATCCTCACTTCTTCCCGCTGTCCCAGTCGGAAGGACTTCGCTTTACTATGCGTGGATGGAAAGCCAGTGGAAGTCTACTTGCTTCATCTCGGTTTGTGAGAATGCCATCATTCCCGTCACAGGGCACAAAGCATGTTCTCCCACCATTCCAAACCGAGATGTGACAGTGCTCTGCAAAGGTCCTTTCCTGCCTCCCCCGGACTGCGATTTCCATAAATGTTTTCCACGTTATCCACAGATTTCATCCTTTCTTCCCATTGTTTGTCTCCTCCACTTCAAGAAACAAACCAAAAGCCATTTCTTGATTCTACGTCATCCTTGAGTGACCTGCCATCTCTTTGTTTCCAGTCTCCATCACTTACTTCACAAGTAGTACACCATCACTGCTTCAACTTCCTTGTCTCCGATTTACCATTTGGCTCACTGACTTCTGGTTTCCTAGCATTGCTCCTGGTAAGTCCACCGATAATATCTTATTTTCCAAGTCAAATAAATTAGTCTTCCTCTTATTTTCCAGTTCCCTCCTTCTCAGTCTCTTTTGAAGGTCCTTCTTCATCTTCCCGACCAGTACACATTAGGGAACTTCTGGAGTGAATACTTTTATTGTCTAAGTCTACGTTTGCCCAGTTTCAGACTACAAATCATCGATATAGTCATGACTCTAGATTTTCTCTCTGTTCAGACCTCTATCCTAAACTCCTGACTTGTACATGCAACTGTTGTCTTGCCATTTCCATTTTGATAACTAATAGGCATTTTAATCTAAAGGTGTACAAAACTCAGCTCTTGATCTTTCCCCATGTTCTGTCTCCAACTTCATCATCCTGGGTGCTCCGTCCAGAAGGCCTGATGTCATCCTTGACTCTGTCTCAAACCTACTTCCAACCATTCAGCAGATCATCCTGATTCTACCTTTAGAATAAATGCGACCACTTCCTACCAAGCTCAAGCTGGTCGGAGCCACCACAACTTCTCAACTAGGTTGCTATAGTAACCCGCTGGATGTTTTCCCCTGCTTTTACCTCACTGTCCAGAGTCTGCCCACTGCTTGGCGACCAGGGGAGAAATTCTCCATATCATGTTGTCTTGCTGCTGAACAAATATGTAGCTGCCGGTCTCTGCTGGGCTCCTTTCCCACAGAGTGAGCCTGTTAAAATGACCAAGTCACAGAAGGCATTCCTCTGCTCAAAACCTTCTAACGCCATGCCATCTTATTCAGACTGAAGGCAGAAGCCCTTTCTGTGGCCTATAAAGCCCTTCATGGCCTCGCCTCCTCCTCACCTCTTCTTCCCTCACTCGGTCCCCTCACAGGACACCTCAGGTGTGCTCCTGCCTGGGGGCCTCTATGCCGGTTATTCCCTCTGCCTCAACTGCTTTCCTCCACAGCACTCGCTCCTTCTCCTTCAGGTCTTAAACGTCATCTTCCCGGTGAGGGCGTCCATTCCTCAGTCGGCATACTACGTATTTGACTTATTTACTCGCTTACTTTCTTGACTGATTAACTGTTACCCTTCTCTAAAATATAAGCTTGGTGAAGGTAGAGATTTCTGCCCATTTTGATTACTCCTGCATCTCCAATACCATAGTGTCTAGCTAACTGACTGGATGGAAGAACAGATGAAATGAAAATCCTTTTCTGAATGAATAATCTGAAGGGCTTCATTCAACGAGACATCTCTGCGACACGCGAAACTTGCTATTCCTTTTCTCTTGAAAGTCTCTCTCCGTGCTCATAAGTATATCTCTGCTATTCTACTTTCTTATCTCTGACTGCTCTCCCTCTGCCTAAGTCGAAGTCTCCTTGCCCACTACCCTGCCCTTAACTGCTGGTGCTTCCAGCTTCCGGCTTCGGGGGCTGCTGCTTCTCACTGTGCATGCTCCTCTTGGGTCCTTTCATCCATCACCATGACTTCAACTACCACCCACATGTTAGCGACTCCCATGTATTTCTCTTTAGCATCAAAATAGCTTCAGATTCAGGTCCATATTTCCAAGACTGCTAGACAACACCTGAGAACCTCGAATTGGAAAAGACTCTACTGTTTTAAACTGCGTAGCCCCTGCCCCAATGTGCTCCTGTTCTCTGCTTTCTCGTGGCTGTGGCATCTCAGTCTACTTGGGTGTCTGAGCTAGGACGCACGGACAGTCTCGATTTCTCATTCTCTCACAGCCCCACCCCCACAACCTCTCCTACACTTGGTCAGTGAGCACGGTTTATCATCCCACCTCTGAGACACTTCCCACATCCATCAGTCTCTGTTTCACTAACCTAATTCAGGTCTTCATTCCTTTGACCAGAGTTATTCATCACTATGCTGTACTACTCTAAAATCGTTAATTGTGTTAAAATAGTTATTTTACTTGCATGTGTGATGCTCCAACCAGACCACAGTTTCCTCAAGAGCAGAGATCAGATCACACCCATTTCTGCATCCCCGGGTTTCTGTACGCACATCATCATTGGCCAAATGAGTGTTCGATTAACGTTTGTTGACTGAAATGAAAACACTAAATCCAAGATCCTCCCAAGTTTCTCAGCAAAGACCATAGTTCATTTTACATCGTCAGTGGAAAAGTGGTGGCACGGCCTTGCTCAATCATCAATGGAATTTACTAATCTAACCATTATTATGATAGAGTCCGACCTACAAGGGACTGAGAGCCAAGACATGGCACTAAAAATCCGGACACACTTGTTACTAGACTGTAACAAACACCATTCTCAAAGAACAGCCAATTCAGAATGAGAGTTATTTTCTTTAAGACACCCTTAACTAAAAGCTAGAAGTGACTTTATGGCTAGAAAAATACGTTTTTAGGGTATGAACATCATAAGATGCACACCATCTGGGGAATGAGACATTCCAGCCATTTTTATGGCTTGTTTAGAAAAAAAGCAAGGTGTTCTGAACTTTATCAGAACTTCCTGTGCATTTTCTTCCTCCCTGACTTCCTACCCTTGTTCTCGAGGCACGGACACTGTGCTAATGGATGCCAAGGGAATGCAACTGGAATCATAGCCTTTTTCCCTAAGCACTAGGTGCTCCGTCTCAGTGACCAATGCCAGCTGAGCTCAGATGCTGACCAAATCAAAGATGAGTTCTAGTTTTCTTTTTTCGGCTCCTGGAATAAAACTTAAAGTGAGAACTTCATAATTCTTTAAGACTATATAGTCAGAAAACAGTAGTTTCCTGACTTCTTGAGCCTATCAGTTAACTTGTGCGTTTCCAAATGGTTCATTACCCCCTTAACATTCTCCCACCTTCTCCTCTTCCCTCCCTCCTTTCTTCCTCACTTCCCCACCCCCTTCTCACCCCTTACCCCTTCCTCAGCCCCATACCCCTTCCTCGCCTCTGTAGCCCCTCCTCACCACCTCTCTCACACAGATTTCCTTCTTCCCTTCCATCAGTGGCTGCCACCCCACTGTCCGCAGCTCTGCTTCCATTTTCTGCTGTCTCGTCTACTTCCTTTGCTTCTTTATTGGCCATTATTTTCCTCTTGCTTCTTTATGCTTTCCTTTTAGATTTTATCCCTAACTATACTTCACAGCATCTAGGAGGAACAGCTTTTTATCAGTTTTATTATTACGATTATTATTATTGACATCACCAATCAATAAAAATATTGTTCCTTTGGCTAACTGATGTAAAAAAAAAATTCCATGACATTAACTTAGCAGCTGCTATTCTACTCTTCTCAGTTCTTCTCATTATTAGGAGCTGCACAGAGAGAACTTCTGGACGCCCAAAGGCCGTGTGTGGACTTGGGGATAAGGGAAAAACAACTATTGTCCTATATGCTTGAGGCAACGTCCAATTCTCGCCTCCAGAAAGTGAAGCCTGTGCCTCGAGCCACACCGGCTTGGTGTGCGCATGCTATCGGGGCCTAGAAATTTGTGCCTTGAGCCGAACTGTGGAAGAGAAACAAAAACTGTCTTTTATAAAAAGGAATTATTTGGGTGAGTCCATAAATCTCTGCCAAGGCTCAATACTTTTAAATATGTAGTTATAAGATACCACATACTGTCACTGACCCTTTGGAAAACAAGACCATTGACTACGCAGCGAGGAAGTTATGCCAGGGGTATTCTAGAAGAAAACCATGCTCCGTGTACTATAAACCACTATGACAAAAATGAGAGTTCCAGTAGTTTAAATGATAGCGCTATAGCAATTTCCATATTTTTTATATAAAATGCTTGCTTTTCACTTAAGTTATAGGCAGATAAATGTTAACTTACTGTTATATTAGATATTTGCTTTTATTTTTTTTTATTTTGAAATGAGTTATACTGGATACTCATTCACTTCTTAAAATTTTGCATCTTCAAGGAATTTCAGACTTGTAGGAAAGTTGCAGGACGCGGCTGGGCGAAGAACTTCTATTTTGCCTCCGCCCAGATTTCACGGTGGTTAATGTTTTTGCACATTTGTTCTCTTTCTCCTTCAAACCCCCTGCCACACACACACATACACACACACACGCACACACACATGCACACACACATGCATATACATGCACATGCACACACACACATGCACATGCACACACACACACACACGCACACACAATCACTGGTCTTCTTCCAAACCACTTGAGAATAAGCTGCAGATATGATGCTCTATGACCCCTGCACATTCCAGTTCACATTTCCTGTAAACGAGAACTCCGGCCAACGTAACCGCCCCACAGGCTTCCACATCAGGCGGATGATGCCGCGGCACACTACTGCCCGTCTGCAGCCCTACGCAGGTTTAACCAGCCGTACCGACGACGCCACTTTTCCCAACTGGCCCAGGATCCGGTGCAGGAACGCACTGCATTTAGCTAGTTCTCTCTAGTGTCTTTCAGTCTGAAACAGCTACTCAGTTTTTCTGTGTTCCTGGCCCGAGCAGTCGCGCAGAATATAGGCTCTTCACTCTGCAAGACAGCCCTCAACTCAGGTCTGTGCAGTATCTCATCACCACCAAGAAGTACCACGAGTTCTCAGCCAGGGTACCCGAGAAGTGACGCCGAGCTCTTCCTATACGACACCCGGGAGGCACATGAGGTTGATTTGTCCCACCTGGTCCAGCTGGTAGTTACTATGAATATACAATTTCCCTGTTTTATAGTCAATTGAGTATTTGGCGGGGGTGCAGGCATGTTCATAGATTACGCTAATATCCTGCCTCTCGTAGAACCACCACTAGCTTTAACATCCTCCGATGATTCCGCCTAAGTCAATCACCGCTCTGATGGCTGACAAATGGTGATCTTTTCATATTTATATAATCTGTCTGCTTTTATTAATAGGCATTCCACTGGGAAAAGCTTTCTTTTCTCCCTCATGCATTTATTTGTTTATATCAGTATGAACTCATGAATTCCTATTTTATGCAAAAGGTTATCATTGATTATTACCATTATTTATTTTGATGCTACAAATCGCAGATTTTGGCCAGAGGGAGCTACCCCGAGCAGACTTTTCTGTCACTTTGACAATGTTAACATTGCTTGTTGAACATTTCTTTACTTTTGGTGCAATGTGATGGCCCAGGCTCATTGTGCATATTCCCCGTCCCGAGCCTCGAATCAGCCCTACTTCCCAGGAGGCCTGATTCTTCTCAGGGAGGTGTGGTTCTCAGAACCCAGCGTCTCCGCCCCTATATGATCATTGCCATTGGAGTGTCATCGCTTTTAAATCCTCTCAGGGGATGCAGCTAGGAAATATGTGTATGCATACACACATATACACACTATTTATATCTATTACTATAACTATCTGTTTATATATAGAGAAAAAGGTGAGTTCGTGTTGATTTCTCCAATTAACAACCTGATACCTCAGGGTTCTTTCTTTCAACCCCCTTTGTATGTCTATAAATTCCTTCTCCGACAGTGAGAAATGTAGCTCTTGTTATCCTCCATATATTCACTCATTTTCCCAATTGATTTACTTATTTGCTCAATGTAGCCAATCTCCCAAACGCGGCCGCCACCTGTGTGCTTGCTTCCTCAGTCAGCGGCGTGCCAATGCCTCCGTGCCTGGAAAAGCAAGGGAAGGCAAGGGAAAGGAAGAAAAATGGAGAGAGAAAAGTAGAAGAGAAGGGAGGGGTAGCTGGGAAGAGAGAAGGAAAGAGAAAGGAAGGGAAAGGAAAGAATGGGAAAGGAAGGGGAGGGAAGGAAAGGTGGAGGAAGGGAAGGAAGTAAAGCAGCCACTTACCTTTAAAACGCCTTCCACAGCCATCTTCCCCTCATGTCCTAGTAAAATAGTGTACGGGTAAAGCCAGTGGATTGCATGTTTGATCGACATCATAGGAAAGGAATCCTGTTTAGGAGCAAAAACACGTGGGAATGAGGAACATCCAAAATAAATCACAGAAAATTTATCTGAAATGTAAATATGACATTGAAATTGCTTTATAAACAACATTTGCCACATAAGCGAACATTATTTCCTCTTCCCTTCCTATCTCCCTTCCCTTGCTAAACTCATCCACTCCCACCTTTCAGCTGCTGCCTATGTGTTGAAGTCTTCCATGTCTGTTTCTAGTCCTGACGTCTTTCTTGAGCTCTGAACTTGAACTCTCAGTTGCACATGAGACGTGACCACATGGACATCCCACAGACCCCCATTCAGCTTGTCTGAGACTCCTCTCCTTACTCTACCTATCCCAACGTACCTCCTCCTTCATCTTTATTCCTAATCTGAGTTAATCTCACCCACGTTTACCTTGCTTTGAAGTTATAACCACAACGTTAGAGAGTGTTAATTATCTTCAAATTCTACCTCCTCAACCCAAATCAAACTGCTTTCCCAATTCCGGTTACTCTTCTTTGAAAAGTCTATTAACTGGGACAATTAGGGGAACGTCTATGTAGACTATCTATTAGATGACACGAAATTATTGCTACTGTGCTGAGGGGTGTGATAACGGTATCTGGTTATGCAGGAGAACGTCCTAATTCTGAGAAGTTACTGAAGTATTTAAGAATATTAACTGCAAATTCCTTTCAGATGCTTCAAGAAAAAAAGAGAGCAAGCAAATGGGGCAATATGTTAACAGCTGGTGATTCTAGTTGAAGGAATTATGGTGGTCCATTTTATTATTTTTGAACTGTGTTTTAGATTTGAGACTCGCCGAAGTAAAAAGTTCTGAGCAAAAACAAAAAACGAAAAGTAAAAGATGTGATAAACAGGAGAAGAAAAGCTGCTCTAGATGCAGAGAACTGTATAAGCAATGCCTAAGAAACCTGACTCTGACTCTCAGGAAACAGAAGATAAATAGCACTGAAGTTTAAAAACATGTCTCACCTAGGTGGCACGCCCACTACCCCGTGGCACGCTCCCGAGCTGACTAGTACTAGTCTCTTCTGTGCTCCTTGTGCATCCAGGAGGCCCCATCCCTTCTTGTCGCCAACGGAAGTATCATCCTCCCACGCATGTGACTGCTACACACCTCACCTGCTAATGTCCGCTGGGCCAACATTAAGTCGGCCATGGGACTTCACTCGCCATGTGACACTTCACACGGAGGCCCTCGCCTGTCGAGCACGCACGCTTGCTCTACTGATACAGCTTGTTCCCGTTCTCCAAACACACCAGGCCCTTCTGCGATTAACACCTTCGTGCCTGCTGTCCCCCTCCCTGGAAGGACGTCCCGCCACTGCAGACACTGCCGTGACTTCTGTGGAACTGCAGCGGACGATGTCGGTGCTCCACCACACCCCCTCGGACCTAGCGTCACCTTTTCTGGGCCACCCGGCTCTCCTTCCCAACAGCCGGCGGCTGCAGGTGTCCTTCGGTCTTGTGAAGACTACCCTGGGGCTCCCGGGGCCAGCTCTGCTCACAGGCCGGGGGGAACCTGGTGGCTAGGAGTCTGTGTCCACTGGGACAACCATCAGCAAGGGACAGATGGCACTGAAGTGTGAGCGCCCAGCTCCCCTGGCTCAGGTTGGGGAGTCTGAGGCCCAAAGGACACTACAGCTCACCTCTGGGGCTCCGGCTGACGTCCCCCCTCCGACCCCCTCCGTGCAGCTTCCACCTGGGCTGCCTCTCTGCCACCCCCTTCCCCTTCTCCCGCCAAGTGCTCAGAACACGCCCTGGGTCTCCGTAGAGTTTGCTGCACTGCACAAGGTAATCTCAGGTCTTACGATATTTATAGAAAAAAATGGCAAGGCAAAATCAAGTGATTCATCTTCAAGGACTAACTTTTATGTTTTTTTGGTCACATTTGGTTATACCAGTCATTCACTTATTTTATACATACCAGGATTTGAACTGCGGCTGGTAAACTATCTAAAGGAAAATCTGGAAGCCCAAGCGTGGAAGATTCTTGGGAACAAAGAGTGGTGGCAAAGGACAAGAGCTGAGAAACTCTAGGGGGAGAAGTAAATATGTTAAATTTTATTTTAATAGTTTTAATATGCAAAATGTACAAACCTGTTAAATAGCCAATTTAATTAATCTAAAAAGATAATGTCTACTATTAAATTCTTAAAGAACAGCTCCACATTACAATATTCCCTTTAAAACTCAGAAGTTGATTAGATACACAGATATATTTCTCAAATCCTTCACAATATGTGACGGTTTTCACAAGCTGGCCCAAATCTACCTGGCCAGCCTCACCGCTCACCTTTCTCAATCTATACCTAAACTTTAGCCACCAGGAGCTTTTCATAGCCTCAAGAATGAGGCATATACTCTCATAAACCATGCTTTAAAAAAAATCTTAGAATTCCTTAATTTCATTCTCTATCTGGCAAAAGCTTACTCATTCTTTAGGACCCATCTCAACTGCCAATGCCTTTCTGAAGGACTTATAGTCTCAGCCATAACTGCTCTCAATTCTTTGAAATTATGGCCCTTATGTTAAACTAAAATATACAAACATCTTTAAACTCTACTAGATCTCAAGATCTAGTTTCTTGCCATCAAAGATCATGTCTTTACCACCATTTTTAGTTTTGTCATCTTCTTTATCATCAGCACTTACCTTAACACCTGAAAAATTCTTCAAAGAATAGTTGTTGAATCAATCAATCAATCAATCAATCAATAAACAGGCAAAATAAATTCAATGTTAAATGTCCAGATATAAAAATATATAGATATATTTTAAATATATTTATTTTATGTACATTTTATTAAAATATGTATAAATATTTATGTTAAAAATGTAAATGTACAGCTGTAATACTTACTTCTCAGGGGAAACATTGGCTCCAACTAAATACAACAGTTCGAGTTGGTCCTACAATAACACAGAAACATCAGATCATTTAATAAGGAATGTAACAAATTAAATGCAGATGTTCTATTAACAAATTCAACATTTTAATTAAGCAGACATTAAGTAATTAATAGCAAAAAATAATTTCTTGATACATGCCATTTTCTAAAAAAAAGAGTAGGCTTTTAAAATTTTATCAGACAAATAATACCACGATAATTTTTCTTCCTCATTGCCAGAGATTTTCTTCACCCTATACCTTTTCTCTTCCCATTAACTACTAGGATACGTCTATAAAAATTGTAACATTTTTATAGAAATTGAATTTATTACAAATGGAAAAACTTTAAAAATAAAGTATCCTCGTTCATACTTACCTTGAAGGGTAGATAATAAATATCTCTGGCCTGAAATCGGGAACGGAGAGGGGGGTCTAATGGGTTCCCAGAGTACCGGGGCACTGGCAAGCCCAAGGCAATCACTCGGAAATTTTCACTCACTCGAACGATGTTCCAAGCATCCATCTCTGTTTTGGTGTGATCCTGAGAGAGCATGACACCAAAAATTAGAGCGTGCATGAGATAGATCCCGACTGTGAGAGCTGCCACGCCAAGAAGTTTGGGCCCCGATTGCAGAGTAAACTGCACTGAGAACACTCTCAGAACCGAACTGCCAAGGAAGGGAACAAAGTGAAGCAGGGGTCAGGACGCCAGGGAAGGCTCACAGTATGAAGACTGGAAGCAGCCGATGTTTCGAGGAACAAAGAAGATGTGGGTCAGATCTCCAAGTCCTACTCAGTGACAGAGAGGAACAGCATCAGGAGGCCAAGGAAGACCCACTGGCTCGGACCAGAGGATGAAAAAAGGTGGTCCCAGGTGGCAGGCCACCCACCGAGCAGAGCCTGTCCACGGACCTTAGATAGATAGCTATGCTTACGGGTATATTTCAATAACTAACATGTATTGAAACCCTACTATGTGGTAAGTACTTTCCAGGTATTTTTCTCATGTAACTTCTACCAGGATCCAAATAGAAATTTAATTCCTTTTATGAATGAACAAACCAAGTTTCAGAGGAGGTACATACAACTAACATGTGGTAGAGTTGAGAGACAGGAAGCAGTACGGGCTTTGGAGCTATAAACCCTGGCTCTGGTGCTTGACACGAACTCTAGCTAAGTGACCAAGAGCACACGAGGACACCCTCTGCACCTCGGCGTTCTCACCTGGAAGGTGAGAACAACATCGCCAACATTACTGGGTTGTTATGCGAACTGAACATGCTAATGTACGTGGAAGCGCTGGACAGAAGCAGGCGCCGTAAATGCCGTTCTTTCCATCTCTGCCCGGCCTTACCAATGGCCCTTCGCTGTCCTCTGTAGGACCCGTGGAGCTTCCAAAGTTTATGCACGTGCACCTTCGAAGGGGCAGGTCCTCAGCATTCAGCAGATCTCCAGAGGATGTGGCCAAGTGATCACGTACAAACTTGTAACAAGGCTTTCAAGGCTTTTCCCGGCCAGATTCACGCCTGATCCTCCCAGGTTCAGCAAGCACTGCGAACCCACCCCCTCGGCCCGCCTTTCCAGGCCCCGTGCTCCGGCCCACCTCACGACTGTGGCTCCCCAGACACACCGTGCGACTCCACCAACGTGGCTGCACTGGTTGGAACACCCTTCCCACTTTGCACCGCATAAACGCAGGCATTATTCAAAGCTCAGCACAATCTTGTCATTAAAATGGGCCCCTTTCTCATCCTCTCCTTCCGTTAGAAGCACTTTTTGTACCCTCCGCTCTGTCCTGTGCAAGATTCTATCACTGTGCACTTGCGCACTGACTTCCAAAAGTTCTTGAAAGAAGTTATTACCTCTTTTGCATAATAGAAGAGATGTCGGTTGACTGATGGTGGGAAATAATTTAAAAACATAACAAACAATTATTTCTAGCACAACCAAAACCATGGTCTTACATTTAATTAATAGGACTAATACTGACACTATATCATATGCACCAGAAAACAAGAATTTGTGTCTAACCCTGTCTAAGAAATCAAGAGTACAATTTTCAGAGCTGAATATTTCTCTTTTCTACTTATCTGAAAATGATAACCAGAACATAAATAAAATTTATGCCAATCAATTATATGTTTCTATAACAACAAAATTCTACTATAATCACTTCCATGGAAGCATTAACATTTTCAGATATACAAATTCAGTATATTGAATCTAGCTAGAAATAAATGAGACTTCAATTACAGTGTTGAAATCTTTTATAGAAATTGTGTTAAGGTGGTGTTTTGTGAAGGGATCTTCCCTAGAGTCTGTGAAGTTCTCATGAGACAGATTCTATGAATACAGAAATTAGTTACCAATAAAAATGATGTATTTATCCTGATATTTAGGTTGGGGGAAAATGTAGTACATCCTTCTCACTTAATAATAACCACTCCTTGCATATTCAAACCCTTTGACCTCAAAGCCCAAATTCCTATTCAAAGTAACGTGTTTTACAACTTTGTATAGAATTCTACTATATGAATAAAGACTATATCAGACTTCTTGTTATAAAGTAACTTCTATACTTAAAAAAATGATTCCATAATCTAAGTATTGTTTTTCAAATCATTTACTAAAAGTGGCAAATAACTATAGAGGGGCAAATAATCATTATTTGTAATTTGAAATAATATAAATATAAATGATTACTCTTTTATTTATTTATAAAATTAATAAAATTTAAAGCAAGATTTAAAAAACAAGAGAAATGGCTTTCATTTCAATAAATTAACAATAACAATATGAATGAATTTAACTTTGCTTACTGATGAAATTCTCAGGTATCTCCTTCTAATAATATTAGTATGGTGCCATCTTTAGATAGATTCAAAAGAAAAAAAAAACTGTACTGCATAATGAAAACACCACCTAGATTCTCCCATAAACAGTAAAGAAACAGCGTTAACAGGGTTGCAAGGCAGGTTTTCCAGAAAGCAGGCTCACGCAGTGGGCATCTGAAAGATCTTCTGGTCCTGCCAGTCATGGACATCATTTCAGTCAGACCCTCTGGTGTCAATGTCTATTACTCAGTGCTCGGGTGTCCTGGGCTTGTAAGAGCTCCCAGGGAGCAGGACCAAGAAGTTTAAGACACATCCCGCTCTTGAGCAATCTGTCACCAACCTGAGGCAGTAAAAGTAGCATCCATGTATCCACAGAACGGGTGTGAGAGAGACTCTGAGTCCTAGAAGGCAGAGGCAGAGCCATCAATCAGTCCCTGGTGCAGCTGGAGCTGAGTGAACAGGGCTGTCTTCTCGTCCTTTTGTGACATGGCACAAAGCCCTTCCCCAGAGGCCTTTGAAGAGGCCGCTTTCCCTTGCTGTTGCCCTCTTTACACTTGTATCACAGCATTTAAAGATTTTATTGCGCCCATTCATTCATCCAACATATAGCTATCGGGCACCTACCAAGCACCGCACATTGCTCTAAGAGCTTGAAATGACACCAGCAACACAAGTCCCCGCCCCAGTGAAAGTTATAATCTAGCAAAGGGAAGCAGACAACGAACTAAAAACATACTAAGTAAATCGTGTAGGATGTTAGAAGACTTTATGGAAAAAAGTAGAGTGGGGTAAGGAAGTATGGAGCAGAGGGCACATTACAGTTTTAAATTGGTGGATGAGGGCAGCTTCATTGATGATATGATGCCTGAGCAAAGACCTGAAGGAGATACAGAAGTGAGCCAGGCAGATATCTGGGAGAAAAGCGTTCCAGAAGAGCGAAGTGCCGATGCAAAGCACCTACAAGGTAGGAGAACACCTATCCAGCATGTTTAAGGTAAAAATCGTGGCCAGAGTGGAGTAAGGAAGGAGAAATACAGAAGGAGACAGGACCAGATCATACACTGTAAAGACTCTGGATTTTATTCTGAGAAGAACAGGAAGTTATTAGAGGGTTAGAACAGAGGAATGACCTGATCTGTCACATGTTTTAAAGCAATCACTGGCTGCTGCGGGATGGACGTATGGGGTCTAGTGAGGAGGCCCTTACAACAGCTTAGGTGTCGGATGCTGGTAGCTTGGGCCATCAGTTTTTTAAATCTCTTACTCATTTCTGTCAATACCTGGTGGACTTTGAGCATCTCGAGGCCAAAAACTGAAATTTTTTCAGCTTTGTATTCTCATCACTGTCTAGAAGCCATTAGGCTTCAGTAAACAGTTGCTGAGAGATGAAAAAAAGGAAGATAGGAGAGCAGGAAGGGAAGAAGAATTAAAAGGAGAAAAACAAGAGGAATGAGGGAAGGGAGGGAGGGAGGTGAGGGAAGAAAGGAGGAAAGGAGGTGGGGGAGGAAGGAGGGAGGAGAGAGAGAAGGAAGGAAAGAAAGAAAGAAGGAAAGTTGTTAGATTGGCAAGAAAAAGTAAAATCCTTGGAGGTTTTCTAACACAGTGTGCAAATATTTGAACAGTCTTATAAAACTGCAAACTCGTGACATGACTTTGCAATTTGCCACATATATGGGTCACCTGAACATGTGTCCTTATTCTGATATAATCGTGTCTTACATAACGAATGGCACCACCCACAGCTCAGTAGCTAAGACAAAGCAGCCGATTTTCCTTTTCTTACTTGGAGAAGTTTGTCGTAACGCTCGGCAGACATTAGGAAGCGTCCATCTTCAAGCTGCATCTCTCTATTTTCCAGCAAGTTGTTCAAAACAGGCAGAACATTCCTCTCCGCCTTTTCCAAGCCTTCCAAAATGAGAGTTCTGCCTTCCGTGGCTGCACGCACCGCACACTGTTCCCAAGAAACAAAAGCAACGTAAGACATCAAAGACAGCAGAGCATGGCCTGATTTTACCCACAGCGCAAATTACGCGTGCGGTTCTTCTTGCAGGGACCGGAAAACAGGAAAGCAGGGTTCCAGATCTTGATTTTGCTTTCTCTGCCTAAAT
>CM053508.1:2978055-2997589 GCA_028627145.1 Eidolon dupreanum | reverse complement strand
TCCAGGCCCTTCCTTCACCTCCTGTCCTCTACAAAGCAAGCGGTTCACAGGGTTCTACCCTTAACCATTTCACCTCCCCTTTTCTAATCAGTTATTTCACTGGTGAAGATCTAAGCTACTGCCACAGACCCTCATTTGTTCATTAAGCACCCCTTACAGGGCAGGCACCACGTCATGGGCTACATAAGGCGCTCTCATTTTCTTTATTTTATTATGCTTGAAGAACGTGCCCTGTGGTCCTAGCCTTTCTCCTGAGCTCCATACTCACACTTCCAAATTCCTTTTAACATCTCTGTATGGATGTTCAAACTCAACATGCTGAATCAAATCAAGCTCCCGACTTCTTCCCTGAACCAGGCGCTCTTCCTGTTGTCCATTTCAACTGAAGTGTCATTTATTCTCCCACCACTGAGGATCTATTACTTCTGATTCCTCAAACAGTATAAGTGTAACCTGTAAATA
The DNA here is from genome assembly GCA_028627145.1 of Eidolon dupreanum. Lineage (NCBI taxonomy): Eukaryota > Metazoa > Chordata > Mammalia > Chiroptera > Pteropodidae > Eidolon > Eidolon dupreanum. Next base: position 2,997,127 of record CM053508.1, on the reverse strand, counting down.
TCTCATGCACCCATCACCTCTTTCCACTCTCACTGCCAGCATCCCAGTGGAAGCCTTCACTTACTTCCTGCTTTTCTGCTGGAAAAGCTAACTGGAGCAGGCACCGTATCTCTATCTTCAGTTATCTTTCGGGCAATGGCATTCTAGCAGCTGGGAGTTAGAATGACTGAATCGTGACCTCTTTAAAGTCTATTTCAATGGTAAGACCCATCATTATGTCATTTATCTCAACTTTATTTAAGGATATTTTTTAAATCCTCCCAAGTTTTGTTCTTATTAATTCAATGTTAAATTATTTGTGGTGCAAACAATTTTAAGTGGCAATGAGAATAGATACTTTATAGTGCAACTGGATACAAAGATAAGAATATAAAAAGAACGTTATAAATGTATAATGGGTATCATTTTTTAGGTAAATAAAATGAAAATTTAAAAAACTGACATGCAAAGGATCATCCAAGATTTTTAAGATTTCTCCCAACAAGCCCTTTGCTTATATGGTTTTAGACCCAGAGCATATGCAAATTAAAAATGTTCTATGTAGGCAACAACACTGGCTAAAGGAGGAAACCTTAAGAAAATGCTCTTTGGTAACAAAATGTGAATCACTGAATTTACAGAAAAAATACTAGTTACTATTTCAGTATCATCTTGTTTCCTGATTCTTCCCCAAAATAGACTATAAAATGATTAAAATACTTTTGCCAGTATTGCTAAACTTTATTAATGCAATCTGATAACATCCGTAAAGAAGAATATTAAAAACAGCTGACTAGCAAATCCATTCGGTACTATAATATATCAACAACGTACTGCACTATTCTATAATCTCAGACTTAACTGAGATGGTGGAGAGAAAAAAGTATTACATGTTTGCGTCCAACCAAGGCTCAAACATCTTCCCTCCTTGCACCAACGCCCCTGCCCGCCCCGCCCCCCGTTTGCTCAGCACCTACGTGTGGAAACACAACACTGACGTCTTCAGCTGGTGAGAATTCTGTCCTTTACGCATACTGGTACAACACTGGCTCGCCGCAGGCTTTCAGTGTTTATGGAATAAAAATGTAATCACTTCGTTAAAAGATGCTGTTGTGTAAGTTTAGGAAGAAGTTTTATATGAAAGACAGGAGTTCTCTCTGCCCACACTTGTCATGAGAACAGAAGAGAGCAAGTTGAACTGTCAGCATGGAAGGTTTAGGCTACATGTCTCAAAATTTTTCTATACAGATTTTTAAAGAAAATAATTGTGGTATAATTTTTCTAGTGCAAGCATAGAAAAAGAAAGGAGCAGTGCACACACATATTTTGTGTGGAATGAATACTAGTGATCACTTCTCAAAGCAGATCAACCAGAAGGACCCTTTCCTCCCTTCAAGCGATGGAGCTGCCAGAGACCTAATTTTCTCCAGCACGATCCTTCTGGACAAACCATCTCGTGTCGCAGCTTTAATGACCCAACATGTGGCACAGAAGGATTTCAAGTGAAAAGCAGCTGCATGACCTAAAATCAAAAGCTAAGTCCCTGTTCCAGATTTGCTTCTGATCTGATACAAGACCTCAGGCAAACGATTAATCTGGAGGTTTGTGTCCTCATTTCCTAAATGAGAACATCCTCAAGGGGTACCGCACGACGTCACTGTTTATGAGTCAAAGCAGTACTGGAAAAAATGTAAAGCTCGCGAACCTATTAAAATATAAACTTTTATTAAGATAGCTATGATTTAATGAAAATAGACTCCAAAAAGCTTCAAATTACTCAAAATGGCTACACTGTAAGAGCACTGAGGAAGCCAAAGTTAAACGGGGGGAAATTACATTTCAAGTTCTTTATTTTAAAATACCAGAAAAAGATCATATTGACTTTGGTCGTTCTAACACTTACCCGCTGCGGGTGATTCTGGGTAGCTGGTTTACTTCTCTGAGTCTCCCTTTCCTAAAGCTACACTGACTACGCGCTTATCTCATAGACTATGCTGAAGACTGAGTGAGGGAGCCTGGAGGGCACAGCAAGCCTTCAAACAGACAGCTGTTACTATGAACACTGCCATCCTGCAGTCATTGTCGTCGTCCCTGACATCATCTCTGCTCTTTCAGAAAAGCAGAGGGAAATGGAAGAAGAAACCTAAACTCGGGAATCGACTGATCCTGGTTTAAACTCCACCTCTGCCATTTACCAGCGGCGTGACCATGGCCCTCTAAGACTCTGATACTTCACCTACAAAACGGGGAAGTCAGCTTCCTCCTACAGCTGTTTTGGGAATTGAATGCACCTGGCACAACAGAGGACTCCAATAAAAGTTCCTTCTATCTCCCTTGACTTTTTAAATGAATTATACAAATCTGTCAGTTAACATTATGCGAGTGTGTAAAATGGCAACATGATAATCAGCCAAGGCCTGGGCTGTGACTAACACAGAGGCCAGAGTAAACACAGACAGACTTTTTCCAACGGTCCAAGTGACAGTCAGTAACATAACAATATGGCTGTAAAGCATCTGGGGCAAATACCAACTTCAGCCACTCTCAACAGCCTCGCTTCTACAGGAGACGCTTTCCAAATTCCAAAAACTTAATTTAAGAATGAACTTAAAGAAAGCTTTGTAATTTTTAATAGAGTTACACGTGGAAAGTAGCTTCAGCATCCACAAATGGGATAAAGTTTACAAGAAAATGTTTTTCTCTATTTGCTAAAATAAGAGGAATTTAGACAAAATAAAAAATCTTATTTTCTGGTCAATGGCACTATTATTTAATTTATTAAGAGTTGCTTTTGATGGCCTGTTGTAATATTTAGGCAGTGCATTAAAAAAGTTAATCCTTACTTTTTCTAATACTAAGAGAGAATCAAGAATAATCCAAAACAGAATACATTAAAATGTTATGTAATTGTTTAAAGTGCATTTTTATACTTAATATTAAATATATATATGTATTGTATATCATAGAACTTCACAGTATTGTGTCAAACAAGTTAACAAGGTACAAATGTGAAAAGAGAGTTCCTGGCTTAAAATAGTTAAAATCATTTGAAATTCCCCATCTTGGCTTTATATCTTAGGGTTAAAGAGAGTCTCTTCTCAATCAGACATGAAAACTAATTTATTTGTAGCTGAGCTAATTTATATTGGCACATATTTGAGTAATCCAAGCAACTGTATATTGACTTAAAGTCCTCTCTTTGGAGTCATATGGTGATAAACAGAATTAATAATGAGAATGACAAGTAAAGTAAGAAGAAAAATGAGGATAGTAATAGATTTTTAAAGGGTTAGAATATCGGTGATTTAGGCTTTTTTCATATTTTTTTAATCTTCTGAGGCAAATGAAAATTAATATGGTAGCAAAATTATCTTAGTCTCCTATTTCTCCATGGGTGTCATATTTAACAGTGATATAAAATTTCATATTTCCATTCTTTAATCAATTCTTCTTCTTTAAAAGTAATGCATAATCTGCTTATCAAAGTAATTGCATAAAAAATATTTAAATGACCTTCACATCAACAAGTATCCAAGTCATGGGAAATATTTACATAGACAAGCATGGTATAAATTTCAACATTTTCTTGACAGACTGTAACTTATTGAATCAGTGCCTCTCTCCTTTTCTGTACCAGCTCAATTCATTGACATCTCACAGATGCAATAGCCAATAAACATAAAAAGGATTAAACCTGGTTAATAATTTTAATGCACATTGAAGCCTATCAATTTGGCAAAGTACATACACAAAAACACTCAGTGTTGACAAGAATCCATGAGGCAATCTCATAGTGCACTGATGAGAGTATGGGTTAGTCTACCCTTCCTTGAAAGCAATTTGTCAATAAATACATATCAAGACTCTTGAAAACATCCAGACCTTTTGATTAGTAATTATATTTCTAGCATTCAAATCTAAAAAAGTCATCAGAAATAATAACAAGATAAAGGTTGCCATGACATTCACCAAAGTGTTATTTTATAATAGTGAAAATTTAGAAAGAACCCAAATGACCTACAACGTAAAAATGTGGATAAAATGGGAATGTTAAATAAATAATGCCACATATATTTAATAAAATACTATTTGGACACTAAAAATCATATTTTTGAGGAATATCTCATGTCACAGGAAGGTGCTTCTGATCAAATACCAGGTTTTTAAAAAAGTAGACTATAAAACTTTGTATACATGTATACACCTTTTTGTAAAAATTATATATGATTAAATATGCATATAGACATAATAGAGAGAAATTCAGAAAATATTCACACTGTTGGTCTTGAAGGGGGAAGAAAATGAGTAGTAATTTTATACTCTTCCCTGTGCTCTTTAGCATTCATTGTACTATCCTTCCTTACGATGTTTCTTTTGTTTTTCCCACTAAAACACAGGCTCTATGATGAAAAGAAACTGTTTCTTTTGCTCACTGCATCTAGATAGTGCCTGACACATAGCAGTCACCTCAATAAATATTAGCTGATTAATAAGTACTATATTATATAATCTAGAAACTGAGCATTTGTGACTTGATTAATCAGAAAAAATAATCATTATTTTGAAAGAAAATACAAATTCTTCATGACAGAATTATTAACCTGATTCTGACCTTGGAGAGTAGCAGTTGAGTTTAACCTCATCAATCATCCTTAATCCTGCATGAAAATAAGGAGTAGTTGATGGCCATGACCCCCAACTGAGATTTGGGAGTTTTGTCAAGGTGTTCAGCTACAATGTCATTTTGTAATTACTTGGACATCACTCAAATGTGCACACAATGCTGACCACACTGAAAACCCCAAACTTCTCTCCCAGCACCCACCAGGTGACCACAAGGATTTTCACCTACGTTGGCCCATCTAGGTTAGAGGCATCACCTGATAGGAAATGAAGACACCGCATCTCTCTTGACCCCAGATATCAAATTCAATGGTTAAGACTATTAAATAAGTAAGAAATTCTAAATAAAATAAATATAAAGACCTTTTAGTCTAACAAACATATGACTAGCAGGTAATCGACTGGCAACTTCCATCCATGAAGAATTCAGATGAGTATTATTCATTATGCTGACTCAAAACAGATATCAAAAAGAAAAGTACCTTTTCCACTGGTCTCATCCAGAGCTCATTTACTCTTAACTTCCTTAAAATTTAACAAGGTTGCTTATCCAAGGAGAAATCTATCATCAAGTACAAGTGCCAATTATATTCCAGACAGTTTTTGGTGCCAGAGATAAGCAAGATACTTACATTCTAGTGGGGAAGACAGACAATAAACATAAAAACAAAGAAATGATTAGGTCAATCCAGAGAGTAATAGGTGCTCTGAAGATACACTATACGATATCACAGCAAAGTACACGGAAGAGGGTGGGCAAGGTCAGTGACTACTTTAGCTAAAATGTTCCCAGAATTTATAATCTGAATGATGAGGTGGCAGCAATATACAGATCTAGCAGAAGATAAAACAAAGCAAAGGCTCTGAGGCTGGAAAGCATTTGGTCTCTTTTTAAGAGAGCAAGGCCACTATAACTGGACCATGGAAAGCGAAGAAAAAGGGAAGAAGATGAAGTGGATAAGATCAAGCCTGAAGGTGCTGTAGGCCATATCAAAGGGTCTGGATTTTATTCTAGGTGTGATGGGATTGCGTGGCTTTAAGCAAAAAACTGATAGGATCTGATTATGAACCCACGGTAAGGAATATTAACTGCCAGGAAATGAGATAGAAGAAAAACTGTGAAAATCAGATACAGTCTCAAGAAATAGTCTGAAGCAACTTAGAGAAAAAACAAAAACATTCCTACACCTCAGTCACAGGTTCTGAAGGTGTTAATGCAGTACAACTTCCTAAATAATTGGTGTTCATGATGGGTAGGATTCCCCAAGAAACCATAAAAGTATGAAATACTACCATACGTTTACATAGCACTTTAAATATTTTATAAACTGACAAAATAGATATATGAAAGTATGATTTTTAGAATGGGAGGAAGGTATATTACAGAGTTCCATCTAAATAATTTGTTTCAAGAAGTAAATCTTTAATCAATAAATTCAGTTACATCAAAACTCAATTTCTGAAATTTCTAAAGAGCCAGTTTTAAGCCGCCTTTAAAATTACAAACATACAAAAATCCACTTTCTCTTCCCAACTGTTTACATTGCAACAATCAATCCAAATATAAAATTCATTCGAAAAATGTTTTTACATCCGTGCCCTACCATACAAAGCCAGTTCTGCCACTGCCATTTAAGCACATTGCTCTCTCCTCTCCTTGGCTTAGGCTGTTGTCCCATTTTCTACTCCCTCTCACTCTCATCCTCAACTGGGCAGAAAAGCAGCAGGCATTGTAAAGGTACATTCCACCCCCCGCACCCCATTTGTAATTAGAAATAATCTATGAAGTGAACCTTTGGCATAAAGTGAATAAAATGGACTTCTTTAAAACTTACTTGTGTGCTTCATCTACAACGGATTATGTTTTAATTGCTGGAAATCTGAACTCAGATTTTCCTACTATATGATGCTAAGTTTGATCATCGTCAAGGTGATGGCTGCATATCTCTCCATTTTAAGTACATTTTTCCTTTTGTAATTAATAAGTAATCTTTGTGACCACGTGAGTATCCTGGTCTCCAAAAATTCTTGCACTCAGTGGTTTTTTATTAAGTATACTTTTTAAATTATAGCATAACAGTACACTCCTGTGAAAGCTTCAAATTTTGAGAACTATGAAAGTTCCTTCGGCACCCCGCCCCAGACTCAAATCACATTTCCAAGAGGTAAGCTCTATTAATTGATTCATGTGTATCCTTCTGGAAATCTGAAGCATACACAAACATTTATATATTTCTTTTTTTCTTTTTATCCCAAACAGGATCATATTATAAATACTGTCTTGAAACTTAACTTTTTTTCACTTATATCCTGGATTTCTTTCTATCACTACATATAGATTCACCTCATTCTTTTTAAAGGCTATGGAGAATTCTACTTACCGTTTTTTATTTACCTCCTAAATGTATACCATTACAGTTTTCATTTGTACTTTTAAATGATATCAAACAATGGTACAATAAACATCCTTGTATATACATCTTTGCATGTGAATCATATTTGCAAGAAAAATTGCTAGAAACATAACTGCTGGGTCAAAATGCATTCTTTGATAGAAATTGCCAAATTTTCTTTCCAATTACATCCATTTATGCTCTCATCAACCCCAATACAGTTCCCTCATCCCTTCTTCCTCATCAACAACAGACCTTAGCAAATTCTTTAGCCTTTGCCGATCTGCGAGTAAAAGCAAAATAGCGTTCACTAGTGTTTTCATTTTTATTTTTGTAAGCAAAATGGTCAAGCACCTTGTCATCAATCTATTGGACATTTAAAATATTTTCTCCATGAATTGCTTATCTGAGGTCTGTTCTTTTTTCTTTAGGTATTCCTAACAAAGAACAATACTTAATATTATTAAGCAAAGTATTTGAAGAAATGTGTAAAAAGCTTCATTATAATATTCATAAAATATTATTTTGGTTGGTCATCTGCACCTAAGAAACATATTCCCCACCCCCCACCCCCAAAAAAGCTTGAGCTCCTGGGAGCATGAATTTAATTTCACCATGTTTAATACAACTTGACCTACTTGACCTTTAGATTGAAAATACTTTAATAAATGTGCTAGAGAATTTCTTATATTAAAATCTCCTTCATTCTTTTTAAAAATATCAAATTTCTATAGGCAAGTAGTAGAAAGTAATTGAAAATTAAGAAATCAGCATCCTGATCTTTAGCCAACAGTGCAGAACCTTCGATTTCATCTAGTTTCTTATTTTGTACTAAACCAAAAAGGCATGTCCAAGAACAGAAAACCCCAAAACCTACATCGAATCCGTCTGAAGAGAGCACGGGGCATCTATCTGTCACTACTACAAAAGCTACGCCCTTTCTACTTTAAAAATCAGCGCCATGCAGACCACGAGCACCCCGTCCCGCATCGCGCGTCGCGAGGACTCGCCTGGTCGATGTAGAAAGCCGAGCCCGCACGGATCTCTCGGCGCTGCTTGAGGTCACTCTCCGTGGTGTCCCTCGACAAGGCGATGTACTCGACCTCCCGTTTGGTCAGCTCCTGTAGGGCAGAGAGCGAAATTGTTCCGCGTTAAAATCAAATTCCCATCATGCTCTGGAGTTGATGATGCCACTGCCCTGGGGAAGGGCATTCAGATGTAATTCTGGATTAAAACGTTTTTGAGCCTCAGCTTTGCAAAAAAAAAAAAAAAAAAAAAAAAAGGCAATAAATCGAGCATTAATCAAAATATGTATGTCTCTCTTCAGAGCTCTACTGCTACTGCACCCCGTAATTTTCCACTTAATAATTACTTACTACTTAAGCAATAATAGTCACAATTGGATCTTATAAATCTTAATGTCTCCTATAGAATTCTTTTCAAATATCCTGAGTAATAATTAGGCTACTTGGTTTTCTTCCAAATGATAGCCATTTTTGCAAGTAATGTTCATCTTTTTTTAAAAAGGATGATTTAAATTAATTTATTTAATTAGCCAGTGTTTACCAACTGTAGACAATATGTTAGGTACTCTACCAAGCGTGAAAATACGGTCAATACCAACAGGGAGGTCAACAGAAGGGAGAGACACAAACATAGCTGTTTAGGAAGGAAAAGAAGAAAAAAAAAATTATGAAAAGGAGGAAGGGGGGAGGGAGGAGAAGGAAAAAAAGAATTACTTCACACACGAAAAAATCACATAAGCAGAAACCATTTCTTTTAGAATAATTTATCCATCCCAAAAGTCATTTTGCCTTACATGTAACAACTATGTAGAAGTTTTAACATTACCCTTGATGTATTATAATGTTGAATTAAAAACAATGATATTCTCCAATCGAATTAGGCGTATGAGGTTTTTACTAAACAGGGAAAACAAATGAATTTACTGGAGTGTAAAGAAAAAAGCTGAATGAGCACGCCAGTAATGCTCATTATTTGCATGCTCATTCAACTCATTTCTTTATACTCCAGAAAAGAGACCTTTTTCTCCACCTCGTCTCCGTGTGATATTAATAAAAATATATTATTGTTGTCATTATTTTTTTAAAATGTGCCTGTTCCCATGCACCCATAAATTGAAGTTTTTATGGAAAGAAGAAAAAAAATTTCAAATAGAGAAAACACATATCGTAGTGGTGAAGATATAGTGATCCCAAATGATGCTTTTCTAAATGAGAATGAACTGCCCGTGAGAGCACAGCTTTGGAGGAAAGGAGCAAGTTCTCTGTTACTTGTGCTTCTGAGACACATCACTGGACCTTCACGTCTGTTTCATGGACTGGCTGAACGTGATCACGCTCACCGAAAAACCCTCTCATGCACACTGGTTGACAAAGTGACGCGTGCCGCTTACCACTGAAAGGTACCACAGTAATACCCTGAACTGCACAGCGAGGATACGATCCTCGGTCCTGACAGCTTCATCCCGGGACTGTCACCAGCCAAGACTGTCACCGGCGTCTCCGCAGCCGCCCCTGACTGAGGCATTCCGAGCAAGCTGGCCCACAGCACCGGAGCAGCGGGTGGAGGCGGCCGCAGTGGTCTGCTGTGTTTTTGTGAGTTATCTACTTAACTCTTTGTATGAGTTAAATATGAACGCAACTACAAAATTACTTCTACTTAATTTCTCATTAATTCAGCAGGTTTGCCCCCAAATTTCTGCTGTTAAAAAACTAAGCCACTGTGGCTAGCACTGAGCATAGGCCCTTGTATCGCATGGCGACGGTGCCCACGGCAGAGTCTGCAAGGCAGTTCAGGCCAGTAAGGTTTCTTGTGTGTCTTTTCACATCCTAAAGCCACTACAGTTCTATTTCACAATTTAAAGTTTTGTTTTGTTTTGTTTTGCTTTGTTTTGTTTTGTTTTAAGATACAGGCTTTACGCTTACAGACGTATGTTGCATTTTTGAACCAACGTGATGGTTGTCATTCCACATTCCTTCTGAACAAGCTTCAAAGTCTTGCCAGAAACAAAAGCAAAGTGAGAGATTGTGGTCTTTGAAATGAGTCGGGTAGGGGGTGTGCATCTTAAAATTAAAGAGATTCCAGACCTGGGATCCTCAGTAGCTGGCTCTGCATTCTCAAACAAGACACGCTGGCCTTGTGTGCTAACACAGGTAGGACACAACACACAATGGCACAGTACACCTCACAAACTGGTTCTGGGAACAAAAGATATGAAAGGCATGGGCTAGAGGGAGTGAGGTTCTGACTTGTTCATTGTATTATGATTCCTGCCCTACAGGGTTTTAGAAGTACCAAAATAAATTCACCACTGACATAGAAGAGTACGTGACCTATATTTCAATAGCATAGAAATTAATTGTTTAATGTCAAGTAACACAAGGAAGTTTTAAGTAAGGTTTTTCTTTTCATTCTAAAAATTATCGTCAGAATAAAACGACGTCATCTGATAGAATTTTCCCTCTAATCACTAGAGTGATGCCTATTATTAATGCTGACAATGCAGTAGAAAAAAGTCTTGTAAATTTTTTTACTTGGGGTTGAGAATTGAATATTTCAACTCATATCACAACTGCGCTCAGAGAACCGCAAAGATTTAAGACGACATGTCGGGAAAAGGAAACTAATGAGATCTGAAGTCTAGCTCCATTACTGACTAGCTGATAAAGCCTGAGTGAGTTATTTAATGAACTTGCTTTCTCCTCTATTTAAAGAAAAAAAAAAAAAAAGAAATGTGTAACACATAAGAGATATCTACAAACCTTAGGCTCCCTTTAAAGATCACTTAACCTCAAAAAGTAAAAAGAATTATCTGGCTTTTAAAAATGTGGATCTGAGATAAACAGATGTTCCCGAAGTAGTATAGAACTAAGTTTTGTTTTGTAATCTTAGAGTTGCCTATTCTATCTGCTGCTCATTGGCTGAATTTACATTTCTTTTGCACTGGAAGTGGAGGACTCTCTAGTTACAGCAAAAATTGGCTAAAGCTGTGAAAGGCAAATACACATTTCCTTCCCAAATAACTATTCTAAACTCTTTATAAACAAATCATTTTTAAACATTAACAATTCTTTTCAAGTAATGGCTAATCCTGATGCTTTTATAAATTCTTAATCTTGATTTATTTTACAACAGTGGTCCCCAACCATTTTGGCACCAGGGCCTGGTGCTCCTATGAGAATCTAATGCCTAATGATCTGAGGCGGAGCTGAGGCGGTGATGCTGGTGCTGGGGAGCGGCTGCAAACACAGATGAAGCTTCGCTGGCTTGCTGGCCGCCACCTCCTGCTGTGCGGCCTGGCTCTTAATAAGACTGGTACCAGCCCACAGCCTGGGGGTTGGGGACCCTGTTTTTATAACATATCTTATCAAAGTTAAGAGTCTTAGAATGCATAGGAACTGACTGCTTACCAGGTACTGCATAGCAATAGAGCGTCGAAGAGGCCCAGGAGGTCCTATTAGAAAGACATCTTGCCCCAAAAGATCCTTCTGCATTATCCATCTCAGATGCTGAATTACAGATTGAGCCAGAGAGTCTGAAACTTTAAGGAGGAAAAAAGATAAAATTAAATCCAAATCAGACTACCACATATAATATAAACCTCCAAGCAATAAATGAAGATGGTATATTATATTAAAATACATTCAAATACATGTATATACCCGTACATTGATACATACACCTGGTGAATTTTCACAATGTTTTACAATAAAACCATCATTATCAATATTAAAACAGGACAAAGTGTATGCTATCACAGTCACATAATCTAACACTTAAAAGCTTATTAAAACATTTGAACAATAACCTGTGTCATGGAAGGAACAGAAATGATTTTCAAGGATGGCATGAAGAACAGTATCATTCCTTTATCACAGTTTTAAAGACTAATCATTTTGGTCTAAAAAGAGGATATGATTAAATCATCCCAGACAATTAATGATTATTATAGTCTAGAAAACTTAAGAAAAATATATTATAACATAAGTTGGCAATGGGTGGTGAGATCTCAAATTTCATAGTTTGATGAAGACTTTAAATGACTTCTTTAGAATTTAAGTCTGTTCTACACCAACTCTTCTGGGAATAGAAGACTAAGTCTACTATTAAATCACCCATCAATCTGCTCATCTTCTGCCAAAACATTTTCTAAAACGTCTGAATTAATATGATTAATTTGTGTTTGCTCATTTGTAAATCACCCAGTGACCCAGCAAATGCATCCCTAAGCACATAAGAAAAACTCTCGCCTTGTACATCAGGAGAGATATAGAATACTCATAGCAGTGTCATTCAAAGTAAAACTGGAGACAAGAGATGAATAAAACACACACAATAGAATATTACATAACAACAAAAATGTAATGAACTACCACTGCTTCCAACAATATGTTTGACTCTTAAAAGGTATAATATTGGGTAAAAAAATTAAGTCTCAGAATAAATCACATATGATACTATTTGGATAAAGCTCAGTAAGCTAGCAAAAACTGCATTCACTAGAAATACATACATATGTGATAAAACAGTGCTTGAAAAAGCAAATAAGCGAGAGAATGATAAATTCAGGATAATGGATACCTGGACATGGCTCATTCTCACGGATGGCTTCAGTGGTATTGTTGACAGTCTCGTTCTCGGACTGGGTGTGGGCTACAGTGTTTGTTTCATTATTGTACTACATTTTAGACATAAACACACACACATATATTTACACGTACATATTTATGTGTCTTGATTATTCCATGCTTGTAAAATTTTGTTTCATCACCCAGTGAGGTCATGAAAGAGTGGAAGGATCAAACCAAGAACCTGTACCGAGGACGAAGGTGGGCTGTTTACCCCATCCTAACAGCACAGTATCACTAAGGTAGTCCCCCGGCCTGCCCCCGAAAGCTAACATCTAATGATCGGAAAAAAGAAACATAAATTTCTCATTTTCTTCTGCTGAGAAGATCGAGGACAAGGTTTTGGGCAGACTGGTTGGTTTGTCATGTCACTGGGGTCGCACGAAGCATCCCATAATTTCCTGACGCCAAGTGCCTGTGTCTGAAAGGCAGGAGACTCATCACCCCAGGGCAGGCTTCTCTCCTCCCACTGTGAATCCTCTAGGGCATGCATGGGGCAGAGGGGGAGGAAATCGTCCCCCAGGGGGCAAAAACCAGCTCCTGGAAGAGGGCTTGAGAAAAATCCTTGGATATTACAATGGTCTGTTGTTCACCAAAAGGCCATCGTGCATAAACAGATAGATAGATACACAGTATACCTATGGTATTCAAATGTCACAGGGTTGGGAAAGACAAATGGGGAAAGATGTCCTAGATTAAGAAACATTGCTCTAAGAACTATATATAAGAATCTATCAAGGGGCTTTATGCTGCTAGGGTACAACTCACCTGAGCCTTTGACAGTCAACCTCGTTTATAACCACCAGATGTTCACTTAGCTACTGTCTTTCCTCCTTCAGGCTTAAACCCATTTTTTTTTCTTTTAAAAAACAGCTTTATTTGAGCTATAACTCATATATTATACAATTCATCCATTTAAAGGGTATGATTCAATGGCTTTTAATATATTCAAAGCAACCATTACCACAATCAATTTTAGAACATTTTCATTATCTCAAAAAGGAACCCCACACCCCTTAGCAATCAGCCCCCGGTCCTTTTTCTCCCCTGGTCCTATGTAATCACTAATCTTTCCGTCTTTCTAGATCTGCCTATTCTAGATATTTCATGTCCACTGAATCATATAATATGCAGTCTTTTGTATCTGGCTTATTTCAGTTAGCCTAATATGTTCAAGGCACATCCGTGTTATAGAATATATCAGTAGTTCATTTTTTTAACTGCTGAATAATCTTCCACTGGATGGCTGTATACCACATTATATTTATCTGTTCATCAGCTGATACACATTTGGGTTATTTCCACATTTTCGCTATTATCAATAATGATGTCATGAACATTCACGTACATGTTGAACCTATTTTTATGACATACAGTCTACTCTATTTCAAGATGAGTCAGTCCACTTGCTGTTTAAGAATGAAACAAGAGTTAAGAAGCTCTAACTTCTCCATCAGTAAATTACATGATGTCCCCTATGTTGCAGACCTACTTCCTCTTCTTGAACTCTAATATCAATTGTATCATTAACAACTTAACATTTGGAGTCCTTTTTTTCTTTACATTTTCACACATCTCAGCCTCCTTTGGCCACAGGCTTTCCCTACACTATTCTTACAGTTTTGGGTCACTCTCCGTGTTCGACTTTGGCAATGTGCCTGGCCAGCCATTACCTGGACTTTACTATTTTAAATATGAAATTTCCAGGATTCTAGAAGATAAAGCCAAGTCGGTCTCTTCAGCTTCCTCCTACTTTTTATTATTTATAGCTATTCGCAACTACTCATAATTACAGACTCTCCATTTAGTTCTATATAGTTCCATTCCGTGTTGAATGCCTTGACCGTGGAACTATGGTTATTTTCAGGATTTCTTTTAAAGTTGAAGGCAGAAGTTCCTAATCAAATGTGAGATTTGCCCCTCACATGTTGTCAGTGATGATCAATACTGGGGTTTACAAATCATTTATTGTTATTTTTAACATACTGGAGAAGAATCAGAGTTATCCCAACCATCACAGAGCAGTCTGTACACCAGCGTACCCTCTTACGCAGCAGAGAAAGGCACAGTGTCACTCACAGCGGGGACCCTGGGAGTTGTGTATTATCCCGAGCAAGCTCCCCGGAGTGTCCTTCCTCAGCCTGATCCCCCTGTGCAGTGAGAACCACTGGCCTGTGGCACATCTGACTACTCTCAGCAATCTCCTCCTTACTCTTGCCATTCAACAGTGGTTCCCAGCTAGTGGCAGTACGGCCACGACGCTATCCCTGCCGGAGGCATTTGGCAGCGTCTGGGGTGCTGTTAGTTGTTGCAAAGCTTTGGTGATGGAGGATAATTCACTACACTACTGACATTTGGGGAGGCTAAATGCAATGTCTATGACAGTCTCATTCCCCCAATATGCCAATAGCACCCTGTTGAGAAATACTATGTCTGCATCCACATTTTTTTCGAAGTTTCTGTTGCTTGCACCCCACTGAGATATTTCTACTTAATCACAATTAAGCCCAGGGAAAAAGTTCCTCTCAGTTTCCCTACCTTGTGAAAGGTGAATCTGTCAGGGTGGCAAGTCGGCAGGGAGTGAGTTCCACCTTTAGACTGAGTTCTGATGTCAGGATATCAGGATATCTAGGCTCTCTTCACTGGTACATTTCAAGTCTACAAAGTTTCAACTTACATAAGCAGCTTCTGAATCCCGTGGCCTTGGACTTAGTGGCCTTGGACTTAGTCTATGATAGAACTTCACAAAGACCTCTTCTACTCCCTTACCTCCCCCGACAACAGTAATAGCAGTGGCTATAATTTACTGCATTCCTGTCAAGTGCCAGGTAAAGATACAAATGATTTTTCATACGGTATCTCATCTAGATATCACAACCCTGGAAGGTAGCAGACTCTATAGTGTGTAAGGATACAGACTCGAGCCAAGCTGTTCTGCTATTTACTAGCTATGTAATCTGATCAGTTATTTAAACCCTCTGGCTGAGTTTCTCTACGTATAATGGATATGATAAATGGACTTATTTATAAAGTTGTTATGAGGATTAAATTAGGTATTTAGAAGTAAGTACCATATGAGCATTTGTTAAATACCCCTATTTTACAAAAACCAAAGTTCTTAACAGTGGTATCATTTGTCCATGGGTTATAACTGCATAGACCAAGATTTAGACCTAAACTGCTTGAATCCAAAGCTTGCACTCCAGCCATTATGTCCTACTGCCCCTCCAAGATCTTTTTAACAGGCTCTACCTCCAGGTCTAAGTGTGGACCTCACAGGCTCCATCAAATTTAGCGGAATTGCTTGCCTGGCCATCAATTCTATTTCTTGGTTTTGGATAATACCAATGATATCATGTTTAACTCTGTTTATTAAAATTTCAAATTTATTCTGTTGTTTACATTATACTATTAGAGGACCCACTTTTCCAAAAAAAAAAAAATCTCATTTTCACTTATTCATATTTTAGTATAGTGTGTTCTGTCAAAGAAAATATTTATCAGGAAACTACATTAAACTACTGAGAGAGAGCACCACGCATTGCTGTGTCTGTGGTATACTTTACATTAATCTTGAAACCAGCTGTATTTTTAGGATGGCCTCAAGAAAACATGAGTCAGACTTAAAAGCATTCCAGAAATAGAAACAAGATGTAAGACTGTACATTACGAACATCTGCAAAACCAACCGCCAGATCACCCTGCATAACCTAACATAGACACGGCCCAGGACGCAAGAGAGAGCCCCAGCTTCAGGGTTCAGGCACAAGATGTTGCCTTCTAGGAGTGCACACAATGACAAAATCATGTCCCTGTAACACCAGGGAGCTTGATCCTATGTTCTATAATTTCCTTCTCTGTGTAAAAATAAAACATCTGGTTCATATTGGGCTAAATTCCTCATTCAATTCCTAGCCAATACTTGTTTCAAAAGATATTCAAGGACTTTAAAATAATTCTACTAAAGGAACTTAAATTATAATTTTCTCCCTTTACAGGCTCAAATTTGTCACATATGTAAACATTAAAATTAAAATTTCAAAAAATTATGCATCATTCAAATTCCACTATAATAAATCCTTCCAAGATAGTGAGGTTTTCTTAGTATCCCAAGAGGCAACATAATATAATGGAAAGAAAATGTCTTTGAAGCCAAACAGACCTAATTGTAATTTCTCATCCTCTCCTTTTTCAGTGTCCTTGGACAAGTATTCTGAATCTTCTGGACCTAAGGTTCCTTATTTTCAAAAGAGAGGGAATAATACTTATTGAATATGGTTATTGTGAGGATTGCAGGGAAAGCACCTTGTCCAGCCCCTCAGCCAGGAAGAACCGGGTATGAAAGGATACTAAAGAGACGGACCATACCAAGAGCTGACAAGAATATGGAGGAATTGGAACTCGTATATGTTGCTGGTAGAAATGCAAAATGATACAACCACTTTGGAAAACAGAATGTCAGTTTCTTACAAAGTTCAACACTTACCACATGATATAGCCATTTCACTCGTAGTATTTACACAAGAAAAAAGAAAGCTATGTCCATACAAAGAATTGTGCATGAATGTTCAGAGCAGCTTTGTTTCCAAAGCCTCAGAATGGTAACAGTAATGTCAATCAAGAGGTAAATGGATAAACAAATTATAATATTTCCATACAATGGAATTCTACTCAGTGAGAAAAAGAAATGAACTATTAAGACATGGAAGAATCTCAAAATAATTATGCTGAGTGATAGAAACTAGACAAAAATAGTATATATTATGAGTCCATTTACAGAAAATTCTAAAAAATCCAAATAAATTTATAAAAATCAGTGACTCCCAAAGACCAGAGGAACCAGGGACAGTATCGAGGGCACAAGTAAACTTTGGGGGAGGTGACAAATTTATTTTATTAGTACTTTGATTATGGTGATGTTTCACGGTTATATACATATGCCAAAACTTATGAAATTGTACATTTTAAACATATGAAAATTATTGTGTGTAAATTATACTTAGTAATATTGTTAAAACAGATTAGAATAATATATTAAAATGTTAACAGTGTTTATTATTAGGTTTATATCTTTTCTTTTAGGCTAGGTTTTATCCTTTTTGTTTTTCAGTGTTTTACAAATTTTCTATACTGACTGTGTTTTATTTTATCAATAGGAACAAAAAGTTATATAGTTCTTGAAAAAACATATTGCAAAGTAATAATAGCCATGCTGGAAGTAGGGAAGAACTGTGATAGATAAAGTGGCAATATGATGAGTACAATACATAAGAATGTTTTGACTGATCTTTAGATCACAATTTAATATCCAAAATTCAATTTGCAACTCAGCCCCCTATAGTGTTTATCTCTAAGGTATTGCTAAATTACAATAATTTACTGAAAATATCTTTGTTGGTTTTAGTTTAGCTACTCACATTCATGACAAGACAATGACAATCAAAAACATAAAATGAAACCAAGGAATGACCTTTGATTATGAACACACTCGAAAGAACCAGCAATTTTCAGGTCCTGCCAAACGAGTCCAAATTTTTTAAACATAAAGCATGGACGTTTTATTTTTATGAGTCAGGTCACAGAAAAAGCAGGTAGGAGTTATAATGAATGTTTCTTTATTTGAATGAAAGCTTCACTATAAATATGGGGTTTTTATTAGGTTTGGCTAATACGTGCTTAGCATAACAAAGAAAAAATCCAAAATGTAAAAAAAAAAAAAAAAATAGTGTACATGATCTCTCTTGACTCCTCCCTTTTCTAACCCCGCTCTTCAGCCAATGCCCCAGAGGGAGGCCAAGCTAAGAGCCTGGAGTGCATCCTTCCACACTTTTCTCTGTATATAGGTAGACATACATATAAAACACCTGTAAGTGGTGTTTCAAAATAATTTTTTTAAACAAAAATGGTATCATCCTATACATACAACTCTGCAGTCTATAAGTTTTGCTTAACAATATCACATGGACATCCTCTAGGTCTATAGACAGAAATCTAATTTTTTTTAACATCACGGAAGATTCCATAACATGGATATACAATAATTTATTAAATCTTTCCTCTATAGATAGCTTCTAGATTTTGCCACTACCAAAAACACCAAAATGTTGCCACATATGTTGTCTACAAATATCCTTCTTTATGTGCTGCTTTTTTCCTTAATGGATAGAACCTAAAATGAAACTGCCATACTGAAAGATATGTATATTTTTTATTTTAATAGCTACTACCATGTAATAGCTACTCTCCAAACAGGTCATATGCACTCACACTTACACAAGTAATGTATGACAACATCATTTCTCTGGAAACTTGTACTGGACATCAGAATACATCGAAATTTTGACCCAGGTGATGTATGAAAATTTCTATCTTACTGTATAATTTGTTAGAATACACGTTCATACACTTATTAGGATTTCATCTCCT
>CM053508.1:2952775-2977555 GCA_028627145.1 Eidolon dupreanum | reverse complement strand
GGACTGGCATGTTAAATTAATCTACTGAGAAGGCCTGGCCACAGAGCAATCTTCTCCTGCCCACTAACTCTTTCCCACTGGCTTCACTAAGTGTCCAGGGGCACGCATTGAAGCCGGCCGCAGGACAGAGGCATCCTTCTCGAAGAATGCCGCACCTTTATCCTTAGCGCAAGGCAACAAGCCACGGAAGGCAGGCGGTGGGGCAGAAAAGGCGACAGAAATCCCCCCGAGCAGGTCTTTATCCGGTGCAAGGTGGCAGTTCTCAAGGACGGTGCTGGGGCAGGAGGGCTGAGACGAACCTTTGAGACACTCTTGACCTTCACCAACATGGCCTGTTAAGGCTGCCGGCATGGCGACAGGACAAGGTCTTAGTTGGAGCAAGCAGAATACAGGACTGAATGGCAAAGAGAACTTCCCAGTAATCCAAGACCTGCAGCCATAATGCAAAGAGAGGCTGGCCATGGTTCTGTCCAGCTGGAAGTCTGCGCTATAAAGCATAAAGCAAACCCTAAAATCTCACCAGAATTCAGATCCTGAACCCTGCGGAAGGGAAAATCCTGATCCTTTCCTCAAAATGCTCAAAGCTCTATCGCTGTAAATGGAATCTAATGAAACACAATAAACCCCAGGACCTCTGAAATCTACTTTCCCAGAAAGAAATGAGGACACAGGCAAAATTTGTCAAAAAGCAAGATTTTCAGAACTCTGTTAAAAGACTTTCAACAATCTGATAAGTTTTCCTCCAAGAAACATGGATGAACCTAGTAAAAACAGTGAGCTTTGTGGTGTTTGACCTTGCCCTGCTCCTGTCTCTCTCCCCACCTCTGTGGTACCCTGAAAACCAACGGCTCACAACGATGGAGAAAACCAACAACAGTCTGGCAACCACCAAGGGGGACAGAGCAGGGATGGAGCCCCGCCCGCAGAGAACCACCCTGCTGACCTGTCCAGCAGCTCCCTGAAAAGCTCTATTCTTAGAATTTGTCTTTATTTGGCCCACTCAGAACTCCCCATGTGCAAACTGTACTACCCTAGGGCCTTTGTCAAAGAAAGATCAGCAACAGCTGCTTAACAGGGCAGCTGCCTGAGGCAGCCAAACCAGTGGGAGCCGACATGAGGATGACCGAAAACTTAAAAGTGCTAGAAGGAAAAGAAAGCTGCCAAGCAAGAACTCCATATCCAGTAAGATCATCTTTGAAACGGCAAAAGCGAGATTAAGACATTTCCAGATAAGCAGATAAGGGATTTCATCACTAGCAGACCTGCCCTACAAGAAATACTAAAGGGAGTCCTTCCTCCATGCTGAAATGAAAGCAACAAGACAGCAACTCATATGCACAGGAAGAAAGAATACCGGTAAAGGTAACTGCATATGTAAATAGGAAGACAGTATAAACACATTCTTCTTGTAACTCTTTTCTCCTATCTGATTTAAAAGACAACTTCATAAAATGATAATTATAAAGTTGTATAGATAAACTTTTAATATATAAAGATATAATTAGTATGACAATAGTACAATAGCAAAAGGAAGTGGAAGGGAACAAAGCTATATCAGAGCAAAGCTTTTGTATAATGTTAAAAATAAGTTAGTATTAATGTTAAAAATAAGTTAGTATTAATGTGAACAAGTATTAAATTGTTCACCGTAATCCTTATCATGACCACAAAGAAAATAACTCAAAAAATATATAGTAAAAGTGGGACAGAGCAGAGAGGACAGATTGCAGAGCCATTTAGGAGGCAGAGAGAATCTAAAGGGTAAACAAAAAACTATTCTGTAATGTGCCCAATAACTGGAACACAGAACAGGGGAAAAAGAGAAGCAGGAGATGAAACGAGACCAGATCATGAAAAGTAAGGACTGACCTTAGTTCCGAAGGTATTAAGTTATTTAAGAAATTTGAGAAAAGAAGTGACATTATTTTGAGCAAAGAAATGACTGTGAGTCCTTAGGGAAATGGAAATCAAAACAACGAGACACCACTTTACCCCCATGAAGATGGCTACAATAAAACAGACAGACAGTAACAAGTGTTGATGAAGATGTGGAGAAACTGGAACCCTCATACATTGTTGGTGAGAATGTAAGATGGTGCAGCTTCCTTGGAAAACAGTTTGTTAATTTTTCAAAATGTTAAACATAGAGTTACCATGTGACCTAGCAATTCCACTCCTAGGTACATACCCCCAAAACCAAAAATATCTGTCTCCATGAAAACTCGTATAGGAATGTTTACAGCAGTATTAGTCACGATAATACAAAGGTAGAAGCAATCCAAAGGTCCATCAACTGATGAATGGATAAACAAAAGGTGGTATATCCATACAACAGAAATTTATTTAGCCATAAAAAGAAATGAATTACTAATACATACTGATACAAGGTTCAACATGGATGAATCCTGAAGGCATTATAAGTTATGATAACATTATGATAGCATTGTGAGATAAGGCAGACACAAAGGCCATGTATGTATGATTGCATTTATATGAAATGTTTAGAATAGGCAAATCCATAAAAACAAAGTATATTAGTGACTGCCAGAGGCATGTGGTGGGGGAAGAAGAAGGTAGAAAGGGGAGGAAACAGCGAGCGACTGTTAATAACGTGAGGTTTCCTTCTGGGGACACGAAAGTGCTCTAAAGTTAGACACTGGCAGGGTTGCACACTTCATGAATATACTGGAAAACGCTGAGCTGTACACTTCAAAAAGGTGAATTTTATGGCATATGAATTATACCTCAATAAAGCTGTTATAAAACAAAATCCATGATGAGTTTCCCTTTCACACCTAGCAGAATAAGCAAAATAAAAAAAGACTAGAAACACCAGCGTTGGCAAGGACACACAGCATCACTGCGGGTCAAGGTAAAACAGCACAGCTGCCTTGGAGAACCATCTGGCGGTGTCTTACCAACTTAAACAGGCGTCCCCGTACGCACATCAATTCAGCCCCTACTTACTCACTGACAACTGAAAACTTATGACCGCATAACTGTACGGGAATGCTCACAGCACCTTACTCACAACAGTCCCCAAATGGAAACTATCCCAATGTCAGCAGGATAATGGCTAAACAGGATGTGGTATATTTATACAGCAGAATAATATTCAGCAATAAAAGATGAACAGATAGGTGTAGCAACATAGATGAGCCTCAAAATCATTGTCCTGATGGAAAGAAGACAATTACACACATGAAAAAGCCATACTATGTGATTCTATTTACATAAAGCTGAAGAACAGGCAAAACTAATCAATCATGGCAGGGTGGCTGGCCAGGGGCACGAGAGAATGCTTGGTGATGACAGTGATATTGGTGGCTACACAGGTCTGTGAAATTATCAAAACTAACCATATTAATACTTAAGATCTGTGATTTTATTATATGTAAACTTTATCCTAATTAAAAAACAATAGTACATGAAAAAAGTCAATGTTTTACTGAAACAGTCATGGTGAAGCGATGTGATGTCTGGGTAGGTTTTAGATGCTGCAGCACAGAAAGGTGGGAGGCAGGTATGCGAAGATTGGCATGTGCTGAAAATGTGGTACATACACTGGGTTAATACTATTCTCTCCCATTTTATACGTGTTTACAAATTCATATAGTGGAAAGTTAAGAGTTATCCATTTGTAAATAAATGGCTTTCTTACTGTAGTTCTGTGGCACAAGCTCCGGGCTCTTAGGAGTTTTCAACTTGTAGGAGACATCTCCAATATTAACGGTATCGCCTAGAAATGGAACAAGGAAAACAACCATTACACGTGAGAAAACCACACACTGTGCCTTGTGCAACAAGGATCCTGACCTAGAGAGAGGGACATTACAGGAATGTGCCACACATCAATCTGTGCCAGCACCACGCTCCAAAACTTCTATGGAAAGGACAAGTGCGACACCCATGAAATGACATTTTAAGTGCTACATTATCAAAAAAGGTGAAATACAATGACATATATTAACCAGCTTTATGTTCTCACAAATAGCGATCCTAAGAGAGTCAACAATACAGAAGGGGCATTTTGTTTAGGATCGTCCAAAGCATCCATGGGGGGAGGGGGTACTGTTAACATGGATATGCGACCTGTTTACATCTCTACAGGTTCCTCTTTTTCTACATCAATGTCAAGCTCTCTAGCAACAGAATCCCACAATTCAGTATTTCCAGGTACATAAAAAGGACAAAGACCCAGTGGCATACATGCCAAGAATTTCTACAGGAAACAAGCAAAACTGAGCAAAAGTTCTCAGTAACATCTACATGGTTCTAACTTTTTTTAAGTGACATGAATTTCTGGCTGATCTTCTACAGTGTGGGGCTAAACCGAGCAATCTCTGCTTTGCTGTCCCAAACAGCGAAGTAGGCACATGGATGGCGTCTGCACGCAGGACTTTGTTTGGAAAGGGCTCAAAGACACTCAGTAAAAAGAGCTGTGGCACATCCTTCGACGCTACCAGTTGTGAGCTAGTGGGTTATCCTGGAGACTAAGGCCTTAAGTCACGCTAATAACACAACAGCACCAACATGTGTTGAATGAGTCCTGTCTCCTAAGCACTTTACACACTCCCAAAACAACCCCATGAGACAGACTTTATGAAGAAATTTGTAAATCTGTGGGAAAAAAGTTTTTATAGACGAATAAATGTATTACAGGTATGAGGTAAATTGAGAGAAAAGTAGAAACACTGTAAAACACAGGTATATTTTCTGATACAGAACATACATATATTTAGAGTTTAATTGTACAAATTGTACAACTGTCCTCTGAACTAGTCTAATCAGCTAATACTTACTGAGGACTGGCTGTTTGGCAAATACTGTCATATGTTACCTATGGCGTTTCGCTTCATCTTGACTCTCAGAAACCCCATCTCAAAGTAGCCTGGTGAAAGGTCACTGGGTTTCTGTCACAGTGGTTACCTGAAATGACTCACTGAGCATGGGTCCAGAGGACACCTAGGCTCAGAAACCAGCCCGCAGCCCGGCAGGGACGGCACAGTCACAGCCCAGGGTGAACGCACTGAGAAACCGCCCCTGGCGTATTCACAAAGCGTCCTCAAAGGAGTTATGACCCTTCGTGGAGGAACGCGGCAAACCCATGGTGGTGACCTGGCCAGGAGGAAGCTGAGGAATCAACATGAACCAGAAACTGACAGAAGTAAAAGTAGAAACAGATAAATCTAGTATGATACCTGGATATTTTAATCTCTCTCTCTTAGTAATTGATGCAAGAGCAAGGGGAAAAAATAGAAGGGTACAGAAGTAAGGGTAATAACTCCTTGACTTTTTTGCTAAGATCAAGAGTACAAGTTAAGGATAGAAAAGATATGAAAACCCTGTTAGCCACTCAGCCTAAATGGCCTTTTTAGAACACTACACCCACCATCAGCAGAATACACATTCTTTTTAATTGTGCATGGAACATTCACCAAAATAGATCACAGGCAAGACCATAAAGCAAGTCTCAATACATTTTGAAGGATTGAAATTATACAAAGTTTTCTGATCAAAATGGAGTCAATAACAGAAAGGTCTGGAAATAGCTGGAAAGTCTCTAAACATTTGGAAATCAAGCAACAGGCTTCTAAAAAAAAAAAAAAATCCAAAGAAATCACAATGGAAATTAGACTCATTGCAAAATAGGGCAGTAATCACTTAACCACATCTGCTGCAGGCAAAGAGGAAAATGACACTCACTTGGGCTAGGCGTTGCCTCCCTACCTCCACTGACTATGTCCTTGGCCATCCTCTGCTACCGTGCTACAACTTCCTGAGTCATCTAACCCGTAACAAAGGCCCAAATGTGACCTCTGCAAAACCAAAGTGTTCAATGTCAACTCTGGCTCAGATTTCTCT
The DNA here is from genome assembly GCA_028627145.1 of Eidolon dupreanum. Taxonomy (NCBI): domain Eukaryota; kingdom Metazoa; phylum Chordata; class Mammalia; order Chiroptera; family Pteropodidae; genus Eidolon; species Eidolon dupreanum. Next base: position 2,971,690 of record CM053508.1, on the reverse strand, counting down.
CCTGAGTTCCCTCCTGTCAGCAGCCTACTGGACCCTTTAGACAGTCCAGAGACACCTCAACTTCAACGTGAGAAAACCAGGACTCTGTGTCCCCCGCGCTGTACCGTCCAGCCATCTCAGACCGGCTCCAGCTCCGTATTCTCATCCCAGCAGCTGCTGGGTTCTCAGCCCAGAACCCCCGCATCGCTCACACCACTCTCCCTTCATGCTGCTCCTCGCATATCTTCATCTCTCCACTGGACCTTCCTGAACTTTTCCTTTTGCACAATCTCCGCGTCCCTCAGGAATTAATCACTCCATCCCCATCTTCTGCTGGCATAGATCTGGTTCATGCTTCCAAAGCAGCATTTCTCACACTGCGTCACAATTATGATGTCTCCTCTACAGTCACGGGTTTTGCATCAGGACACACACACTCTCCAAAGGCACAGAGCACAGCAGCCCTGAGGGACTGGTGCACAGATGCTCACCTCCGTGCGTCCCTCCCTGACACTGACCTCACACGTGGGCCTGGGCCCTCCGCCTGCTCACCCCACCACGGTGTGACGTGCACAGCGGAGGGGACCTGCGGGGCACACTAAGTACGGTTGAGAAGCCGCCTTTAAAAGCTATCAAAACCAACACAAAACTGCCTAGGGATTGTCCTTCCATGTCTGATGTATTTCTACTAAAAGTGAAGAGCAACTTTAGAACCGACTAGAGAGAACATTTTGGCTGGAGCTGGCCTGTGTCGGACAGCAGTGGAGGAGTGAGAGCGAGCACAGGCATATCTCCTTTTACTGCACTTCACTTTATCGTGCTTCCCAGATGTTGCCTTATTTTACAACTGGAAGGCCAGACACTCCACCAGCAAAAAGGTTATGACTCGCTTCATTGCCATTCCCGCTTTACTGTGGTGGTCTGGAAAGGAAACACAAAGCCTCCGAGGCCTCTACTGTCAAACGATCCAAGACGGAAGAACCCAGAGGACAAAATAGGGAAAGCTTTGAAAACTGACTTTGCACATAAAGGTAAGCTATTTCTTCAGTTTTTCTCAAAACTGAACATGCTATTCACTGAAAAAAAAAAAAAAGGTACTTGGAAACATCTGAAACAATTGTTGATGCTGATCCATTTCAATGTAGCTGAAACAGTTTCCAGTAGTATCAAGTTTTCAAAACACTTGGATGAAAACCACAAAAAAAACTTTTAAATGTGTCTTTCAGATTAGATACATGTTAACAATATGATAGTTAAAAACTTATTCTCAAATTTCATCATGAAATATTCATTTTCATTATCTCATTCCTCCTTATAAAATGCTACTTTCTAACTCTTATTATGAAAAGGTTACATTCTAGCTACTGAACTAATTAACTTTCTGTTTCACTAAGTTCAATGTCATAACTGTGATCATGAGGTCTAAAGAAACTGTTGAATTAGTATTTGATCTTTATACATGCCTTTTAATTTTTCTCTAAAGCCCATACACAGTTCATTACACTCAATTTTATAAAATATCATGCCTTCTACCATAGTCTTCATTACCTAAATAACTTATTTTAACTGCTACCACATTACTTCATTATAAATTATATTAAAAAACAAAACTATGTTATATATTATGAAATAGGTAAGTTAAATACATAAGCACTAGATTCCTTTATTCTTGGCTTTATTGCATTTAGTAATTTGACCTACAAAATGTGTCCCATAATTTATTTTTCAGTGGTTTTTATAACATTCCTTAATATATATTAATACATTTGTTTGAACTAAAAGATAAAAATACTCTGTCAGAAAGTCTAATTTGGCTGACTGTATTGACAGTACAGACTACCTTCGTAAATCATGAAAACTTTAAGAATTCAACAAAAAAGTATTTAAACTGGGATAAGGTAAAAGCATTTGTTCCAAAAAATATGGTATTGGCAAAGGTGTGCTGAACGAATGTTTTAATTTTACCAATATTTTTTGAGTACATTAAACAAGCAGCCTCTAAGTGAGAAAGTAACCATAGCTATCTGATTAATTTTGCTAAACTCTTTTTAGTGAATCTCCTGGATAGTGAGGTGGGAGTGATTCAATGACTACTTTCAAGCAAAGTGACTTCTGATTCTTCTTTACCCACAAAATTGAAAAAGACTGTAATAAAGTTGTCAGTTGATAGATGATCAAAAGTAACATTTTTGATAATAAATTAACATATTAGAGTCTTATAACTTAGAAAGTGTGCCAAGAATTGAGTGATGTGTCTATATTAAAATTCTTTACATTTTCACAATAATTTTCAATTAAGAAATATTAATTATACCAATTAATATTCAATCAGGGGAAGGTGCCACTCATGTCATTAACGGGTATGTTTCCACCAAACTTTAGTCTTTGTAAATTCGGAATATACTGGTGTTCTTTTCAACAATGTGCTCTAATAACTGTAATGAGAGAAACATTTTAACATTTAGACATTTTTTTTTGTTGCAGAAAAATATGATAAAAACAAAACTTTCAAGAATTAAAATGTATTGAGATAAAATTATAAGGAGTAAGTATAATTGAAATACAAATTCAAGGAGATAAGGAAATAATGTAAATTTTCTGACAGTTAAAGAAGAGCTTTTCATCTTTTTTCAAAATAGAGATCCTAGCTAATAAATTACTAGGATTTTACAGTTCCATTTAAAAGATATACTTTAAAGGGGAGTGTAAGCATTCTTGTTTTAAAGGTCAATATTTACAACACACTGGAAACATCATCCTCTATAACTTTTTATAGTTTTAAAATAAAGTTTGTTTTCTTGATCATTTTTAAAGCTCTGGTTCATGATTTTCAGCAATCTTTGAGCACAGCCCATCTTTTAATATGCTCAGAAGTCAAGCTATTTGTAAAGAATTTGTTTAAATGAACTATTAATTCATTTAAGTAAGTATTCATCTAAAGGGGAATGAAGATACTTAAAACGCAACAAATAACATAACTTAGGCAGAAGAAACTAAAGTATGCCTTTCTTCAAATAAACTAATTTGGTTAAATGCAATCATTTTCAGAAAAGATTTTAGATAATTATATCGGATACTCAATGGAAAGTGTTAGAATAACTAGAATTAAAAAGTACAAATTGTTATAGAATATGCTGCTTAACATTTAATTGCATTCATTACAAATAACTTTAAAAAGCAACCACATATAACTCAGATTAACCTCAAACCCTGTGCAGTATACAAACTGTCATATAAATACCACTACTAACAAATCATTATGTATGTTATTCAGGCATGGAGAGTATGTGCTTGAAAATGAAAAACCCTGAAAAGAATCCAAAAGATAAAACCTTCCAAATGAAATTAAAGGTCACATCTAAAGTAACAAGGCATGATTTTATCACTTTTAATGATCTTAATTTAAGGGGATTTTCCAAAGGTTTACAGAAAAATGATTTCTATGTACAAGATAATAAATAACAGTATCTTTTACGTAACCATCTTGTACAAAGTCAGTCTTGGTTAGGTCATTTTAGTGGACAGCCGTTTTGTTTTATATGCCCAATATTCCTTTGCCTTTCTTTTGTCAATAGAATCCCTCCTCCAGGGTAGATCCCATCCCGCTTCATTCGCAGAGAGTTTATAACACTGGTCCCAACCTTTACCCTGCACCTGAACCCCCGACAGTAAGTAACCTGCCTGAGCCTCACCAGAACGTTCCGCCCTCCGGCCACGTTTTAGAGACAGCCACATGATCATGGCCCATAGACTTTTCTCCAGGATTTTTGTCAGAACTCACGGGAAAACATGTTCTCTCTTCTCCTGACACTGAACTGTAAGGGCAACGAAAGTCTGGAGCTGACCGTGAGGCTATCGGTGCTGCCGCTTGAAAAAAGCCTGCCAGACACTGACACCACGAGAACAGAGAGCAGATCCGACAAGTGGAGAGTGGAAAGTGAGGAAACCATGGGGAAAGGCAGAGAGTGCCCAAGCCCCGAAGACACTTAACCTCCTGCCCTGACCTGGCCTCAAGCCACTGCACCTCCCACCTCTGCCAACCAATCAGTGTTTTTCTGTGCACATTTCTGTCACTTACGACCAAATGACTGCTAACTAACACAATTTTTGGAAGGTGAAGGCAAGCAGAGCAAGTGTAACAATCCCTACTTTACCAAGAAAATATATGCTCAAAGAGGAATATGGGATGTTCTGTCCCTGATATTCTGAAAACAAACACTTTAATTAGAATAATATTAACATTCATAAATTTTCATCACATAATTAGCTTTCAGAAAAAAATTAAGCCAAAGAATTCCTTTATCAATTTTTATAGAGTACATTTTATTTTTCTTTTATTCAAAGCATTATAGTGAAGATTTATCAAAACTTTTTTGTCCATATACAATTTTACCAATCATATCATCTACAACTGTTTTCCTTTGTGGCCATCAGCATGGGTTGAATATAGAAAAGATTTTATTATTTCGTCAGTGTTTACCAACAACAAATTTTGTAATATATAACACTGTCAGACTTTTATTTCATATTGTTAGTTTCCAATAATTCTTTAAATTTTTTATATGACTGAGTTTTTAATTTAAATTTTAGCTAACCCATGAGAAATCTAGGTATTTGCCTCAGATATTTCAAAGCTATTATATTGTCAAGATCTTTCCCAACCTCAAAAATGCTTTTTTTCTCAGCTATGTATCTCAGGCACATGTGTGGCAGCCCACCTAAAACATGCTTTTAAAGCTCTTACTCCCTTCTGAGTTGTAAGGTATAGGTCATGTTAGTGAATATACCCGCATTAGGACATGCCGTTCTATGAAATGAGCTCACAAGTCATTTACCTGTAGCTTTGACGAAGAAGTTGCTTTAGTTCAGGGATTCTCAACAGCAGCATTGCTGACATTTTGGGTGGGATTATTCTTTGTGGTGGAGCTGTCCTGTGTACTGTGAAATGTTTAATGGCATCCCTGGCCTCTACCCACTAGATACTAGTAACATTCCCTTTCTCCTGATTATAATAACCAAAAATGTCTTCAGAGATTGCCTAATGCTCCCTGGGGGAGAGAAGTCATCCCTGGTTAAGTGTCATCATTTTTTTTTTTAATATAAAACTTAAACCAAAGAGAAAAACAAACCTATCATCAATTTCCATATTAGTCTGTATGCTAATACAGGTCTTTCCAGTGATTTATTTGGTTTTAATTGTTCTGGGATTTTACTGCCAAATTCTTTAATAACACAACAGGATCACAAAGTATTCAGGGTCAAAATAGCTGCAGGTTCACAGTAGTTAATAATTTTCCCAAGTTAATACCTAGTAAATGTAATGCTAAGACCCGGACCATAGCACAGTTTTCCCTTTACATCGTATTTCTCAGTTGAAGCCACAGTTCTGTATGTCCCCTCCCCAAAGTCATTGATTCTATTGTAGCCCAAAGACAAAATCTTCAAATCACAAAAATGCATATAGATGGACATTTATTGCATGGGGATTCTTTCTTCGGAACATAAATGACTCCCTCTTCCTTCTGCTCACAGGCTTTATGAAGCTCCTATCTTGAAAGTCAGCAAGGCAGTTCTAGCCTCTCCAGCTCCTTCTCCATATGAACTTTAACATAATAAGCCACTGAATGCTTGTTACAGGCAAAGTGTTGATAGGCACCAAAAGGATATAAAGATAAATAAGATAAAGATATATACAGACCAGGAAAAATAAGAGCAGTATACAACTTACACCTATGTTTATGTACCCTGTTGCTCTTTTTCCAAATGACGTACTAGGAAGGAGGGTCAATTATAGGCAGAGAGGAGATGAGTTAGTGGTCACATGTGTGAGTGCAGCTGAAAGCTCCTTTCCAGCCTAAAGTGTAATTCACGACGGCATACTGCTATTTGTGGTTTTTGTCTGCACGTGACCTCTGATTCAAAATGCAACACTCCAACCCTGATGGCCAACGTCATATCCCAGGGTAGCCAGAGTTTGCCTCCTGTTTCCTGGTTCACAGTTGGTTCACAACAGATTTCTGGTGAATTCCCAGCTGCATTTATCCAGTGTTCATACCATCTAATCATATGAATCTTTGCAGTAGCAGGCCAAGTAGAGTTAACATAATTTACTCCTTGTGGATCCTGCTGGGGTCAATGTCTGGCTCTAAGAAGCTAATATGTTGTCTGTAGCATGTCCATGACTCACATTTGAAGCAAAGTCTGTACTTTGATTTGCAGGCTATAAAATAAATTTTGAGGACATGTACAACTAATTACCACTATCTATATAACATTTAAAAATTCACAACCATGGATTTCTAATGTTTTTATAATCAACATTATTCATGGACAAAGAATAATTTTTTTAAAAAAACGTTCACATGAATTAACTCTCTTCCATCTGCCTACTCAGATAGTTCTGATAGTTCTCAACATAAAAAGGACTGGTTTCATTTCTTCTAAAGCCAAGGAAACAAGAATAACTCTTACATAGCTGAACATATATATACTAAGAATAATAAAGAAGGTAATTTTTATTGAACATTAATATGTGCCAGGGATTGTATCAACTAATTAAAACCTCGTGACAACCCTTCAGATATATCCTTCTTATTCTCATTTTACATTTAAGAAAACTGGGACACAAAATTAAGTAACCTACCCTCAAATCTCCATACCTAGACAGTGCGGAAATGTACAACAACCCAGACTATTTAACTCCAAAACCCAAGTTACAGACTATGCTACATTTCTACTCTTGACCCCCTCCTAGGACAAAGGAACAACAAACAGAAACTCAAAGAATAAAAAAATAAATAAATTCCCTAGAAGTCTTAATAACTGATAAAAGGGCAAAATAACTCTATACAGGAAAAAAATAATTAAGTGAATGAATAAAATAAAATGCATGGGACTTCAAACTCTCTCGTCTCTTGGCCAGGAGAATTATTTGGAGTGCCAGAAAACGAGGAAAGCCAGAACAATGAAACCTTCAATTTCATAGCGAAAACTTCCATTATTCTAAGCAACTATAATATTGACAAAATCTTGCCTAGAATCACTTTGCCATTCAAGAGCAGCCCTTCCCTCAAGCAGCAGAAATGCTCTAACTCCGACAAACTAACCAGAGATTCCTAAAACCAGTTCACGCAGGGCCAAAAATTACTGAGCTTAGAAGTCAGAGCACGTGATTCTAATGTAGTCACTGGTTAGCTGTGTGGTCTCCAACAAGCCACTTTTCGCTCTGGGTCTCAATTACTCATTTGTAGAGTTAGGGGTTTTAATGAAATTAAGTTGTAATTTTTCAGCTCTAAGAAAATGTGAACCCGTGAGAAAGGAAACCGCTTGTAAAACTTGGAAAGGCTCGTTGATACATTTCAAACACGTTGAACGGTGGGTTCTTTGGCGAGAACGTACACTTTGAAGCCGCCACTAGCCCTAGCTGGACCCATGGCACGAAATCGGCTTCCAGGCCCTTGACACTCAGAGAGCAAAGGTCAAGTCTGACTTTGAACAATCTCCGAGGTCTGCTGCATGAATTAACCTTTGCGTGTACTATAACCAAGTCAGCATTTGGGCGGAGGGGGGTGAGGGGGGGACGCAGCAGTTGGGGGAGGGGACGGCACTCTTCCAGGTCATCGGAAACCTCGGTGCAGACCCCTCGGGCTGCCGAATGAGGCCCGGAGTGTCGCCGCTCTGCCCGCGCCGCAAGCGGTGAGCGGCGAGGTGGCGCCCAGCGCCTGCGTCTGGGCTGTGCGAAGCAGGGGGCGGCGCGGGGCGTCCCGGGGTTACCTGAGTCGGCCCCCGCCCCGGCGTGCAGCAGTCTGACCTCGGGCCGCCGCGCGTCGCCGCCCGGCCTGCCCCGCACCACCTGCCGCAGCAGCAGCCGCACGCGCCGCGCGGCCTGGCCGCCGTGGCCGCCGGGCGTCCGGAGGAGCAGAAGCCGAGACTGCATGGGGCCGGGGGGGTGGGGCGCGTTGCCGGGGACGGCGAGGGGGTCAACGCAGAGCCGCGTCCCGGCCGGGCAGCGTGGGGCGGCGCGGCGACGCGGACAGGAAGCGGCGCCGCGCCGAGTCCGCCGGAAACTCCTTCCGCCGGCGCGGCCGGCTCCGCGCGCTCGGGGTGCCCGGGCCGGGGCGTGGGAGCGCGCGGGCGAGCGCTGCGCCGGCCTCGCCCCGCCGGCGACCGTGACCCGCACCCACCCGCCGCCTGCGGCCGCCTGTGCCCCGCGGCCCTGCGCGCGCGCCCTTCGGGAGCGGTTTTCGGAGCTCCGAGGGGCTTTCGGGGCGTCCCACGGTGTGACCGACTCTCCAGCCGTTTGCACTGAGTCTTCGCGTCTCGCTTCATGGCCCAGGGTTATGACAGCGCGCTTTCCCTGTACGCTGCTTCAGAGCCTGTCCAGAAATTGAGTACGTATTCGTGAGACTGTGACTTACTGGAACCACACCAGTGTTTCCATATAGTACTCGAAAACCTTGCCTTTTCCTCTTTGCTGTGTTTCCCCTAAATTCTAAATGCACAACTTCTTAGTGATTTGTAGAAATTGCCAAAATGTCAGAAAGGACCTAAATGAAGCACTTTTCAGTCATTTTGCAGTGCCAAAGTTATAGAAACATAATTTACGTGTTTAGTAAGAGAAAAAAAAAGTGGGACTGTGGCCAGGGCTGCCTCCCTTTTCCCCATTCCCCCATGCCAGAAGCGGAAGTGATCCTACCACAAAGCAAACTCAGCCTAAGGTAGTTATACTACATCTCCAAAACGTCAGGAGTGAATTGCCCAAGGCAAACTGTTAAAATCAAGTTCTACAAAGCAAACATCAAACAAAAAGAAGGCAGGAGGCTTGATTTTCAGCTAAAGGACTCGCTAATTCTAGAGTCGTCACTATCTTTAAATTGAGCACCTACCATATGCATAACCTTGTGATAGGTGCTGAGAAGGAGTGGAAGGAGGCTGTAAAAGAAAGAAGCTAAGCTGGAGAAGACTGTGTATCTTGCTGAGGACTTAGGTTTAAGGGGTGAAGGTCGAAACAGTCTTCTAACCTAGTTAGGGGACTGATAACAAGGGTAAACATTTGTGCAGTGCATTGCAATGTGGTTTTACATATATGTTCTCATAATTTTCACAACAACCCTATGAAACTACTAGAGGAAAATGACATAAATGTAGGATGTGACGGTTTACGAAATGTTTACCCACTTTGAGAACATGCTATGAGCCAGGCATGTGCTGATCACTTTAATGCATTATCTCATTTCACACAGCAACACTTGGATTGAGGTGCTATTATTTCTCCCAGTTTTACAGATGAATTAACTGAGGCTGGAAGGTTTGATCTGACATCGCCATTTAATCTTACTGGAATTCAGTACACTTCAAACAGTGGAAGAACAATCTAAGGTAATTTAGCAAAATAGCTGGTGTAAGCACTAATAGCTCCTGGAGTTAAGACAATGAGGAGAGCTATACAGGTTAAAGCATTCAGTCATTCAACAACATTTATTGAGTAACTCTTGTATAAACACTATGTACTCTGGCCCTGGGCTCACATCACATGTAAAAAATAGCATACAAATAAAGAATTACAAATCAATGAGACTTATGTTTGGGATATTTAGGTTCAGGGTAATCTGAAGTAAAGCAGTTCACCTGAGAGAGGTCAGTGAGATTTCACAGAGGAGGAAATGTTTGAAATAGTTCTTGAAAGATATGTAAGAGTTCGTCAGGCTGAGAAAAGGGCAAGTCATACCTGGCAGAGGGAAGACCATATGCAAAGATACAAAGAGCTGAAAATACATGGCAAAACCGAGAATCAGAGATCACTGTGTTCGGAGGTCAAATACATAAAGTAGTTTGTAGAGAAAAGACTGCAAAGGGAAATTGGGACCATGCTGTTTGCAAGAGGTAAGACTGCACATTAACTTCCAGGAAATGGGAAAATGGTGAAGATTGTTTAGAGTGACAACCTGCATTGTGAAGGAGAGATGTGAACCAGAGAAAAAGTAGGACCAGAGCTTTACTTTCAGTGCTATTTTAGATTTGGATAAACAAAAAGGGAATATAGAGCATGAGTAGAAGGTTAGAGTCCTGGCAAGCGTGGTTAGTTGATAGGGACAGTGAGACCAGCCAGGTGACAGCGGCTTAATCTTTGGAGAGCAGGAGAAGGTATTGTCAGAGAGAGGAAAAGATTGGCGTGAAGAACAGAGTGAAGAATCTTGAATAGCTGGATGAAGAAGTTGGACTTCACCTTACAGGCAGATTGGCTGACTACCACACATTTTGACCATTTTTTAGGCAGTGACATGAGCTATGAATTGCCTAAAGAAGACAGGAAACACCAATTCTAGCTAAGTGGCAGTAAAAATTGTCTCTGCTCAAAATAGTGAATCTATTAATGACAATGAATGGGTAAGAATAGACCTTAGCAATGTATGAAAGATGAACCAGAGTTAGTTTTAAGAGGTAGTCATCACAACCTCTACGTAACTTCTCTCAACTTCTCACTAAAATAACTGTGTGTGTGTGTGTGTGTGTGTGTGTGTGTATTTTTTAATCACACTACCAAAAACTAGTATTGACTGTAAAGCCTTTTCCAGAGTCTGGAAGGAATATTTTTTTTACTTACCGTATTAATGTAACTGGATGGCAATTAATAATCCATCCATGCTATTTCCAATTAGAAGAAGGTAGGTGCTTTATCCCTTCTTACTGTCCACCCTACTGAGAAATCACAGGTCTGTACCAGTCGTTCCCAGACTTCAGTGAGCGTCCTGATCATTTGGAGAACTTGTTAAAATGTAGATTCTAGGCTGAGATACTGATATTCTGACTCAAGCAGTCTGAAAGGGCCCAAGAGTATGTGTTTTTAACAATACCTATAGGAGATCAACTACATGCCACACATTTTAGTCATAAAGCTCGACATCAGTTCTCTCTAATGTTCTGTTTTGCTGCCAGGGGCTTCCAGGGCTGCCCCACCTCTTCATCCTCTTCAGCACTTCTCATAAAAACAATTTGGGAGTATTCTCCCCTCATCCATAAGCAACCAAAATAAAAAATAATAATAAAACTGATCATGGAATTGGAAAAAAGATAAAGAAGAAAACAGATCATTAAATGTTTTTTGATGAGGACACGGGCAGAAAAGCAGCTCTGAGAAGACTTGGAACTGTAGTTTTTCTTGAACTCCTTCTGTCCGGAGTATGAGAAAGTCATGTGTGTGGTAGAACATGTAAGTATTGCATATATTATATGGATTCATCCCAGAGGAACCACAAAAGCCAAAGCCTGCTAGATCTTAAGATTTGTGAAGGGAAACACAGAAGTGTATAGTAAAGAGGACCAAAGCCAGTTTGACCAGTCTGTCTGCCAGCAAACACTAGGTCAGAATCATTCTATAATCAAGAACAAGTAAAAAGGGGAGAAATGGAAATACTTTGGAACAAAGAAAATAAAATAACATCCTGTCAATTCAGAAGATATGTAAAGCAATGAACATTTTTTTACAGCAATGAGGGAGGAAAAGTCTGCTTGCTGTGCTTATAAAGGATAGAAGAACAGATAGTCCTTATGGTATAAGAATAGTCAGGACCATGACAAGTTGAGGGAGAGAGGTAGGTAAAGAGAGAGACAGAGAAGGGAGGAATAAGATAAGATACACTAGCAGAAACCCTCCCACACCAAAACACCTAAAATATTTTAAAATTCCATTTAAAATGAATTTTCAAGCTTATATGAAAGTCGGGAAAATTCTCTAAAACCAGGAATGAAGATGGAAGAAGAGTCTGGGAAGGTGAGGGAGTCACTGAATGTGCTGGGTGCCTGGGAGACATCTACTTCTGCTATCTCTGCCCATAGCTATAGGGAGCACCCACAGGGAAAGAAGGAGGTCGAAGGCCCCAGCACAAAGCCAGGACTGGCAGAGGGCTCTACAGTTAGCTAAATGGTAGAGTAGGAGAAAAAAACTGCAAGCGTAGCAAAAAAATCACATCTGTCTGCTTGATTCTAGATAGAATTATTTTTACCCCTTAAGAATTTGTGGCTTCCACTTGAAAGTAAGATAGATTTGAGGCATTAACATACAGTATTTATTTGTTATGAAAAAAATGTATAAGCCAATAATTTTCATTTAAAATGGACTCAGTAAATATATAGAACATTTGAACAGCACCATTAACAAACTTTATTTGATGAGCACAAAAAAATTAAGCAAGAATCAGTTGGAGAGTATAAATTATTTGCAAGAACAAATAAAACATTAAAAATGGGTTATATTAAAAGACATAAGAAAGTTTCAACAAAAATCAAAGAATAAAGAACAAAACTTCCAATATTAATACAATTAAGAAATGTTATGCCAATTTTTAAAAATATATGCTTCTATATATTCATAAAGAAGAAAATAAAATCAGGAAACACTTGGAATTGAATGATAATAAAAATGCCTCCTATTAAATTCTGTATGTGGAACTAAAGTCATACTGTGCTTAAAGGCTGAAAATTAATGGGCTAATTTCTCAACTTAAGAAAAATAAAAAGAAATAATAGATTAAAGCCAAAGGAAGTTGAAAGAAGGAATAGTAAAGATATAAAAATTAATGAAGTAAAAAAAAGATAAGAGAATCAACAAAGACAGAAATTAGTTGTGTGTAAAGACTGATTTTTGTAGCAGAAATAAAAGGAACTCAGTAGAAAGATTGGAAAATAAAATTGAATAAGTTCCCTAAAAAGGGGAACAAAAAGACCAAAAAAAGAAAAATAAAAGATTTAAAATTTAGAGAATCGGTCCAGGAGATCTAACATACAAATTCCAGAGTTCCATAGTTCCCGAGGAAGAGAACAGACTGAACAGGGAAGGAAATTACTGAATCATCAAAATTCAAGACAATTTCTCAGAGATCAAGGTAACAAGGAAGCTGTTTGTGAAATTTCAGTAAACTGAGGACCAAAAAAAAAGAAAGAAAGAAAGAATTTGCTAGCTTCCAGAAATAAAAATTGGTCTTCATATAAAAATTATGAATCAGAATGTCATTAGACTTCCAAAGTCATAACTAACAGGAACAGAGGGACACACTATAACTCCAGGTGCCTGTTCATCAGGACAATAAAGGTGCCCATAACATAACTTCTTATTTCACTTTTGTAGTGAGTTATAGTACCTAAATTTGTTGAATATTGAATGCATAAATGGTACTTCTTGCCGTGTGTTTTTTTATTTCAGGATACATTATAGCAAGAAGTCTATTTGCTATACATTACTTTGCGCCCCGCCCCCCCAGAGAATTTGCCCTCACTGTAGCAGCAGTGGAAGTCAGAAGACAATGAAGCAATGTCTTCAAAATTCTGAAGGAAAATCATTTCCAAGAATTATATACCCAGCCAAACTATCAAATAAGAGTGAAGGTAGAAGAGAGATGTTTTCAGGCATGCAAAATCTCAAAAACAAGTTATTTCTCATGTACCACTTTTGAGAATAGAGGGAGTAAGCCAAGAAAGAGGAAGACATGGGACTTCGGGAAATAGAGATGTGACACAGGAGGGAAGAACCCAGGAGTGATGGTTAAGAGAGGTTCAAAGGAGATTGCTGTGCAGCAGGCCAAAAGGCCATCAGTCTCCACGGGATCAGGTCAGAGGATTCAAAGAGACATCTTTAAGAAGATCAAAGTCAGTAGGTATTGTCAAGAAAATGGAAAATACTATTGGGTTTGAATGTAGTGAGCTAATGATGAATATATGAAAAACTAAACAAAATATTAATTTCAAAGAAAAAATGTTCAGGAACGGTAAAGTATAATGTATAGAATGTGGCTCAGCTGTAACTGATGTAAACAGTGAATAGTAAGTCAAAATTATGACCTAACTTTAGTAGCAAGGTATGAGGATAGTGACTAGTGAGGGCAAGGATGTGAATAGGAGCTAAATTCCCATCTTCCAAAGTGGAAACATCACTAGATAATGCCTAAAACAGAAAATTCAAGAAGCAGCAATATAAGTATATTTTTAGAGATATTAAGATAAATACCAAGAATCAGCTAAAAGAGTCAAAAACAGTTGTATGAAGTGAATTGATGAGGAAGGAGATGAGAGGATTGTTTTTTTTCTCCTAACAATCTTAAGTAAATTTAGGGAACGTAAAGGGATTGTACCAACATTTACTCTCACCAGTTTGTATGAGAGTGTCTGCTTCCCTAATTCCTTGCCTACACAGGGTATCATCGCTGAAGGGAGGAAGGGAGGGAGGGAAAGAGGGAAGAAAAAGAAAAAGATTATTAGGTACCCCCAAACTGATGTCTCATTGATATTTTAATTTTTATCCCTTTGACTGCCAGTGAGGATGAACATTTATTCATAAGTTTAAAAATCATCTGTATTTTTGTTACTAATTTTCTAATTCTCCTTCATGTATTTTTTTTTTTTGAAATATTGTTCTGTTTTTCAGAACTCTCTCCATGTTAAAAATATTAACACTTTTTTCAGTAGTTGCCAATACACTTATGCAGCTCAAATTCTCAAATCCTTGTGAGTAAATAAGTGGAACTAAGGAAGAAATATCAAGTCATAAGACTGTGGGCATTGGAACCAGGCAAATCTGGGTTCCCATCACACTTCATCACTTCTAGTTGTGTGACATTGGGAAAATTACTTAGCATTTCTGCATCTTAATTTCTTCACCTGTAAAACAAATAATAATAGTTGTGAGGATTCAATTATATATATACATACATATATATATGTATGTATATATATATGTACATATATATATGTATGTATATATATGTATGTATATATATAATCATATGTTTTATTAGCAGATATGTTATCAGATCACACAGTAGGTATTCAGTAAATGTTAATGTGGGTAACCAATCTTCAGAAATTAGGCAACTTGATAACTTAATGGATTTTAAGTGGTTATTAAATGTAAATTCAATGTTGGGGGTATTCTAGAAGTCTTGACTACTAACATAAGTAGCTTTTCTTACATTTGACAGAGGTGTAAAAGGGCACAACACTCTTACAAGAGGGTCAGCCTTTTTGTTCTAGTCAGGCCTTCAACTGATTAGACGAGGCCCACCAACATTAGGGAGGGCAATATGCTTTCTTCAGTCTGTCATTTCAAATGTTAGTCTTATCCCCAAACACCCTCACTGACACACCCAGAATGTTTGACCAAATAACTGGGCATCCCAAGGCACAGTCAAGTTAACACATAAAATTAACCATCACATCATATAAGTAGAATCATACGGTATTTGTCCTTTTGTGACCATCTTATTTTGTTTATCATAGTGTCCTCAAGCTTCCTCCATGTTGTAGTGTATGTCTGAATTCCTTCTTTTTTAAGGCTGAAAAATATCCTTTTGTATGTATACACCACATTTTGTTTATCCATTTGTCCATCAGTGGACACTTGGGTTGCTTCCACCTTTTGGCTATTGTGAAAATGCTCCTATAAGCATGAGTGTGCATAAATATCTCTTTTAGTTTCTGCTTTTAATTCTTTTGAGTATATACCCAGAAGTGGAATTTCTGAATCACATGGCAATTCTATTTTTAATTTTTTGAGGAAACACCATAATATTTTCCACAGCAGCTGCACCATTTTATATTCCTACCAACAGTGTACAAGGGTTTTAATTTCTACATATCCTCATTAACACTTGTTATTTTTTGCTTTTTTTTTTTCTTATAGCAACCCTCCTAATGGGTATGATGTGGTTATTAGTTTCTTTTACATTTAAATTTTAGTCATTTTATGTCTATTTTTATCACTTTTACTAGATTCTTTGGCATTATCTCTTTAAGACTACAGGCCCAGGTGTCAGACGATGCCTGATACAGTAGATGACTAATTAATACTATTTAGTGGTAATTTTCAAAAGATAATATAGTAAATAGATACTACAGAAGAAATAGGAAGTCATTAGTTTCGGGCTAAACGGTCAAAATAGGTAGCAAAGAAGAAGTAAGCATGGATGTGGGTGGTGTGTTATGGAAAATCTTTTTCTCAGAACCAAATGGTTATAATAAACAGTTCTTTATATATAGTTGGAGTGGGAGGCAAGAGGGAAGAAAAGTCACCATCTAAGATGACTTTGTACGAAGCATACTGCCCATCACTGTAGTTACAGGAACATTAGCACGTATGTCTAGTAGTAAAACGTCCATTTAATAACAGCTTCAAAAACTCTTAGAAGTAGAAAAGTGGACACCAGGGGCTGGGCGGCATGAAGAATAGGGAGAGCTTGGTAGACGGGTACAAGCTTCCGATTCTAAGATGAATAAGGTCTGAGGATCTGATATCTAATATGGTGACTCTAGTTAATAACACTGTACTGTATAATTGAAATTTGCTAAGAGAGTAGAACTTAAATGTTCTCACCAAAAAACTACTACACACACACATATTCACACACATGAGGTGATAGATATTTAATTAAATGGGAGGAATTTTTTCACAATGTATGCATATATCAAATCACAAGGTACACTTTAAATATCTTACAGTTTTATTTGTCAACTATGCCTCAAAGCTAAAAAAGAAAAAAACTCTTTATGAACATAGATGATGTGTAACCCTTTTTCTAAACTATTGATCTCCATGCACCTAACCCTTAACAGCCTTTTCTCAATTAAACAAGAGACCCCCAAATTTAATTGTGAATGATTATCTAAAATTGCCGTTGTGAATTTTTTGTGTTATGATCAAATCATGTGTGATATCCATTTTATTTTTTACTAAATTCATTGGGGGTGACATTGGTTAATACAATTGTATAGGCTTCAAGCATACAATTCTATAATACATCATCCGTACATTGCATTATGTGCTCACCACCCAAAGTCAAATCTCCTTCTGTCACCATGTAGTTGGCCCCTTTGTCCTTTTTCGCCTCTGCCACCTGCCTTTCCTTCTGGTGTCCACCATAGTGCTGTCTGTGTCCATGAGTTTTTGTTTGTTTGTTTGTCTTGTTTCTTTGTTGCTTTCAGTTTTATATCCCAAAAATGAGTGAACTCATATGGTTCTCAACTTTTTCTGTCCAGCTTATTTTGCTTAGCATGATAATTTCAAGGTCCATCCATGCTGTTGCAGATGGCAGTATTTCATCTTTTCTTATGGCTGAGTAATATGGACCACATCTTTATCCAATCATCTATCGAAGGAACTTCAGTTATTTCCATGTCATGGCCACACTGTAAATAGGGGTACATATATATCTACGAGTAAATGTTTTTAAATTTTTCAGGTAGATATCCAGAGGAGGCATCGCTGGGTCATATGATAATTCTATTCTTAATTTTTTGAGGAACCTCCATACTGTTTTCCACAGTGGCTATACCAATTTACATTCCCACCAGCAGTGTATGAGAGTTCCTTTTTCTCCATAACCTCTCCAACACTTGTTATTACTTGTTTTGTTGGTAATAGCCATTCTAACAGGTGGTTTTGATTTGCATTTCCCTCATAGCTAGTGTAGATGAGCAGTTTTTCATGTCTATTGGCTGTTTGTATATCTTCTTGGAAGAAGTGTTTGTTCATGTCCTCTGCCCATTTTTTAATTAGATTGTTTGTTGTTTTGTTGAATTGTATGAGTCTTTTTATGTTTTGGATATTAGCTCCTTATCAGAGGTGTTGTTTGTAAATATCTTCTCCCATTCAGTTGGTTGCCTCTTTGTTTTGTTGATGGTTTCTTTTGCTGTGCAGAAGCTTTTTAGTTTGATATAGTTCCATTCATTTATTTTTGCTTTTATTTCCCTTGCCTTTGAGGTCAAATTCATAAAATCCTCTCTAAGACCAAGGGCCATGAGTTTGGTACCTATGTTTTCTTCTATGCAATTTATTGTTTCAGGTCTTATATTTAGGTTTTTGATCCAGTTTGAATTAATTTTGGGGTATGGTGACAAATAGCCATCTAGTTTCATTTTTTCTCCATGTGACTTTCCAATTTTCCCAACACCATTTATTGAAGAGGCTTTCTTTTCTCCTATGTATGCGTTTGGCCACTTTGTTGAAAATTATTTGCCCATATATGTGTGGATTTTTTTGAGTTCTTAATTCTGTTCCATTGGTCTGCATGTCTGTTTTTCTGTCAATACTTGATTATTGTTGCTTTGCAGTATAATTTGAAGTCAGGGAGTGTGATAGCTCTGGCCTTGTCCTTTTTTTCTCAGAATTACTTTGGCTCTTCGAGGTCTTTTGCATTTTCGTACAAATCTGATGATTTTTTGTTGTTCTATTTCTTAGTTAAAAATGCCACTGGGATTTTGATGGTGATTCCATTAAATCTGTATATTGCTTAGGATAATATGGCCATTTTAACTATGTTAACTCTTCCCACCTGAGAACACAGAATATCTTTCCATTTCTTTGTGTCGTCTTTAATTTCTTTTAATAATGTCTTGTAGTTTTCAGTGTATATAGGTCCTTCACATGCTTTGTCAGGTTTATTCCTGGGTATTTTATTCTTTTTGTTGCAATTACAAAAGGAATTGTTTTTCATTTCTTTTTCTGAAATAATTTTGTTAGTATATAGGAGCGGAATGAATTTTTATACATTAATTATGTATTCTGCAACTTTATTGTATTTGTTTATTGTTTTTAATAGTTTTCTGGTGGACTGTTTAGGGTTTTTATATTAAAAATCGTGTTGTATGTAAAAAGTGACAATTTGACTTCTTTATTCCCAGTTTTGATGCCTTTTATTTATTTCTCTTGCCTGATTGCTCTGGCTAGGACTATGTCGAATAACAGTGGTGAGAACGGGCATCCTTGTCTTATTCCTGATCTTAGGAGAAAAGCTTTAAGCTTTTCACCAATGAATATGTTGTTAGCTGAGAGTTTGTCATATGTGGCCTTTATTACGTTGAGGTACTTTCCTTCTTTACCCATTTTATTGAGTGTTTTCATCATAAATGGATGTTGTATCTTGTCAATGCTTTTTCTGCATCTATTCATAT
>CM053508.1:2910166-2952275 GCA_028627145.1 Eidolon dupreanum | reverse complement strand
TGCGTTCTTAACTAAACAGACGTCTTGTTTCATACATGTTAATGGTTTACATTCAGATAGGCCAAAAAGCATCTTTAGAGATCTCAGGTATGTGGCATAGAGTGATACTTCTGATAAAGTGACTTTATTTGAAATGCTGTGGCCATACATGTATGACCACAAGCTCTAAGAATCAAGGGAATTCTCATTTAAGTCCTTAAAAAGAGATGTTATCCATATCACTGAAAAGTTTCATGTACAAGAAAAAAGTAGGGATAAGTTAGGGGAAAAGAGTGTTTACATGTTTATTTCAGAAATTCGGAGCTAAGGAAGGAAATATCAATTGAATCTAAGTATGTTTTGAAGGGGCATGATATTCATCGATATCAGATATTCTTGAACTTTTAATGGGTCACTGATCCCTTAAAGAATCTAATCAAAGCCGTGGAATTTCTCCCAAAAGTGTATCTGTGCAACCTCCATGTAAAAATTTTAATGAAATTTCAAGGGAATCGGCAGATTTCCTGAAGCCGGATCTGTGGACCCTGAAAGACCTTGAGATGAGAACATCTGCTTTGACTTGGGCTCAATTCTGCAGTCATTTAAAATCTGCTTTTTGGATTCAAATATAGGTAACTTCCATACTTGACTATAAAAGTATACTCATTTACATTTGTGAACAGGAATATCCAATATCGAACAGATCCATGTTACATATAACAGTATATTTGTAGGGTTTTTTGATGGACTCTAAAACATGATATTATGATTCTACACGAACTGTTCAGACAGAAGAGTAAACATAACCTCAGGAAGTGATGCTGAGTAATAGTAAAGAGAACAGCACATCTTGCTCGAAATGTACCCACGGCTGGAGCTGAGAGGCAGCTGCTGGACTTCATGACGTTCTTATATTTGAAGATGAAATGAAGTTATTTAGTAAATGGGGGCATTTAAATAAACTGTTAGCCTTACCATTACCCCAGCTAGGGCACTGGGCCCCAAAGAAGGTAAAGGATTCTATGTATTTTCTTTAATGCTAGCTTCGGAATATAATCAAATCAGTGGAAATAGAGGCATTACCTATATTTCTAATCAGTTAAAAATATTTTGGTCGTGGGAATGGGTGGGTAGGAAGATAGCCAGACAACCCTTACTCATATATAATACCCTGGGGTCAAAAAAAAGTAGCTAGAATTCTAGCCAAAACTTAAAAGTGTGTGTATGGGATGGGGTATTCACAAAGTAGTTCTTAGACAGTGGAGTGATATTAAAGTACATTTTACTTACTAAAATTTTTTTACTTACTAAAATTTACTTACTAAAATGTCCAAATGGCTTTTTATCTAATAGGCTCTGATGAAATTATTCAGAACTAATGGAAAATTAGGAGTTAAGAGTTTCGAAGGAAAAAGAGTCAAAATATAAATGAGAGGTTGTGTTTATGGCTTAGGTCTAGATGATGAAAGGTTTTTCTTAGGTGCAGGCCTGACCATAGGGCCATGCAGCCAATGTCACGATTGATCTCAAAATCTTTTCCATTCAGGTAACAACTAAGGCAATTTTAATAAAGGTCTGAATGTTAAATTCTAAATATGTAACAGCTTATTACGGAAGTAGTTCTAAAGTTTGGCTGGAAGCAGGCCTGGACTTGTTTGAACCGCAGTGTTTTTTGCGTGGTTCCCATCGGTTAGGAATGTCAG
The DNA here is from genome assembly GCA_028627145.1 of Eidolon dupreanum. NCBI lineage: Eukaryota > Metazoa > Chordata > Mammalia > Chiroptera > Pteropodidae > Eidolon > Eidolon dupreanum. The sequence continues at coordinate 2,950,593 of CM053508.1, read as the reverse complement.
TCCCAGAACGTGATAAAGCGCCTACTTGAGTTCTTCGGGATATAAATGCAGACTTCTACATGCTTATGATATAATAGTTAATGTAACCATAGACTGTGTGACTTAAAAGTTGCAAATGGACAGTAAACCTCTTTTGTTATGAATAGTGATCAATAATGATAATTCAAAATATCCGTAGGTAAAATATGCTAATATTCACGACGTTGGTATGAGCATGAGCATTGGCTGACTTATAGATCTTCAGTATAATAGTTTTTTTTTTAAATGGGAATGAAGCCCAATTAAGAAGAAGCCTAATCTGTGGTAGCTTCTATTTCCATTTCATCTTGAATGCAGTGTCTACATGGCTTATGTCCAAGTTTTTAATAGCGTGTTTGTGATATGTTATGTTCCAAAGATTTCAAAGTAATAATAATAAAAGAAATATGTAAGGCACATCTAAGAAATATGTAAGAAATTATTTGAAAAATCAAAAAAATGTAAGGAAAAAGTCAAGGAAATCTTATAAATCAAAGAAATAATGTAATATACCACACATTTGAAATTTGTTTCAGTTGCCATTTTGAGCTGCATTAAAATAGTTGAAAATATCCAGCTCTTGACATCGCTATTATATTTTAAGGGAATTGGAATGCATGGCGGGTATACCATATAGACTGGATATTCATTCTGGAAACTTCTAATTTTCAGATAAGTCCTGAGAAGTTACCCCTCAACTGACCCTTATTTGTAAGGGTCAGGTACCTTACGTTAGAAATTACTTGAAATATTCTCCTCAGCAGAGGTTACAGAAGGTTTTTCACGAGCTGCCTTTTGTGGGAAAGGAAGTGACATTCCTTCATTTGCCTCCACAGTATTTTTCATTCTGAGTGTTCTATGTGTTAGGGAAATTGCAGGGATCATTTATTTAACATGAGCAGGCAAAGACTGGCTGTGCTTTCAAAGTCACAACCAAGTTTTAGAACTTGTTACAGGAGTCTTTGAAGAGCAGGGATAACTGTAAGGTTAAATTTTTATAAAGTAATTAGTATCTTTACACTGAAGTATCAATTGTCCAGCGCTTGCACTTGACACTATTTTAAAGAATCTTTAAGCGATCACTGTTTGCATCAGAGAAATGTATTCAGTCCTCTTAAGATCAAGGATGAATAGGCATAGGCATTCAACGCCTTTCAGTTTAATCACTCTCTGCCTGGATTCTGGGAAATGTTACTATATAAAACTTAAAAGCCTAAGGTGTGCATAGAAACATGATCACTGTCGTTAACTTTCGTTATATGGTGTGGTAAAGTGAATAGAACATTAGTAGTCACATGATTTTGACTTTGGGGCCTCAGCTTTTTTACATTAAAAGAGGTCTGAACTAGGTTTATTTTTTCAAAAGGCCCTTTACTAGCTGTTCTTGTCTACACTGCGGAACCATCGGACTAAACAGGTTGGGATAAAGGCCATTATTTTGATTAGTTACTTTTTCTCTTAAGGGATTCCCTTCACAGCAGTATGTTCTTTGTAGACATATAGAATGATTTATAGAGCCATAGGGGTCTTTAAGTTTATTTTGCCCAACTCCTTTCTTTCCTAAAGGAGACAGCTGAAGCTTCCATCAATTAGTATCACATGGCAGCAACCTACTGTCTTTGAAGGTTCAAACTAACCAGTACATTTTACATTTTAGGGAATTTAATCTACAATGTGGACATACAGTATTGGGATCGCATATTGTTTCTCAAAATCTTTTAGAACTGTTAGTTCTGACTCAAAGTATTGGGAGTAAGAGTACAATTAAAAAATGAACTCAACAGATTCTTAGTTTGGAGGGCCCTTAAGGTCATGTCCACTGGGAGGGAAAAAAAAAAAAAACGAACGGGTACCGAAGGGCATCAACTCGCCAGACTGCTTTACTGGAAGCGCGAAGGGACTCCGGGCTTTTTTTTTTTTTTTTTCCTTTTTTCTTTCCGTCCTTAAACATTTAGCTAACACCAGTTTGGAGTTGTCTGGCTGACAAGAGCAATCTGTGCTTTTAGCCTCTTCTGTCCCAAGCCCTACCACACCTGTACAGGTTCCTGGGCTCTTCGCGTGCACGGCCCGCCGAGCGGCTGCTAGGTCAAGTGTCCGCGGAACAAGCTCGCTGGAGCCGAGTGGTGAGCGGCGGCTGCAGCCTGTTGGTCCCATTTCCTCCCGCCGCAGCCCGGTTAGGGAGTGGCTCTCCCAGGACCGGCCGCGTTTTGGTGCTGGGGCAGCGGAGCTCAGCGGCCCCGGCGGCGTGGTGTGGCGCTTCGGCTCGGACCCCTGCTTTGCATCCTGCCGCGTGGGGCTGCGAGCCCTCCCGGGCTTCTGCGCGCTCTGCACGCGCGTCCCCGCTTCCTGTGAGCCACAGGGATCGCTCTTTCCGAACGAAAAGTTCCCGGAGCGCAGCGGAGCCTCCCGGAAAACGCTCTCGTCTTCCGCGTGCGCCGGATGGGGGTGGGGGAGGGCCGGGAGCCCAGCGCCGCGGTGGCGGTCGCGCGAAGGGCCCGGCCCCAGGCGCAGGCGGGAGAGGTGCGGGGCGTCGGCGGGGGATGCGGGGGGCGCGGGGGGTCGCATGAAGCCGGCGAGGCCCAGGTCCCTGCAGGGAGATCCTGGGTCCAAGAGGTGGCGGGGTGCACCCAGGGGAGTGGGGAGGAGACTCGGCCCCCTTCCACCCCAGGGGCCGTCCGCGCCCCTGCTGCCCAGGAACCGGAGGCGGGAGCGTGGCCAGCGCGGGGCCTGCGCGGTGGCTGCGGAGGCTGCTCGTCTCCCGCGCGCTCCCGCCCACGCCGGGCGCCCAGGCCACGGGGGCCGTGGGAGGCTGTCCCGACCCCTGTCACCCCCGTGCGCGCACCCGCGCTGCTCGTGTTCGGGGCCAGGACCCCTCTGCCTCCCCGGGCCGGCGTGCGCACCGCTCCGGCCGGAGCCCGGCGGCCGAGCCCGGGGGGCGCTCGGTCCCGGGGGGCGCTCGGTCCCGGGGGCGGAAGATGGCGGCGGCTGCTGGGCGCGGGGCTCCCCCCTGATCGCCGCCGCCGCCGCCCCCCCCGCCGGGCGGTGCTGTGTCCCCGCAGGAGTCGGACAGGATGGCCGGGGCCGGCGGCCAGCACCCCCCACCGGGGGCCGCGGGAGGAGCGGCGGCCGCGGCCGGCGCCGCGGTCACCCCCGTCGCCGCCTCGGCGGGGCCCGGAGAGGATTCGTCCGACAGCGAAGCGGAGCAAGAGGGACCCCAGAAGCTGATCCGCAAAGTGTCCACCTCGGGGCAGATCCGGACCAAGGTGAGCAGGGCGCGGGGCAGGCGGCAGCGCGGGGAGCGGAGGGAGCGCGCCCGGGGCGCAGGGGACCGCGGCGACGCGGCAGGGGCCACCGGCCGGGCGCGCGCGGGCCGCCGGGCCCGCAGAGGCGGAGGGGGCGCGAACCCGGCGCGGCGGGAGCGTGGGAAACGCGGACTTTCCACTCGGGTCACTTAGAGTGTTCCAGTTCTTGTCCCCTCCCCGCCACCCCGCGTGCGGAGTCACCGTGGCGCGCGTGCCCGGCGCGGGGAGAGTGCGGGTCCACCAACCAGAGCTGCAGCGACCCGCCAGTCTCCCTTCCCGCGGGCCACAGTCTGTCCCCGGCCCCACTTTTGGGGTGGGTGGGTGGGCGGGCAGGTGACACCGGCCAGTCCCTGTGCCTCCTGCTGCGGTTTGGAAGGCAGAAGCGGGGGCGGGCTGGGGGACGCCAGTGCTAAACGATGCTCGCGGTTATCCGCGCCCTACGTGGCGCCAACAGCAGGCCAAGCTTTCGCGTCGTATTTCCCGCTAAGTGTAGAGTTCGAATCTTAACCAACACACTCATGGTTATTTTTAATGATGAAAAGTAACCTCTTTGTGTTACATGGAGATTTGCATGCTGTGTCGCTTCGCTGTTGTTTGTATAGTAGTTGCTGTTGACCTGTGAGAGCTCGAAGTTAAGAGTTTCCATTTGATCATGAACGATACATAGCAAATGCTTACGACTGAAGGATTTATTCTGATTTTCATCAGAGTGTAAAAACCATCACACGGAAAGTTGGTTATCACTGGGGGACTTTAATGAGGAATTAGAAAAGGGAACCAATAAAATCATCAGATTTGTGTGCTCTCTTTACAAATTGATTTGTGAAAGTTAATTAATTCTATACCTATTTTTATGAGAATTTGTTTTCTAAGGTCAATAGATCCCTATATGAAAACAGAACGTTTATTATATGCCTATGGACTCATGTTTGTATTAGCCTGCCTCCTTATTTGCTAAAATAAATATGCGTAAGCACACACACACAACTGTTAACAAGATTGCAGTTAGTGAAGAGTCAGGGATTGCTTAAGTCGTTCTTTTAAGAGTACATCTTGTAACTCCTTTTAATAGTGACATATTTGAATTTTATAGAACTTGTGATAAATTTAGGATATGGGGTTTAATAGGTCTTTAGGACATTAAGGCTAAACAAGATACGGACTTTACTAACAGTACCTTTAACATTTGAAATCTCAATTTTAAAAATGCTCATGAAACTTAATGGACAAAAGACAAGTTTTTAAAAAATGATATATTTTATATATTCATGTAAAATGGTTAAATTTAAAATTCCATGCATTCATATAGCAGGATTAACCAGTAAATTTATACAGTTTGAAAGAAAATTTAGAGATGGCTCTAATTTCAGTTGAAGAAAGTCGAACAACAAACTTGTTGGGAGTACCTCTAAAATTTGTAGATTTCATCAACTCATGGTAATAGCTAAAATTATACTCTTTAAATTTGATATTTATGGTTTGGGGCAAAGAAGCTTTATTGAGACTAAGAGTGAATTCAGCGAGCACATTTATTGTTAGTTTTCCATTTAACTTTCCAATGAAAACAGAGCACATGTATTTTGCCGTGATTATAGATTATCGGTGATCATTAAATGAAATATTCCTTAAATATCCCAAGAGTTTCAGAAATTCTTCATTTTATACTAGCTCGTATAAGTGCATATGAGTTCATCAGCAATTTCATATACGAACAGCGGAGATCAGGGCTTAAAACTTACTTCTGAGACCAGTGAGCCTCAGCATCCCTGCCTGGCCACCCCCAGTCCAGACTGTTCATGTGTGCTACAGATTTCGTCAGTTACATCTCTTCAGCACATGTACCGATTCTTGGGAAACAGGGCGAGGGCAGTGAGAGAATTCATAGAATGAGAACTGCTAAAATTAATACCGGTTCCTATTCTTCAGTTATGATCCAGATAAGAGTTAAGGGAAAGGATCTTTAGAAAAAGACAGGACGTCAGTCCCCTCCACAGATGTGTAAGATGGGGGAGCCTGGGGAAAGGGAGGCCCCAGGACTAGCCCATGGACTACTGGTTTTTAAGACATCAGTAGCAGTTCTCGCTCCTACATCCTGAAGATACACCCAGGGGCCACCAGGTCTGACAGCTTGTGTTTGCAAGTGGCATCTTTGATCCTGGTTGCATAGCAGCCTGGGCTGGTGTGTGTGGCATACATACACGTACCTCCACACATATACACGTGCTTATAAATGTATGCGTATGTACACTCTTTATAAAGCATCTATACGTAAACAAAGGGCCTACAGCGGAGCGAGTTACACACAGATCAAAAATATTTCTTGAATGACTGCGTACAAGTTACATACTTACATATATTGCTTTATATATGTGACATTATCGTTAAAATGTAGTGCTAATTGTAGTTTTCTTCAAGATCCCTAGGATCATAAGGCTGTTTGGTACCCAATTTAGGTTTGGAGTGAAGAAAGACCACTAACTTAAGTAATTACCTTATTCAAAGTGTTCCTTGTTATAAATACTGGTTATGTTTTCAGTAATTTGAATGTTAGTAAAGAAACTAAAGATCATTCTGGCATTTGAAAGAGTGATGCATGCAGATAATAAGGCATTCAAACAGTGCGAGAGGGTATTCGGTGATGGGAGGGTATCCTGTGGAAGGTAAGCTCCCGCCCACCTCCCCTTCTAGCCTCTACTGGCATTTTCTTGGCGTCCTTCTAGGAAATTTTTTTGCACGTACATATACTTCATTAAAAAATACTAATGGGACCATTCTGTACTCATGCTTTCTCTTGTTTGTCTGGAAATATAATACAGAGATCATTTCCCTAACAGTATGTCTCCATCTACCTTATTCTTTTTAATGGCAAGGTATTCCGTTGTATCAGCTTGACCTAAGTGCAGTTGCTATTTCAGTAGGTCAAAAATGGTCGGAAGTAGAGTGGTGGTTATCAGGAACTAGGGGATGGGAAGAATGGTTGGTCAAGGGTACAAACTTTGAGTTATAAGATGAATAAGTTTTGGGGATCTAGTGTACAGCGTGGTGACTATAGTTAATAATACGGTATTGTATATTTGAAATTGCTGAGAGAATAGATGATGTTATCACCCACACAAATGGTAACTGTGTGAAGTGATGGATATGTTACTTAACTTAATTGTGGTAATCAGTTTACAGTGTATGTGTCTATCAAATCATCATGTTGTATACCTTAAGGATATGCAATTTTATTTGTCAGTTATATCTCAATAAAGCTGGGAAAAAATGGTAGAAAATGGAAATTTCATATGGTTCATTCTAACATGGTATAGGAAATACCAGTTCTCTGTGGAAGGAAGTACGGGTTATTTTAGGACAGCAGTAATTTCAGGGTTTTTGTTTTTGTTTGTGAATGGATGTGATGACTTTTTAAGTAAAGAAAAGACTGGAATACTTTAATACTAATGTGGTTTAATAAAATCCTCATGCACATTCTAGTCCCTTTGTCTCACCCCCCATATCATATATTCTCATTTTCCAGTTTTCCCTGGTGTCCTCTCGACTATTTTTATCTTTCTCTGTTTTTCACTTTATTCCTTTCTCTGTATCCACTTAGTGGGATTTCAAGTAGTCTTGTCTAGCTGCCCAGGTGCTAGACCATTTTATGGCCGCCTCTATTTCCCCAAAGGAAAAACAAAATCACTTATATACAGAAGTGGAAATAGTACTGATGTGGGGAAGGCAAGGGGAGCTGTAACTTGTCATATCTCTTTCTCTTTACCCTTGACACTTACCCCTAAAGCCTTGATCCTGTCTTCAGCAGGAGGCCGATTTTACATTCAGGTTTACTGTTTGTAGAGAATTTCGCAGGTATTTCCTAAGAATGAGACATCCTGAAACAACACGAATATAAACTCAGACCAATTTGGTTTTGAACATGATTGTGAAGGAGGCTTTGTTTGCTTTTTGTCCACCCGTGGGTGCTGTAGCCTTTCATTTCATAGGGAATGGCTGCGGAACCTTGGGCAGGTGAATGGACTAGGAACATTCACCTGTCACAAACTAAATGGTGTAAATAAATGGGAACCATCTCAATGACTTCTGATATTGGATTGTCTCTGCCAAGGTCTTAAAGCTTTGTGTATCAAAAGTGCCTCCTAATTGGGTTCTTTTATGGTCTCTCCTTTTTTTTTTTTTGGTGACATTTATATGTCTTCCTATGGTTAATTTTGGATGTCCACATATGAGTCTCTAAATTTAAGTAAAACATACCTAACCACTGGGGATTCAGGGCTTCGCAACATTGTATCTGGATTAAGACATCTCTTTAAGCCCATTCAGAAAAGAAAAATCACCATATTCTTCAATTAGTATCTTGGTTTTAGTTTGACATGAAAGATGTATAAACAAACCCTTGTACCTTTATGGTAAGGCAGTATATGGAAGTATTGATTTGTATTTTTTTTTTTTTTACTTCTTTATGAGATGCAATTTGTGCAATTAAAATTATCTTTTACCATAAGCTGTAGGTAGAAGAGACTAGGGAAGACTTGCTCAGTTTTTCAAATCGTAGATGGCAGCCCCGTTAAGTGGGTCATGATGCTTCACATCCAGAATTTAAAACAAACAGCATAGATTAGAAAATATTATTTAAAACTTCTACCCATAGATCTTGGTGGAAACTTTGGATTGGGTAATGATCCAGATAGGACGAGAAACAGAAACATGGCCAGAAAATTATTAAGAAAGGAGAATAAGGTAATATTGACATGTTTATTGTCGAGGAACTCAATGTGATATGAGAGGCCAGGAGGAGCTCTTCCCTTTTGACAAGTGATAAGCAGGAAGGTATCTTGAATAATAAGAATAATTCAACATTCATCTAGGGCAGAAGTTGGCTAACTTTTTCTATAAAGGGTCAGATAGTTAACATTTTTAACTTTGTGGGCCAAAAGGTCTGTTTCAAAATTACTCAGCTCTACTGGTTTAGTGTAAAAGAAGCAATAGTCAATACTTAAGTGTGGCTGTGTTCCAATGAAACTTTATGTGAGGACATTAAAATTTGAATTCATAAAATTTCCATGTGTTAAGAAGTAGTCTTTTTTTTTTTTTAATCCATTTAAATATGTAAAATCCTTCTTAGCTTGTGGCTGTACAAAATTAGGTACCAGAAGGATACGGCCCATAGATTTGGCTCGTGGGCTGTAGTTTGCTGACTCCTATCCTCAGTGATGGAAAATAAGATTTGCAAAGCACTGCGACGTTAAGGTGCTGCTAAATACGATCAGGATTTAAGGGACCAAATAAAGCTAGATTTTGATCCATTTAAAAATCTCATCTTTGTAGAACATTTTATTTTTAGCTTGGTTTGCGTCTTTGCTTCCATTTTAATGTGAACTAAATATAGACTGGAAACTTTGAGTCCTGGTACAGTAATATATGGTATAACAGCTTTCCATTTTGATTACAAGTTAAACATGATATCCCATTATTAAAATGAGAGATAATAAATAATTTACTAAACCTTTATATATAACTTAAGATACATTATTTGAAAGTATCTAAATTTAGAAAGCTTTCACTTAGTTTAAGGTCACATGTTTGCTATTGTGGTATGAATGATGAAAGGTTATCTGAAACTCCTATTGGAAACAAGGGGGGGCTCCTTTTTGTTTCCAGGGGACAGGGTTTCACTCATATTGGATTTGTTAGGCTTTAAACTTACTCAGGAAGTGTGTTTATAAGCAAAGGTTTTAATTAAAGAGAGTTTGTTTTATGTCTAAAAATAGACCTTTAAAAAGGACCATAACATGTTAGTACATTACATTTTCCCTTGGCAAATTTGTTTGGTCTTGTTGGGTAGCGAGTCTTTTTCTCCCTGACTAGTTACTTGAAAACACGTTTGTTATTTTTACTTTGATTAAGTGGCTTAACGTTATCAATAACCATTATTGATGATAGCCTGAGTTTCAGATTCCGTGTGCATTGTTCCTGTTTTAGGTTATCACTTTTTTTTTTTTCCAATGAACATATATGGTAATAATTGTTCCCTGTACTTTTTGTTGTGGGGGTGTTTGGAAGACCGTTAGGCTCTTGTTTTGTGCCAAGGAAATCAGCTTAACTTTATCGTGTGTGGAGCCGGGTTCTCCAACCTTCTCACTGTGCCATGTGATGAGTAGGGCGTCGCAAACCTCCAGAATGCAGTTCAGCATAATCAATCTTCGTTGTATAAGCCTGGAGCATGTATGTCAGAACTTCAAAAACACCTTCCTGCTTAGCATTTTATTGTTTACACAGCAGCTTTACGTACCTGGTCTGATGTAACAGTCGCGTAAAATTATCCGAATTTTACACATGATAACACTGAGACCGAGTTTGAATAGCTGCTGAGCAAATGGCAGGGCTGGAACTTGTCACCCCTGAACCAGCATTCCTTGCCACAGTGGAGGCAGTGGGCGGGTTCCGGATGCCTTCTTCCATAGTCCCACAAGCTCCTCGGGTTTCGAAACTTGACCAGTGCACCAGTGCATAGATGGATGCAGACGGTCTCCTCATTTCTCTTTCACTTCTCGTCGCTTCTCCCTTCCTCCCTCCCTGCCCTCCTTTTTCTCCCTTTAGTTCCCCTTCTCCTCTCCCGTTCCCTTCCTCCTCCTTCCTGCCCTGCCCTTTGTTAATTTGTTTAATCTGTGAGCACGTCTCTCACCAATGGTTTAGGTTTCATGATGCCCTTTTACATTCGATTCCCATATTTCTAGTGATGTGTTTAAGTATATGTGCGAAAAGTGAATTTCGTAATAAGTTGCAGCTGAAATTTATATTAATTTTAATTACCGTTAGTAAAATCATGGAGTTACTTTGAAAACATGTTTCAGAAGGACAAATTTAGAAGAAATGCCTGTAGGTATCTAACTCTTCAAAAAGGTTTTCAAAGAAAACTGTTAGTTTCACTTCCATAAGGTGTTATTTTTCAAAGGTCATGATACAGCATTAAAAAAAAAAAAAATCATACAAAGTAATTTTCCATTTGGCCTATTAAGACATAGTTGAAAAAATATGAGTAAATTTTATTTTTAACTAGCGAAGGAATAAAAATGACATTTTCGGGGCTAGCTCTCTCCATCTGATAATTTTATTTACATGAGAAAAGGTGCAGGGTGTTTACCTGAGCAGACACACTGTTTGGAGTTGGGTTACTTGTACAAACTCATATGGTGCTTTCAAATTATGTGATAATATTTTATATATATGAATGTATAACACCTCTGTAGTTTGTGAAGCACAAAGGTAAAATGAGCTTCAGAACTAGAAAACTTTCAGTGTCGGCATCAACCCATGTGCTCTTGTTTGCTCCTTTGTTGCCCCTCAGTTCATTCGGAAAGGTGTCCAGGCACCAACGTAGATGCCAGGGATAGGGCGGTAAAGAGAAACAAAGCAGACGAGAACCTCCGCTTTCATGGAGCTCACGTTGTAATGCAAGGAGAATTTGTAAACTCCTAAACGTGTAAAAAGCATAATATGTTAGAAGGTGGAAAGTGCTATAGGGAAGAGTAAGGTGTGAACGGGCCTGGAAGTGAGGCGGGAAGGAGAAGGTTTTCCTGAGCAGGTGACATCCGAGCCGTGACCTTGAGGGAGTGAGCCACGCAGACCTCTGGGAACAGTTTGGGCAGAAGGAACAGCATCTGTCAAGACCAAGAGACAGAAGCTGCAGCAGGAGGGGCTCGGTGGGGCTGACGTGGGGGTGGTGGACAGGTGGGAAGGTGGAGGTCAGTTAACAGTGTCCAAAGTAACATAGAGAAGAGTTCTTAGCCTGGTTCACGCATTCCATAGCATGGAGGGCCTCAGAGGGCTCCCCAAATTTTCTGTCCATGTATATGCACCTCAGAAGCCAAAAGCACTGATTTGAGAAGGGGAATTGCGGGATAGACAGTGAAAGATAGATGAGACGCGTGCACGCGCGCACACACACACACACACACACACACACACACTCTATAACCATCCACTGTCATTGTCATTTGGAGAAATGCTAAAATTGGGGGTTGGGTTCAGTGGAATGAAATGAGAGGCCACATAAACAGCAGGGCTCCCTGGAGCAGTCAGGTATCGCTGGGTTTGCTGCTCAGCACTTTTATGTAGGAGACTTTAATTCATATTACTTAATGTTACAGGAAATGCCGTGCCCGTGAATGATACTGTGTTTCCCCTGTTCTTCTCAACCTGCCTTCAGACTTCATTTCCGCCTTGCAGATAGGTGGGGCTGTATAACTGAGTCCTGCCCGTGGAATATGGGGAGGAGAGAGCGTTGTTTGTCACTTAGCGTCTTATGCTGTTTGTGAGACTGTCTGTCCTCTGTCCCTTCCTGCACCTGCCAGCTAAATGTGGCATCCAGCAGAAGGAGCTAGAATCTCGGAACCACTTCGTGGAACAGCCTCTGTCCTCCTGCCCCCAAACCACAGTGCATTGTGACACAAGAGGGCAACAGACCCCTGTGCTGTGTTAAACCCTTGAGCTCTGGACACTGTTTGCTAACGGCAGTTGGCACACTCTGACCAATACACTTCATCTCTCTGAGCTTCAGATTTCTCATTTGAAAACGAGTATATTGATTCCTACCTGTAGGAGGTAACGAGGATGAAAGAAGTAATGCAGGATGCTTTCGTATCTCTCTGATCTTTAGAATTATTTTTTTTAATTGGTATGAAATCCCGATAACTCAATTATTCCTGACACATCTCTCTTCTAAATGATTTAATCATTAGGATATATAGACCACCGTCCTTTGTCGACTATTTAAAGGACTTGATAAAACTATTATATTTTTAAAGGCTATTATTTTATAATTTTAATAAATGTCTTTGCTACCACGAAGGACCCTTTGGACATACGAAAACCCCACACTGCAGGAGCCATGGGGATAGGCTAACTCTGCGTGATGATTTAGTTGGGGCCAACCTGGTTTCTAGAGCGATGTATGTTACAGGGTCTTATGAACAGATACTTTATTCAGAACGAATGACCATTTGGAGGTGGTCATGAAAATAATTGGCCAGATAGGCTTGTAGGTGTTTTCATGGCCACATCTTTTTCTTGAAAAGATCTTTTTTGCACGTCCCTGTTCCCCTTCCTCAATTCCTGTTTTCTCCTGAGTCCACAGCCTGCCTTTTGCCCCAACTGGCTCATGAGAACTTCTTTTGCAAGGCTCACTAATGATCTAACAGCTAAAATCCGGTGATCTCTTTTTACTTTCCACTCATCTGTGCTTCTTGCCAATTTTGACACTTCACCTTTTTTTGGGCTCACATCTTTCCCTTCTGTCAAGGTTCGGATTTCTCTTATCATTCTTATTACCTTTTTACTGCCTCTCAGTCTCTACCCCTCATGATTTTTGCTAATGCTAGATGTTTTTGTTCCCTGGGATTCTTATTCTAACTCCGTTCGCCTCTTCCTTGGTCAGTTAGATCAGGCTCCAACTGCCGGCTGGACCAGCCAGTCTCTAGCGGGTATTGTCCCCTGAGATCTGGAGCTTCGTTTCCTTTGCCCCCGAGACACCTGCTGTCGTGGGTTCCACAGCTGTCTCAGCCTCAACATTCTCAAATGGGATAGGTACGAACACATCTCCGCACCTCCTGGCCACATTTTGCTCCACGACTTGAAGTTGCCTCGTAGTTAACCTTGACTTTTTGTCTTGCTAACCTCATGAGCGCATTTGCCTTCAGCAAACGTGCATTATCTCATTTAATCCTCGTAATAAAACTAAGAAGCGGGTAGGTACAGTTATCTCGGTTTTGGAAACAAGGAAACCAAGGACGAGGTAAGTTAACTTGCCCAAGGTCACGTAGCTAACAAGTGACTTGGTTGATGCCTGATTTAACTGTTATATGCTGTCCCTTCGTCTACTGCGTGTATCTGTCGTGAATTCAGGTCTTCCTGTTTCTGTTGCTGCTTACCCTAACCTTCATTTAACCTTTATCATTTATCGTTTGGATTATTGCCATGGGTTTCCTCTCTGGTTCGTTCTCTACTCTTCCAGTTACATTTATAAAGGAGGAGGAAGTAAGATCGTAATACATTTTGCATAAACTCTTGGACATCGACCATTACTGGTGGGGATCAAGTCTAAATTTCTTACCTGGTCTTAGAAAATCTTTCTCAGTTTTATATTAAATTACCTTTCTGTTCATTCAGCTAGCATTGAGTACTATTGTAGGTGCCGGAATGACAAAATAACATAAAAAACCCTGCTTACTAGAGCTTATATTCGATCGAAGGAGAAGTTAGTCAACATAAATACATAATTTATCGGATGTTCATAAGCCTAATAAAGGAGAACAGGAAAAGGGAGAGGGTGTGCTGAGTGACGTGTGGATTTGGTTGAATTGATCTGGGAAGGACTCTTCCCGATGAGGTGATATCTGAACCCTGCAGATATCTGGTGTCAGGGTGGACCAGGCAGTCAGTGCCACGGTATTCCAGTTTGTTCCGTCACTGTCATCCGATGGCCAGTCATGCCAGTCTCTTCTCTGTTCCCACAGGAAGGCAGGTACTGTCACCTCCAAGTGCTTGTACTTGTTATTTTGCTGACCTGGGATGCCCTCTATTTTCTGTATCTCTTGCCGTATTTATTTTGATATGCTATTATTTCTCCACATTCTGAAGATATTCAAAGTAGTTTACATTCAATACTATATATCAAGCTTAGGTGAAATATAAGTAGGACTATGAGACCAAGAGGAAGGCTAGTAGGTTAGTCTATAGAGTGCGCGTGCGCTCTCTCTCTCTATATAGAATACACATGTATATTATATATGCATATATAATACATACACACAAAAATGCATATACGTTATATGTAAACAAATAGCATATATATATATTTTAAAGATCAGTTATAAACTTGGCCCCAAGCTTGCTGGCAGCCAAAGCAACAAGATCATTTACAGGATTTTTCGTCAGTGGTGAAAAAGCCCTCTAGATTTTAGCAGGACAAAAGGTTTTTCTAGATGCCAAAGAGATGTGTTCTGTCAGCCCTCCACTTGGGGGTCGCCGAGGGATGCAGACAGTGCTCCCTGGGTTCCATCGTAACACACATGGGGACTGTCCTTGTAAGGTCGCCCCTCGTGGGGTCCGGACACGACCCTAACTGCAGCTTCATGGCAGCAGTTCCGTGGGGCATATAAGTCAGGCAGTTTTAGTTATGGCAAAATCCAGTCATGAGATCCAAAATATTTTCGAAGACTACATAAATGGCATGAGCTTCAGACAATCTCCCGATTAAAATGGGCAGCTGCCGAAATACTTTCGGAGTATGACAGAAGCCGTTATCCGCCGTTTTTAATTTGTACAGGTGCACTTGATAAGAGGGGATGGCGCGGGATGTTTTTACTGAGCATGGAAAGAAAAATGGGATGTTTCTCGGTGACTCTCAACTTCCTGTCACTAATGAAATGATTCTGCAATCAGGTTTTTAAAACATACGCGTGCAGTGTTTTATAGCACATTGCAGAATATTAGAAAAAAAAAATGTGTACATTTTAGGATGTTATGAAAACAGTGTTGGCCTCACGGACTCCCGAGATCGTCCGGGGAGCACGGGGCAGCTGCTTGCGTGGACAGCGCATCTGGACCTAGCTTGTGCTTGGCCAGAGAGCCACGAGGGTGTCCGGAGGGAGAGCGTCGCACGCTGAGGGGGAGGCAGATGCAGGGGCCCGGGGCTCGAAGCACAGCACCCCCTGACGCAGTCCCAGCATGTCCGGATGCTCGGGGCGGGCGGAGCGGGGTGAGGGAGCGGGGAGAAGTAGCAGGACAAAACGTCAGCGAGGCCAGGGGGACCGCGGACAGGTGGTCGTCGCGATTTCTCTGGGATAATACATATTGTTAACACAGCAGCTGGCACATCATTAGCAATTAAGGAGGCGCTAGTGATTATAGTGACAGTATAGGAGTAGAGTAGCTGTTCCACAGCTAGTTCGAACTTTGAAATGAATTCAGTATCTAAAACAAACTCTTTAGAAGGTAGGGGAGAAATAGCCAGGAAAGGATCTGGGGGTCAAATGAGGGCTTCTTTTTTTTTTTTTTTTTTTCAAAGTGGAATAATTTTTTTTTTAATTTTTTTTTTTTTTTTTTTTTTTTTTTTTTAGGTGAAAAGAGTATATGTTTGTGGTCTTAGGAGAATAATCTAGTTGAGACCAAGCACCTAAGGGATGGAGGGAGAGAGTGTCACTGTGAAGAAGTAAACGTTAGTCATTCAAATTATAAAAAGAAGAAATAAAATAAAATAAGAGACTACTAAAGGAAGCTATACAGTTTTAATTATTTGAAATATGCCTGACAGACACATTAATACTAGGTGCTGCTGGGGACTCCTTAGATCACATATGCAAAGCTGGCGTCCCTCTGTCAGTAAAATACAAAGAATATTTTACTTAGAACGTGTAAAAGCAAGTTCCTCAAAGAAATAAATAGATCTGAATTTTAAAAAACATTCAAATGAAACCCTAAGGCTCATCAGGAACTCATGAGGATTAAAGAGAAAACGTCCTTAGCTCTATGCTTGACAGGCGGTGACTGCTGGTAAATGGCAGCCCTCCGTTCCCGAATCCTGACGTGAATGGCTCTTTTTACAGAAGGCGCCTCTGTGCGTACGAGGATGCAGGTGCGCGAGGTACTAGTGAAGCCTTTGGTTGGAGTGAAAAATTTTCCGTGCTTCTTCTGCCTCTGGCAGGCGAGGAATCACCGCTGTGTGTGAACCTTTTCGTAGCTTGGGACGCGGATGGAGATGTCACAACTAGTCAGGTCTCCACAGTAAGAAGGGATGAGTGCTGGGGGAGATTCAGCTGTCCCCCGGTAACTTACGGCCATCCACACACGGCGCATTCTAAATTAGTGCCATTTGGATGCTCATTCAGATGCCTTTCCCCTCCTCTGCTTGAAGAAAACCACTCTAGCTGTGTCAGCTCCCTCATTCTCCTTTGTGTGGGACAGGACAGTGGGCGTAATGAAGGGATGGGGAAAAAAATCACTCTGTAGCGTTACTGCCTTAAGGGCGCTAGTGTGTGCGGTATAAGCGGGAGGCTGGGATAAACGGGGGTCACGATGTGCGGGGGTCACGGTGTGCTCGGCTCATGTCAGGGCAAACCGAGCATGCCTGGCATGTTCCTGGGGAAGATTTGGTGATGGAGGGGGGGTTGGGGTCCCAAGAACAAGTGAGAGAAACAGGTCTGGGTTACTGTCATCAGTGTGATCTCATGTGTACCCGCAGGCTGGTAAAGCAGGAAAACACTGACCACATGTATTTTAAATAACCATCTAGAGTACAATGGGCGCACACAATGTATCAAACATTTAAATCGTAGAGCAGTTGTGTACCCATGTTCACAGCGGCATTATTCACAAGAGCCGAAAAGTAGAAACGACTCTAGTGTTTGTTGAAACTTGAATGGATAAACAAAATGTGAGATGTATACACATACGCACACATACGTGTATACACATAAATATGTACATATAGAATGGGATATTATTCAGCTTTAAAAAGGAAAGGAATTCTGACACATGCTACAACATGGATGACCCTTGAAAACATTATGGTAAGTGACAGAAGCCAGACACAAAAGGACACAAGCTATGTGATTCCACTTAAGAATAGTCTACTTCAGAGAGATAGGAAGTGAAGTGGTGGTTTCCGGGGGCAGGGGGAAGGGCGGAGTGCAGAGCTGGTCTTTGATGGGTGCAGGGTTTCAGTTTTGAAGATGAAATGGGTTCTGTAGGTGGATGGCGATGGCTGCACAACCTGTCTGTGTACTTCATGGCACTGAATTGCACATTTAAACATGGTCAAGATACTAAATTTTATGTGTATTTTTCCACAGTTAAATTATAAAGCAAGCTTCAGAGGAATGGCCCACTATACACTCAAATGATAATATTACAGGAGTTCTTTAGAGGAATAAAAGTGGAAAATAAACTTAAGAAATGTGCAAGATTTCAAGAGAACTATGAAATTTTGCTGAGGGACAAAAAGAGTTTGCATGAATGCTATAAGCCTTACCCAGTTTATCTGGAAGGTTTATAAAATTACAAATATACTTACTTTTGAAATTTTGGCAAACTTAAATGATCTGAAAGGTCATAAAATAATATCTAGTCACATATCGAAAAGGAAGAGTAAGGAAGAGGGCCTTAGCCAATTAAACATAATTAAACTTAGCACAGAACTACAAAAAAAAAAAAAAATTTAATGCAGCTTCGAATTGGGGATAAACTAAAAGATTAGTGGAAGAGATTACAAATCCAGAAACTTGCCCACAAATCCACAAATATATAAGAATATATTTTACAATCAAGATAATATATCAAATCAGTGAGAGAAAGATGGATTACTCAGTAATTCCTCCAGCTCACCATTAGTTAAAAAAAAATTGGAAACCTACTCCTTACCTTATGCTATGGATTATGTAGTTTTCAGATGGATTAAAGATCAAATTTATAATAAACGAATCATAAAAATGCTGGGATAAATATAGTAAAGTAATTGCATAGTTTCAAAGTTGGAGGGGATTTTAAAATGTGACAGTAAAGAAGAAAACAAAACGAAAAAGCTTATTGAATCTTCACAAATTGGAACTTACCATGAACCAATTTACAAGGCAAATAATTTCCCAAACTACTTGAATGTTTAGCTAGTAAGATTATTTCTCATTCTTTGTTTGTGACACAAGTGTTCAGTAATAAAGTATTGGTTAAGTGCAATATGCTATTTCTGTATAAAAAAATCAATTCCATCAGGCGCCCAATGTCCGGTGGCAGGGGGTGTTCAGTAGGAACTGAGTGATCAGATAAATGAACAAATAAACTAATTAATTTGCATCACGTTGGCACGGAAGGCACAACATATTGGGCAAAAAAGGAAATTACATTACCACGTATAGACTCTGAGCCTCACTGAAGGAGATAACAGATATTGTGGTTTCTCACAGTATTATGGAATTATGGGTGTTTATCCTTTTCTTCTCTTTATTTCTATTTTTAATTTTTTTACAGGTTACTGTTTGCTTTTGTAATACTAAAAACCTTTAGTTTTTAAATTTAGATATTCCAGACAACTGCAAATAGAAATTTTGAATTCTCATACAACAAAGGAATTCAAATACCACTTAGTTTGTATTGATAAATCTGATAAATAGGTGACATAATACTTCATATTTCTGACGTTGGATTAAATATTTCTGTAGGCATAATCAAAGACTGATAGTATTATCCTCCTAAACGCATCATTAATTTCTCATTTCTATATAAAGAGATAATTCAATAATTTATCATTTCTGTAAAAGCAGAAACAAAAAAATCCCTGCAAGTGTGATCCATACTTATAAACATGATTGCTCTAAAGATGTTATTGAGATGTTAGAAGAAAATTTGCATAGCCTAATTTTTATTGTAAGCAAAAGGTTAAATATTGATAATAAAATCAAATTTGCAAGATTTGTTTGAATCTTATATACAAATCTTATTGAATAATATGGCTTGTAATCTGAATTTACCTTAAACTGACCTAGGTTTTTAATTTTTTCTTTAATTAAATATTAACTCTTAAAACTTTTGATAATAAGCCTTGGCTTTTGGTAGCATTGCTAAAACTTACTCAAACAAAAAATACTCAACGAATTATGATGTACCAACAGAATGCTAATAGGAACTTGCTTGATAAAATGTATCCCTTTTGTGAAAAAATACTCTTCTTTCAGCCCCTGAAACAGAATATAAGCATGTCTACTAGAAATGCTTTGTATGCAGAAACCAATGAAATTTATTTTGATGATGTAAAGCAGAATCCATGGCCTAGGTCAGTGCTGATATACATCAAATGACAAAATTAGTGAAATTCCCCCCTTGTATCACTGTGAGGACAGAAGTTATACCTTCAGGTGTCTGGCCATCTTTCATGCAACCTGCTGACATCATTGTGTAACATGGCCCGTTAAGTATAGTTTTTCTCATGATCACACTGCATGCATGTACTTAGCATTTTCTGTAGTGGATCCTCATTGTCTGTGCATTCCGTATTTGCTAATTGCCAACTCGCTAAAGTTTATCTGTAGCTCCAAAACCAGTGCTCTTGGGGCTTTACTGAAGGTCATTGACAGACATGCATAGAGTGGCCAAAAATTTGAGTTGCCGCTCGCTCCAGCTGAGGCTGAACCAGGCGACAGCCTGCCTGCCCATACAGTAAACGGGTGTACTTTTTGTGATCTACTTAGCGAGACATTTTTCAGATTTTTGTACTTTCTGTTGGTGATCTTGGTGTTTGAAGTGGCCCTCAGCTCAGTGCAGAAATGCTATCTAGAGTTCCTAAAGGAAAGAAGGCTGAGATGCGCCTTACGGAATAAAAGGTGTTAGCTAAGCTTCCTTTAGGTGTGAGTTATAGCACTATTGGCCATGAGTTCACTGTTAATGGATCAACAATATATGTGTTAAACAGGAACACGCATAAAGCAAGGTTATGTATTGGTCAGTTGATGGAAAAGCTCACAGGAGCCTAACTCTGCATTTCCCCTTGGAGCTGTGGTTGAGTATTCGCTACTCAGTGTTCATAGTGACTTGTTTTATTTTATTTTATTTTTTTGAGTTTTAAGATATCTTTTTTGTAATTTTTAAAAAATTTTTATTGAAGTGTAATTGACATAAACTAGTTTCAGTTACACAACATAATGATTCAATACTTGGATATATTGCAAAATGATGACTGCAATAAGTAGTTAACATGTGTCATCATGCGTAGTTACACATCTTTTTTTCTTGCGATGAGGTCTTAAGATTTACTCTTAGCACCTTTTCAGTATGCAGCACAGCATTATTAACTGTAATCATCATGCTATATGTTACATCCCAGGATTTATTTATTTTACACCTGGAAGTTTATACCTTTTGAATCCCTTCCACCCATATTGCTCACCCCCACCCGCTGCCTCTGGCAACACCAATCTGTTCTGTATGTATGAGCTTGTTTTTATTTTTGGTTTTTTATTTTCAGATTCCACATTTAAATGAAATCATATGGTATTTGTCTTTCTCTATCTGACTTATTTTATTCAGCATAATGTCTTCAAGGTCCATCCATGTTGCAAATGGCAAGATTTCATTCTGTTTTATGACTGAATAACATTCCATTGTATATATGTACCACATTTTCTGTATTCATTCATCCATTGATGAGCACTTAGGTTATGACCATATTTCGGCTATTGTAAATAATACTGTATATATCCTTTTGAGTTAGTGTTTTCATTTTCTTCAGATAAATACTCAGAAGTGGAATTGCTGCATCATATGGTAGCTGTTTTTAATTTTTAATTGAACTTCAATACAGTTTTTCATAGTGGCTGCCCCAATTTGCATTCCCACCAACAGTGCACCGGGATTCCCTTTTCTCCACATCTTCGCCAACCCTTGTTTTTTCTTGTCTTTTTGATAATAGCCATTCTAACAGACGTGAGGTGATATTGTGATTTTGACTTGCATTTCCCTGATGGCTAGCGATGCTGAGCACCTTTTCATGCACCTGTTCACCATCTTTACGTCATCCTTGGAAAATATGTACTTACATCTCCTGCCCATTGTTAAATCAGATTGCTATTTATTTTATTTTATTACTGTTGAGTTGTATGAGTTCTTTATATATCAAATATATGTTTTATGTATATTTTCCCTCATTCAATATGCTGAATTCATTTTGTTGATGATTTCCCTTGCTATGCAGACACTTTTTGATGGAATCTTCTTGATTATTTTTTCTTCTATTGCCTTTGTTTTTGGTGTCAGATCCAAAAAATCATCACCAAGATTGAAGTCAAGGAACTTACTGCCTATGTTTTCTTCTAGGAGTTTCATGGTTTCAGGTCTTGTGTTTAAGTTTTTAATCCATTTTGAGTTAATTTTTGTGTGTGGTGTAAGGTAGGGGTCCAGTGCCCTTCTTTCTGCCTGTGTCTGTTTAGTTTCCCCAATACTATTAAAAAGACTGTTCTTTCCCCACTGTATCTTATGGCTCCTTTGTTGCAAATTAATTGACCGAATATGCTTGGGTTTATTTCTGGACTCTCTATTCTGTTCCATTGATTTGTTTTTATGCCAATACAATACTGTTTTGATTATGACAGCTTTGGAATATATTTTGAAATCAGGGAGTGTGATTCCCACCCTCTGCCTCCCCCTTTGTTCTTCCTTCCCAAGATAGTAATAAAATAAAATAAATAACAATCTGATTTAAAAATGGGCAGAAGATGTAAATAGATATTTTCCAAGAATGACGTAAAGATGGCCAACAGGTACATGGACAGGTGCTCAGCCTCGCTAATTATCAGGGAAATGCAAGTCAAAACCACGATGTCACCTCACGTCTGCTGGAGTGGCTGTTATCAAAACAGCTATTATGGGTCTTTTTGTTTGTTTGTTTCCACAGATACTTTATAGAACATAATTACTGTAAATAAGAAGAATCAACTGTTTTTAAAACTTTTTAAAGGGAAAATATCATTCATATCTATGCTTTTCAAGGAAAATAAAATGTTCTATGGAATCCAGTTTAGGAAATGGTTCTACAAGACAATATTCTTTAAATACTTAACTCTATTGAGTTCTTTATTTTTGTTTCAGGAGAAAAAAATCTATCAGAGACTTCTAAGTCATTTGTGTTATTCATCAAAGCAGAGCTAATATCTGAGTTGAAACCATAGAACCCATCAAATTATAACAGTCTACCAAAAAATCTGTTCTGTCAGAATAGAAACTAGTTTATATTTTTATTTTAATTTTCACCACACTCAAAAAAAGAATTTTTAAGATAGAATACAGAATTAATCATTTCATTAAGATGGCCCATTTTTCTCTATTCCAAACACTAATGTAATTTTTTCTTGTCATATAAAATAGCTTTTCTTCCCAGAAAGATCATGAAAACTTGAAACGAGAAATAGATATCATTGTGTACGGTAATGCCAACACTTTACATTACTTCTTAATCTTTGGGTTTGATTATTAATTATTACTATTAGCTAGATACTACTAAGTGATCTAGCAACCAACAATATATATTTCTTGCTTCTGTATTGGTTTAATTTAAAAGGAACCACTCTGAGACGAGACTTTTTAGAGACAGAAGTGGTTTACTTTTGTTTTTATCAGTTATGTTTTATTTCCTTTTCCCTGTCATGTGACCCTTTTGGGACCACTATGCACTGTGTTTATGTAGCAAATTCCTAAGGTGGTCTTCAAAATAGGGGCTTATTTTGCTTTTGGGAGTTCATATTGCTTAATGTCTGAATCGCAAGAAAAGCTTCTGTTATGTGGTCTCTTTCCACATTAAGTTTATATTTGAATGTTTAATAAGCAGATGTATTGAAATGCTATATAGTGTAACTGCTCTTACCTTTGAGGCCGTAGAGTGTTGCGGTTAAGGATATGGACTTATTTTTTGAGAAAGGTCTGGTCCTAAATACCAGTTGTCCTACTTACTGTCTGTAAGTGACTTTGGAAAAGTTACTTAATCTCTCTAACCTGGTGTGATCTGTAAAATTGGGATAATAATAGTACTTACCTCATAGAGTTACTGTGAGGATGTAAATGAGATAATGCGGGTATTTAGAACAGTGGCTAGAACATAATTGGTATATAATAGAGGTCAGTTTTATATTAATATTAAAGGAAGATAATGTACCATAGCTAGTCTGATGTTGAAAATAAAAGCAGTTAAAACAAACTTTGTGATGATCGAGAAAAAAGTGTTTACCTTGCAAAAAGAAACACAGATCTGCCCATTGTCATCAGACAATGGCATCCCATTAGTTCTGTTTTAAACAGTTTCTAAATTTACTAGATTGTGAAATCTCATGAAGAAAGGCTCGACAGGGCAGCGTCTTGTGGAGTTCTGTTTATAGTCAACAACTTATAGAATATGATGTGTTTAACCAATGAGCTTTTAAACAAAGGGAAAAGTATTTTCAACTAATAAGCCTCTCCCCCACCCCCCCCCGCCCCTGTCCCCTCACATGTCACCCTCTCAGTAAGCCCTGTCCTGGCAGTACTGTCCAAAACTGCAGCCCCCACCTTGAGCCCAACAGGCTCCAACTTCCTTTCCTCCCTACTTTTTCTGTGATCACTGATTACCATCTAATACCTTTATAGTATATTGATTTATTTTCTCTACTGTCCATCTTCTGACACTAGAGTGAAACTTCGTGGGGCAACAAATTGGTCTATCTTGCTCCCAGCTTTTCCTTTGGTGCCTAGAATACGGCTTGTCCCATAATAGTTGCCTAAAGAGTATTTGTTGAGTGAATAAGGGAACATAGCTTTGAGAAAATCTTTTATAGATTTTAGCTGTTGTGGAAATATTCATCCTTTTCTTTGATATCTGTGTGGTCAGAGTAACTCACTTTTAAATCAGTATCCTGCCCGATAGATACCCTCAATATTTTATAGTAGGGTATACAGCATATTAATGACTTTTTTCCTTTGCCATTTCATTAAGGGTTTATTCTGTGCAGGGGATATAAAATTAGTAGAGTGCAGTCCCTTTTTGTAGCAAGGAGACAGCCGTGTATACAGATCCATACGGTAATGAACGCACGCTCTAAGAGAGGCAGACGTAGAGGAGGCCGTGTTGAACTGAGTCTCGAAGAGCGAGTGATAGAAGTCAGGCACCAAGGAAGAACGGTGTTCTAGAAAGACTGTGCGGTGAGTGCTTTGTCTCCCTCACCTTAAAACACTTTTTTTTTTTTTTTTTTTTTTTTTTAGTTTCCACTGAATTTATGGAACATTTTCCAGGGGTTCTCATAGAAGGAATTCCCATGGTGTTTTCGTTAGACTGCCGATAGAAGGAAAGGCCAATTAGAAAATTCACCAAGTTCTGTTGATCTTATTCTGATCTAATATGTGTTTTTGAATTAAAGGTTTTTCTTTTCATCGTAGTCATTATGGTTTCGAGGTCTATGCTAGAAAACTAACAGTTGAAGGATGCTGATTTTTTTGTGTGTTTTGGACATAGAGAAATATTACTGAGATTATGTTTTTTAAAGAGTAACCTAGGTATATTAAGTAATTCTTCAGAATATGATTTTTGCCATTTTGAACTCTATTATTCTTATAGTTTCCTGTCTTCTGTAAGGTCACCACATTTATCAAATCTTTATCCCGATGATGATAAAAGTTCAGGTATTTCATTCAAAAATAAGTTGTGAAAAGCGCTAGATGTCATCTTCCCTTCCTCCTTTGAATAATTTAAATAAGGTATTTGTAAACTTTTTATTTATCAACGACACATTAAAATAACTATTAAGATGACACTGAAATAATCCACATTACGGAAGGGCAAAATAGACCTTTTGCCCTACCTTAGCATATGGGCTGGAATGTGTGTGTATACCTCTTATCTCAGACAGTGTTTCAAAGCAGGTTGCTATCCACTATCCATCCATCTGCTTATTTCCTAACATCTTGAACCTGGGTGTGATTTAGGTGCTAAAGAATCCAAAGATTAAGAATTACAAAGATTAATAAAACACATCTGTATTTTAGCTCTTCACTTGTGCGGCTTTCTAATGTTGATAATACCTCAAAACTTACTTCTAATGAGTGAATGATTTAACGGAACAGTTTTTTTCGAAAAATAGAATCGAATGTTTGAAAGTGTATGCCACTTGAGAGACGAGTAGCCCCTGGCCGTGCTTTCTTCCACGTGGAGCACTGGAGCAGCCACGTGTGGCGATGGATAGTATTGGATGGTATTGAGTTTATAAGGCATATTAGTCCCTTCTACCTCTTTTACCTACTAGCTGTATGATAGTAGATGACTTAGTTAACATCTTCAAGCCTCAGTTCTCTGATTTTAAAATTGAGATAATTAGATTCACCTTCTTGCGTTGTCATGCGGATGCAATGAGATGAGGTAGGAAAAAGTGAGCTTCAATCTTGCTTTCCATTTTTTTTCCTACCCTTTTTTTTTTTTTTTTTTTTTTGCTCCAGGTCATATTTCTGCAGTTTGTTAGGTTCACATTTAAATTTACTAGTGGTGTTTCAAAGTGTAATAATCCCTCCAGTTTGGCAGTGTATTTAGAATATGAATTTTCAGGCTGACAGATCTGTGGCGGTTACGTTGCTGCATTGCTTCCCGCTGTTCTAAAGCGAAAGAACTTTATAACTAAAATATTTACTCAATTGTGAAAGTGTGTCTCTTGGGACTGAAGACATCAATGAATATGAGATCTGAGTATAAAAGTGCAGTAAGTACTTGGCTCAACCTCCACTATCATCATTTGTGCCCCATTGTTAATTTATAAATAAAATAACTGTCATTCTCTTCCCTTAATTTGCAAATCTTTCAGAAGTCTCGTTGAAGTTTAGCCCTTAACAGATTTGTCAGCTGGCTCCGTTGCTTCTGTCCACTTGTTTAGATGACGTAAATGTTCCTCGTTAATGCCTATGGGTTGCTGGAGCCCCCAGCTGAAATTTGAGGAGGGCGAAGGTGGGGACTGTCTCAGGCCTCCCACGGTGAAGGATGCTTGTCCTGGGATCCCCAGCTCAGCACCTGCCGCTACCTGTCTCAGCAGCTTCCTCCCACTCGTTCCTATTTTCAGCCTGCAATCCACACTTGACACACTCACTGTCACCTCATTTCCACCAGCGTTAGCTATTTCCATCCTTGATCGCTCTGCTCCTAATTGAACTCGCCTATTTTTATTTTTGAAATCTCCATCTCCTGAATTATTAACGATGTTAAACAATGTATACTACCATGAGCTTTAAATCTTATACAATAGTAGCTTTTTCCTTTTAACGGGAGCCCACCTTCCATGCGATTCTGCCGTCCATTTTGGGCCCTTGTACGTAACCCTCTTACAACCTTTGCTCTGAAAATTGCAGATTGTGTTTGGAAATAACGGACAATATTTGTACAAATGGTTTTTATGACTACATTTCTCAAAATATAGTCTATAATTAAAAAAGAAGTCTCTAGCCTTTAAGACACTAACTTAAAATGTTACAAAAAATGACTAGTAAAAGTTGTTATTCATGTTGTTTATAACTTGTGTAACAGATTTCTGAGTTGGAGAGGAAACAGCTCGATTTTTTATTGTCCTGTAGAATAAAAGAGTTATTAAAATATGAACTGAATGTTTGTGTTCCCTCCGGAATTTATACATTGAAACTCAACCCCCATTGCAATAGTGTAGTACTGGAAGATGAGGCCTTTGGGAGGTGATTAGGTGGCAAGGGTGGAGGCCTCATTGGAAGGGATTAATACCCTAGTAAGAAGGATACCAGAGAGCTCCCTCGTCCTTTCTGCTATGACAGGGCACAGAGAGAAGCCAGCCATCTGTGAAGCAGGAAGCTGGCCCTCACCAGAATCCGAGTCTGCCGGCACCTTGAACTTGGACTTCCCAGGCTCTGGAACTGTGGGAAATAAATTTCTGTTTATAAGCCACTCAGTCTATGGTGATTTGTTATAGGAGCCCAAACAGACTAAGACAATTATTATATATGAAAAAGAATTTAATGCGTGGTAATTTGGATGTATACTCTGCTGACATAGTAATTTATTTTCTGTTGCCTGTCATGGGAAGTTTCTGCACCTGCCTTTTGGACAATGACCAACTCAAGAAAGCAGAGAAAAACCCACCTCCCACAGAAAGCCGGAAGGGAAGAGATAATATTTATAGCAGTAAAGCGTTTTGTAAGAAAACATAACCCTTTTTATCGCCCATTTTCTAGAAATCTTACTGCTATTACCATTTAGGTTAACCATGTTTTCTCTACAGTTGACTCTTTTCAACCATTTCTACTTCCTGTGACCATAGAATTTTAACACAAAGTTGAGAGTTGTTTTATTATTTTGTCATAAGTAGTTTATGGCTCTTTTCCAAGAAGACATTGTAAGCAATGGAATACTGGTTTAAAAAATGTGCTATTCATATGTGACAGTACAGTTCATCCAAGGGCCTGCTGGTTCAAGTAATTTGATGTAGTGCCAGTCTCTATAGCATTGAGAAAGAAGATAGAGATTATTAGAATATTTTCTGTGTTTTAAAGTGTCTGCACAGGTATGTTTTTGTTTTGGTGGTTTGTAACTGAGACTTTTATCCTTTTAAAACAAAAGTCCCTACAGTTTTTTCTTTATTAACTTTTATAAGATATAGAGTTATATACCACTTTCTCTTTCTCCAGTGTTTATCTACTCTCTTTTGGCAGTTCAATTTAGACATTTTTTTTCTGGTGCTTTCAAATTGCTTATATTTGTAATAATCCCTCTACTTAACCATTTAATAAATTCTGTAACGCAGCCCTTGAGAATCTGGATAGTGTGTAGAAAGACTAGAAGATTCTCCATTACTCTGTTTACATCATGCATTTAACACTTCTAAAAATAACAGACCATTTTTTTCTGATGTGGTTTAGATCACCACGTCATTAATACTTAAAAGGATGATGTTGCAAACTTCACAGCGGAAACACATCGTTAGGCCAAGTCTATCTTCAGGGACTTTGAAAGCCTGTGTGAAATTTGACTATTCTTACTGGCAGCGCCTGGCTTACTATTGCAATACTAAAAGAATAAAGTTGTTTATTCAGTGAATAAAGTATAATCTATTCATATAAGGAATGATAAATGGCAAGTTTCTGAATATTGATCGTCTGAAACGGACTCGAAATTGGAAAGTAATTTTTACCATCTTTGGCCCCGTCTTTGAACTTTTATCTGTTTAATGAAAATGTTGGGTGATTTGGGTCAGCGGGCTCTGAAATAGACTAGTTTGACTTTTGGTTTAAGGCATTCATCTGCTGTTGTGGCTAAAGAGAATAGAAGAGACTGCTGATCATCTAGATTGAAATGTTATCTATTTCTTTTTCAATCAAATAGAATTAGGATAAAAATACCTAGCCAGAATGTGGGCTGCAGGGGTCGTGCAGGATTATTGCATCAGCATTCTTAGTGGTTTTCCTGCCTCCAGCCTCACCTCCCTCTAATCCTCTCTACAGCTAAAATGAACTATTCTTTAACAGAGAAATATTTTTGGAAAAATGAATAAAAAAGTTAAAGATACTAGCCTTTCATATTCCCATCTTGCAGCACGAACACCTTGTCGTATTTGCTTCCTTTTAAAAAATTTTTTTTTTATTTACTTGAACTAAAATCACGGCATTGCTTTTGAAAGAAATATGATACATGCCATTGTAAATGATTAAATGAGTCAAGTACTGTATCAGCCCGGTTTCAGTGCCGGAAATAAAGCATTCTAGGCATTTTAGGTAGAAAGGGATTAGATTCGGGGAATGAGGTCCTTAAAAAGTCCCTGAGAGGTCAGGGGTGGGCGGTGAGGCACTCAGGCCAGCACTGGACTGTGAGTGCGAAGGTGCCGCCTAGGGGTCCCGAGGCCACTGCCACCTGCGTTCACACCTTCGAGCACTCTCCAGAATGGCTTATGGGCACTTTTTTAAGTTCTTCGACGTTTGAGAATGTCTGCCTGCTATCTTTCTACATGAATAATTTGGCTGAATATCATATTCTTGAGTCTCATTTTCTTTCTTTCCCTCCAAATTTTGTTCCATTGTCTTCTGATTTTTTTTTTTTTTTTTTTTTTAATCTGAGAACAATCTGGTTTTCCCACATTGCTTTTTCTATCTGGATGCCTGAATAATTCTTTCTTTATCTGCGAGGTTAATTAATGGCTTAGTTTTCATTATACCTTAATAGAAAAATTAAGTATTTCTGTTTAACACTATCATTTATCCTCACTTATTGGTGCTCTTTTTCTTTATGCTTTTTGACATAGGGCGTTCCATGCAATAACTGGTGTTTCTCAGACGAAATGTGAGAACATTAGAGAAGGAAGGCATGTAACTTCTCCAGATTCACTCTGTGTCTTACGAGGACGGGCACTGGGAAGTGTTTATGTCTTTTGGGATAGATGGTTGGAATGGGAGCTCTCTAAGTTCCCTCCCAGCTAGGATAGTTCTTAATTAGCATGTTGTAACTTCCAGTATCTGCTTTTAACTAGGTAGTATTTTGGTGACATCCTTTGGTAATTATGTTTGGTGTAATAAAAATGAATTAACTATTTCAGTTCTTGATAATCTTTTGAAAACTAATTTCTGAATCAACTCATCTTTCAGAAACCTTCCTCTAAGAGTTTTAGATTCTGGGAAGGCTACTAAACTTGACTATTATAGATGTCAAGTCTGCAATATAAAGTTATAACAGAATCCTTTATGCCTTTTTTTCCCTGCTCTACATTTTTTTCTTAAGTCTGAAAACTCCAGATTTCTGAGCCTTTTCCATGAAGTATACCTTTAGTTATTTACATTTTCCTCAGAAAATTTTATTCACAAGTTATTTATCTGAATTTTATAGCTTCACGTAAGATTTTATTTTTAAAAAGACTTTCTTGAATTTAATAGTTTAGAATCATGAATCTAGTTCATATCCCTTTGCAGGTGAGGATGGTAAGAATCAGAAGTAGCTAAAAATTAGGCAAGGCCTGTAAATGAGAGAGCTTGACTCCTAGTTTTTATACTTCTGCAGCCACACAGTAGGAAACAGAAGCCCAGATCACTCTTCATTCAAAATTCACGATTTATATATACATATTTTAAAATGCTGGAAATAACTTTTTCGTTGAATAATGACTATGTTATTTGCCAGACGGATTTTCTAATGTCATTATTTATTAGTTGCCATTCTGCTAAGGAACTGCTTTCTCTTCTCTCCACTTATTTTTAAGTTTATTTTTATGTGCATCAGCATGGACTTTTATAACTTAGTCTACTCAATGGGTTATATGCCAGTAATTACTGTCACTTATTTCAATACCCAAATGATCTTAGATTATCCAGGAGGCTACTTTTAGGCTAATTTCTATGTTCTTCTGATGTGTCCCCATCACTCTCGAGCACTTCCGTACCTTCTGGCAAAAAGTGATGTCCCAGGTTCCTCGTCTTGTCCTTTCCTTTCCCTTGCCTTGAAATAAGCCCTTTGTCTAAGTCAAATGGAGAAAGACAAATACCACATGATTTTACTTACGTGTGGAATCTAAAGAACAAAATGAACAAACGAAAAAAAAGAGACAGACTCATAGATACAGAGACCAAACTGATGATTTACCAGATGGGAGAGGGCTTGGGGGGTTGGGTGACAAAGGTGAAGGGATGAAGAGGTACAAGTTGGTAGTTATGAAATAGTCATGAGGATGCAAAGTACAGCACAGGGTACAGAGTCAGTAACATGATAATAACTATGTGTGGTGCCAGGTGAGTACTAGGACAGTTATTAGGGGGATCGCTTTATAAGTTATATAAATGTCTAACCACTAGGCTGCCTAAAACCCACTTCAAATAATATTGACTGTCAACTGTAATTGAAAAAACAATGAAGGAAGCCCTCTCTCCAAGGAGCCCTGTCTCCCTAAATGAAGGTGATTTAGAACCCGAGATCTGAGTGTCACTGTGCTCTTGGCCATGGCCATGGCTGTGGGGCTGTTCCCGACCTCCCCCGGTGGCTGGAGCTACGTACCCGTTTACTTCTGTATTTGTTTTTGCATCTGTCCACGGTGAAAACCATGATTTCACACTGGTACCCTTGCTTTCCCTTCAATACCACTAGGTTCGTTTGCGTTTTCTCCCTTCTCAGACAGTGAGAAACCTGGTTCCCATTGTCCTCACCGTGGTCACTTATCAGATCAGCCCCCTCTGTAAGTGACTAGCTTCCAGATGCTGCTGTTCCGTTTCCCCCAAGGTTGCTGTCCTCACCCCGTCACACTCCGAGACCTCACGCCCCTCACTCTGCCTGGTGCCCAAGGTCCGCTCAGGCCGCGTGGTCCCTGCTCAGCTACCTGCGTCTTCACCCCCACACACCTGCCTCTCTCAGCCTCACCTGGCGGCTTTTGAGCTATTACAGAAAGAACAGAAAACATTTTTATTGGTAGCAATAATGGCACAAATCAGGCTACTATTTGAAGTATTTTTCTAAACCTTCCAACTGTATTTTTAATGACATCTCTATATTCTTAGGATTTTCATATTCCTTAATATTTTTTCGTGTGTTGTGGCCTTAGTATCTCAAATTATGTACAGCCTCAATTTCTCTTTTATTATGATAGGGTTTTTGCCGCCGATATTAATACATTTCCAAGGCAGAGGACCAGTGCTTTAAACTGCATGGTCCAGTGTTTTTGTTCGATGTTATGAATGATTGGATCTCACTGCTCATCCTGTAGTAAAATTAATGTGTGTAAAATAATGCTAGCTTGTTCCAAGTAGTCACATTAATGTTTTCAAGTCATAATTTTTTACCATAAAGAGTTATACAAAGCAAGGCTGGGTTAATTTACCATTGGGTGATGCGGGGAGTCAGTCCCAGGAGCATCTCATTCACCATGCCAGGTGACCTGGCTCAGCCGCTGCAGCCCAGCAGGGGGCGCCCTGTGGGAGGGGTTGGGAGTGGGTGCTGCCAGGCCCAGGGACTACACTGAGGTGAGGAGGTGTGTTAATCCAGCAGCTGGAGCCACAGAGGTAGGGATGGGGCCCAGCCCTCTCCCTTACAGATTTCTCTGGGGCGTCTATGGTTTCCCTGAGCAGCTGGTTCCGAATCCATGACTGGCCCACCGGCCCAGCCTCTTCTCTGATGACCCCATTTCCTCTCCTCACTTAATCCTTTCCCTCTTCTTGCTGCTTGGGGATCAGTTTTCCAAGGTACCTGAGCTAGGACAGGTGGCTTTGTCTCTCTTTCAAGGCTTAAAAGAAATTATGAAAATGAAACAAGCAAAAGAAAGAGTGACAGAGAGAGAGAGAGAGAGAGAGAGAGAGAGAGAGAGACTAGAAAAACCCACCATATTTTCTCAAGAAGTCTCCAAAGTAAGAAAAGTAGAGTTGATGTTACACCCAGTTTTAAGAAGTGTAAGGACAGAAGAGGAACATCCTGGGCATTCCAGGCACAAGCAGCGACCCCAACGAGGACCAAACAGAAAAACAGATTAAAGCGAAGCCAGTATGGAAACTGGTAACCAAACGTTACTAAAAATCTTTGCATAGTGATAGGAGTCACCCATATTTTTAAAATGCTTAATATAAAGGGCAATATAGACATTTATACATATGTGCACTTTATATGTTTATCAGTGTTTGCACCATAAAGTGATTCAAGAAAAATTTTAAATTGTTTATTCGCAGGTATCTCTTAGAAGTTCTTTGCTGTTCATCTTATTGCTGTTCAAACAAATAGTACAATCTGTTCTTTTTTTCTTTGCTACCGCATCGTAGGAAATGATCCCATCTGCTATTCAGTGTTGTATATAAGAGTGCTTGTGTGTTTTTAGTTTAGGTGTAAATATTTAAAACGTCCAGGGTTTTTTCAGGAAGTTATTCACAATAGCCTCATTCATCTAGAAGAGTTTTACTATTTAAAAAAAATTAATACTGAGGTTAACTTTATATAAACATAGTAAGATGTAGTTATCTAAAAAAGGATGTTAATATATTTAAGCTTTAGCACAGTAGAGCGTTGCCTATGTTCTTTTCATTCTGAGCAAATAGTAAAAAACCTCTGGTTATATTTGATATTACCAATATTTTCTTAGAATATAATTTTATAGTCAACAATATCCTGTTTTGACTGTAGAGGGGTAGCTAAGGATTGGACTTTTTTTTTCTAGACTTCTAGTTTAAACATGCAGATTTCTGTTTCCTACAATATACCTATAATAATTTGGTTGGCAAAATGACAAGGACTTTATAGCTGTGTAAGTTCTGAGTGTAATGGAGAAGTATAACAAATTTGGAAAACAGGTGTTAGTGGTCAAATTAATCCTGCGTCATTAACCCAGTGAAAATTTTCATAGTGCTTGTTCTTTGTTGTATAAAATAACCTTTTAATCCCATACATGGATATTGTATATGCACCTAGATTTCTGTTTACTATTTTTGCTCATGGTACTTTACATTGCTATTTTTAATTCCTACTTTTAAATACCTAGCAGCCATTCATTTTGAGCTATTTATCCATTTAATGAATTGGACATATGGTACAACATAAGAAAAAATGCAAATTTAGGTTATATTCAAAACGATATGATAAAATGATAAAAATGTTAGTTGAGACATGCTTGATCACTAACTGAATAATAATTACTGTGATATACTGACCAACATTATATTTATAGGGTGTTTGGAACTTTCAAGAATATAATTATTATTAATAAATCGTAATATTACATTTCATATTTGTAAAATGTATGTGAACAAAATAGTTTCAAGGATCCCCCTCTCTCATCACCCACCTGCAAATAATAGCCATCCTGCCTCCATAAACGGCCCAGGATGGCCATGGCTCCATGGAATATATTTGAAATACATTAATATAAGGGGCAAAGTACAGTGATTTGGAGTTTGTGGCATTTGGTAATTTGAAAGTTCTGGCAGTTCTCAAAGTAGAAGCAGTGAGGATGCTATGATGCAGGAGACCCACATCTTGATTTGTTAAATGATAGAAGATGGAAGTTTTGCAGTAGAGCAAGTGTTTTATGAGGATAGAATGGATGGTTTTGGGGGAAAATGTAAAGCAGAATCAACACTTTCAAAGAAAACAGGCAATGGCAGGATTTAAGACTGAAATATAGTCCTACTTTTTTTTGAGACTAATGTAGGTGAGTTTTTAAATTGAAATAATAGCTTTTAAAAAAAGACATATTCTTGGAAAATCCAAGTATATTTAAAGTTTATAGTCTGATTTATTTCTTTCCTCAGTGAATTGTAACACTTAAATACCTTTCCAAAGATATTTACTACATAGTGATGTGTGTGTGATGTCTATATTTTCATCTTATCTATTAGAATTGAATTTTCTTAGAAGAGCAGTAAGAACAGAGATCTTTCATGTACCTTTGTATCAGCCTTAGTGCCTAAAGCCTTTCCTCGGCTATAATAGATGGTCATTGTTTATTAGTGAACGAATGAATAGGCAAATCTCTCTTGCCATTCCTCTTACTTTGTAGTCTCCTCAATATTTAAATATAAGGATAGGCCTGGCGACTATGACAACTTAATTGTTACGCGGTCAATCGGAAAATCGCCTTTTTCTTTATGGTTTAATCCACTGAGGAAAAAATTACTCTACTCTCTATCTTTCCAGCTATATTTTTTTCCCCAAGCAAACATTAGTTATAGTATGCTTTTTAAAAATCGATTTGAAACAGATAGAGAAATGAAAAGAATGAATGACAAGAAAACAGTTCACCTTTGGCTATGATGAAGTTAACAATTATGCTAGACTATATTCTGGTTTTCAGAGAACAGACAGCATATGACAGCAGTCCCTTAGAGAATTGGGGAGGGACGTGTACAAAGGTATGAGCACTAAGATTGCGCCAACTTACTGTCTAGAGAGAGTGTCTAGGCTACAGTGCTGGAGCAGAAGCTCAAAGACTGTCTTGTGTCTTGCTGAGTTGAAGAAATGGAATTCCGAGTTTGAGAAAGGATTAGAATTGGTGGTGATGAGGGGGAAATATTGGAGAGGTGGGAGCTACACAGAGAGAAAGCCATAGAGATCTACTGAGTCCCCTTGAGTCTTTAGCTAAGAACTAATATATACATGCACAAGAGGAAATTATCTGAGGAATAAGGCAATAAAAAGGATATGCAAAACAACCCTCAGAGCTTATATGGAGTTGGGAATAGCCATTTTCTCACTGCAGAGAGTGGAAAGACCTTATAATACACAGGGCATCAGGTAGAATCCTCAGAAGGGCATCGCTTCAGTGGTGGGGACTAATTAGCCCTTACACATGTCATAACAAAGATTATAAGTAAGCCTTAAATTAATTTAACCATATACTACTCCAAAGCTCAACATTATTTAAAGGAATCAACAAATTCCAGACCCTAGCGATGTAAAATTTATAATTTCGACATCTAATAATAAATTTCCAGGCATACAAAAGCAGGAAAATTCCATCTATAAATAGAAAAAGTAGAATAAAAACTGAATTACAAATGAAAGAGATGATAGAGTTGGCTAACAAGGTTGTTAAAACAATGACTAAAAGTATACTTCATTTGTTTAAGGAAGTAAAGGAAAACATGAATATGATGGGAAGAGAAATGGAAAATACAAAAAGTCTCAGACTCAGCTTCTAGTGATGGGAAGTACAATATCAGATTAAAAAATAATCTGAATGGGATTAACAACAGATGAGATGCTATGAATTTGCAACAGTGAATTTGAAGACATAGACTTAAATATCTAATAGAAACCAGAGTAGTTAATGCTTTGCTAATATTTTCAATGAGCTGTGGGACAATATCACACTACAGACATATATAATTGGAGTCCCAATAGAAGAGGAAAGATAGAAAAAGTATTTGAAGAAATAATGGCCACAGTTTTTCCTAATTTGGTGAGAACTATAAATGCACAGGTCTAAGAAGTTCAGTCAGTCTCAAGCAGAAGAATCATAGAGAAATTGATACTAAGGCACATTAAAACCAACTTGCTGAAAACTAGTGGCAAAGAGAAAATCCTAAAAACAGCTAGAGAAAAAAGACATTATATGTAGAACAAAAGATAAGAATGACAGCAACCTTCAGCAGAAACTATGCCAGCCAAGAGACCATAGAATGATGTCTATATTGCTGAAAGAAAAATCTTGTCAACCTAGAATTATGTGCCCAGCAAAAAAAATCTTTCAAAAATGAAGGTAAAATGAGGACTTTCAGACAAACAGAAGCTGAGAAGATTCATCACCAAGAGACCTACAGTGAAAGAAATATTAAAGAAAGCTCTCTAGGTCCCCCCACCGCCCCCAAAAAATAAAAGGTAAAAAAAAAAAATACTACCAGATGAAAATTTAGAAGAGAGGAATGAAGAGCATCAGAAATAGTATGCAGGTAAGTACAAAAGACTTTTTTTTCTGACATCATTTTAAAAATGTAAAGGATAATGGACTTTAAAAGAAAAAGATAATAATGTATTATGGGACTTAATGTGAAATAAAATCTGTGCTAGCAACAATACAAAGGAGAGGGGTTGGGGGGGGTGGATGTTTACCATTGTAAGATTATTTTACGATACATGAAAAGAAAGTAATATCTGAGTGGACACTGTGGTAAATTAGAGATGTGTATGGTAAATCGTGGAGAAACCACTTCAAAAGATAGAAACACTAAAAAAACCATATAACAAATAAACTAATAATGGAGATTAAATGGAACCCTGAAAACTCACTTAATTTCAAAGGAGGGAGCAAAAAGAGTGGAAAAATACAGAATAGGTGAGATTAATGTAAAACAAATAGCAAAAACTCACGTGGAACACATAGTCTAGTACTATTGACCTGTGCTTGATGCCATCAGCAGGAGCTCCAGAACTTGTACCTCCTCCTACATTTGTTTACAAACACATAGTCTGGTTTAGCTTATACAATATCATTTGCTTCTCCTGTGGCCCCAGGAGCCTTGGGCTGTGTGGCAGTTGAGGCTGGAACTCCCCACTGTTGTTCATGTGGCTTAAACCAGCCGGTGTAATGGTGATCCAAATTAGGCTGAGTCACATGTCTCGGACTGTGTGTATTACCACCACATAGAAATACAGTTGGCTTTTGTATATTAACCTTGCACTTCATGGGGTTGTTAGACATACTTATTAGTTCTAATAACTATTTGTAGATTCCTTCACATTTTCTTCATAGGTAATTATGTTGTTTCTGAACAAAAGTGGTTTTACATCTTTCTTTTTAAACTGTATTTCTTTTATTTCGTTTTCTTACCTCATTGCACTGGCTAGGATCTCCAATATGATGTCAAGTAGAAATAATCAGAGTAAATGCAAACGAATAAAAAAAATCACATGGTTGATAACGTAATTACATATGATATGTGAATACATTTTTACTGAATGGAAGGTTTAACCTTCATTTTAAAGAGAAGAGCTTGAAGATGTTATAGTGTAGATGCTGTGCGTTCATTAACTAATTCTTAAATTTAAAAAATTATAAGTATAAAAATTATATCCAGTGCTCAATCAAAATTATCTGCAAGTTTTAGAACAAATGAGAAACCATTTTTGGAATCTATTTTTCAGCCATTTTAAATAACCTAGACTACTTTATACCTGATTCACTCTCACAAGTTTTTTTTTTTTCACACAATTTCTTTCTTTTCTTTTTCAAGAAAACAGTGTATCATAGCACCTAGGCACTCTGGCGATGCTCAATGTGTATAATGAATGAACGTTGAGTATTTAGTAGAATAATAATCTTTACCTGAACCCAATATATTGAGCAGATATCTTTGTGTGCTTTAGAAAAAGCTGTTTTAAATCATATGACTAACTTAAATGGAAAAAACGCTATCTCTGTAAATACAAAAGAAGTATTTTAAAAAACTAACTCAGAGCAGTCTTTAAAGATTTTGTAAACGGATATATTTTATTTGCAAGCATAGAATGAAAAAAGCTGAACATTTTCAGGAAGAAGTTCCCTGCGCATTGCTGAATTTAGCATAAACTTATTAAGCAAAAACACCCAGAGTTAACTGCTTAATATCCATTTTATAGAGTCTCATGGGAAAACTCCAAGGCACACAGATTCAATAAATTAATATCACCTGCCTCCCCCATTTCCCTTATATTCAGGAAAAACTTCAGGACTGCTGCATTCTTTTATAATCTTCTTTATCTTCCTACATTTCCACTCGTGGTATTCATGATGTTACAAAATGCTGTAAAACCACAGTTATATTTTTTTCTGATTAGTGTCAGCTTTCTTCGCTCCTTCTGCTAGGCAGTGCGGTATAGCGGGAAGGTGGTGGACCTGTTTTGAATTCTGTCACTTATTATTTGGGCAAGTCCCTTAAACTTGCAGGGCTTTATTTTGCTCATCTGTAAAATGGGCTAATAATGCCTAGTCCATAGTGTGGTTAATAAGGTGAGATAATAGGAAAGCACCTAAAACACGTAGTAAGATATCAGTAAATTTCCTCTGTCATAATTACAGATTAGTGTTTTATGGTGAAAAAGTGCTGGAGTTGAAACTTTGGCTTTTTAGTTATCAGTTGTTTGGTCTTGGATAAGTGACTTCACTCCTGAGCTCCATGACATTGCCTGTCTCATAAAGAATGTGATAACTACCTCATAACACTTAGGAATGAAAGGTAATGTGTAGAAAGCATTCAGTAAACTTCAATTATTATAAATGATTTTAAAAGTAGTAATAAACACAGTAATCATTATTTGGTCCTTAAACGACCTTGAGTCACTAGTATTCCGATTTTCCATATAACAAAGCTGAGGCACAGAAATTTTAAAAAAGAAACACAAAAATCAATTTAAAATGGACTGAAGACTGTTAAGACCTGAAACCGTAAAACTCCTAGAAGAAAACACGAGCAGTAAGCTCCTTGGCATCGGTCTTGGCTAGAATTTTTTGGATTCGAAACCAAAAACAAAGGCAACAAACAAAAATAAACAAGTGGGACTACATCAAACTAAAAAGCTTCTGCACAGCAAAGGAAATCATCAACAAAATGAAAAGGCAGCCTACTGAAGGGGGAAAATATTTGCCCCTTCATAAAACTAACAAGGGGTTAATATCCAAAAT
Organism: Eidolon dupreanum; assembly: GCA_028627145.1. Lineage (NCBI taxonomy): Eukaryota > Metazoa > Chordata > Mammalia > Chiroptera > Pteropodidae > Eidolon > Eidolon dupreanum. Next base: position 2,911,664 of record CM053508.1, on the reverse strand, counting down.
ATATGAAGAACTCATACAACTCGATAGAAAAAGCCCTATATAATTCAATTAAAAATGGACAGAGGAACCGAATAGACATTTTTCTAGAGAAGACATAAAAACGGCCAACCGACCAGTCCATGAATAGCTGCCCAACATCCCTAATCATCAAGTACAATGCAAATCAAAACCATAAGAAATAACACTTCACACCTGTTAGGATGGCTGTTATCAACAAGACAAGAGATAACAAGTATTGGTGAGGATGTAGAGAAATTAGAATCCTTGTTCACTGATGGTCAGAGTACATGAGATGTAGCCACTATGGAAGACAATATAGCGGTTCCTCTAAAAATTAAAAATTAACGATAGAATGAACTATGTGATCCAATGACTCCCTTTCTAGGTATACACTCAATTGAAAAGCAGGGTCTCAGAGGTATATTTGTCCACCCATGTTCACGGCAGTATTATTCACAATAGCCCAAAAGATGGAAGCATCCCAAATGTCTATCAGTGGATGAATGGATGAACAAAATATGGTGCACACACACACACACAATGGGACATTAATTAGGCATAACAAGGAAGGAAATTATGATATGTTACAACATGGATGAACCTTGAGGACGTTATGCTAATCGAAATAAGTCAATCACAAAAAGACAAATACTGTATGATTGCACTTACGTGAGGTTTCTAAAGTAGCCAGATTCATAGAGACAGAAAGCAGAGTGGTGGTGGCCAGCGTTGGTGGCAGAAGAGAATGGGGAGTTATTTTCTAGATGTGGGTTTCAGTTTTGCTGGATGAAAGAGTGTGTGTGCTGTTAACATTACAGAACTATGCACTTGAAAATGGCGAAGATGGTAAATTTCGTATGTGTATTTTACCACAAATTTTTAAAACACTTACACCATCTAGATAAAGGTGATTGTTAAAATAGTTCCCAGAAACAATTTTTCAGTTATATTTCTAAATTTTAAGCAGTTATAATTCTAAATTTCAGTTATAATTCTAAATTTTAAGCAGCTTTAAAGAACAACCTTTTCCTCAAAATTGGTAGTACAGTATTCATTTTTAAATAGACATTTTTCCAGTCATAAATAGAATTGAGTTTGGGGGAAATAAAATTTAGTGTGGGTCTGTGAAAAGTGCCACAAGGTTCACAGAGCTTTGTCCTGGTATTAATGTAGTAATGCTTTCTTTGAACTTTCTTTGCTTCATAAAGGGTTTTCCTTCCTATTTCTCACAGACCTGGATATGATGAATGGAGGATATCACTGAGTTAAGAGGCAAATGTACACAGTACGCCCTTTACAAATTTTATTTAAAAATAAATATATTTCTGTATAGATATATATCTCACAGCTACTGCTCACTTGTTTCCTTCCAGGTTTTTATTAATTGTGTTATAAAAGAGAACCCTTAGAAAGGTAACAGAAAGCAAATGGGTAGTGTGAAGTGTGTCAACTGGTTCCCTGATTAGAAAAGCCCTTGAAATTGGTAAAAAAAAAAAAA
>CM053508.1:2861052-2909666 GCA_028627145.1 Eidolon dupreanum | reverse complement strand
TGCAGGCCAGCTACGTGGAAGATTAAATGAGATATGGTGCCTGTGACCACTGACAGCGAAACGCTTTGGAAATGGAAGATGGCAGGAGTAGTCGTCCTGTTTATGAGCATTAGAGACCCTTAAGTGTCCTATTTTTAATGAACTTAATTATTAGTTCCTTTGAAGAAATTATGACCATAATAAGAAAACAGGTTACAGGTGTCATTGGTTTATCACTTCGGTATTATATCAAAAGTTATAAGTGTATATTATGTTTATTTTCTGGGTGTGAACCCCAAAGATGTTTGTGTCTTACCTAATCCCTGTAACCTGCGAATGTCATTTACATGCCAACCAAAGGGACTTAGTTAGCTTTGCTTTTACATTGCTTGAGACGAGCTTATCCTGGAGACTTGGGGCGGGCCCAGCGCGATCACAGGGACCCTACCAGAGGGGGCAGGAGGGACTGGAGTAAGCAGAGGTTGGCACGATGCAGGGGCTCTGAGCCCAGAAACGCAGGCCGCCTCTCGAAGCCGAAAGAGCGAGGGAGTGGATTCTCCCCTAAAACCTCCGGAAGGAACGCAGCCCTCCAGACACCTCGATTTTGAACTTCTGACCGTCAGAACTGTAAGACAACCCCTTGCTACAGCAGCAGTGGAAAACTACTATAGTGGGGACCTACTAAACGTGAACCCCTGCGGTTTGGGTTCTGAGAGGCGTGGAATACTGCGTTAAGAGGCCCCAGTACTTTTCATACTGACTTGGATGCAAACTTTATTAGTCTTCAAAGAAACAGCAGCTTATTGTGATACAAACGTGAAGGAATACCCCAACAGGTAACCCCAAAAGCCTTTGTTGGGAGGCTCCCCGAGGCCTTTGCCACATCCCTTGTTTAGGAGGAGCAGGGCGGCGGGCACAACCAGGGGAGCAGCTGGCCGTCCGCCTCCACCTTGTCTTCCCACCTGGTTGCTCTGTGAACCGGAGGCTTCTGGGAAATGTTGGTCAGGGTTATTACTCCAAAGCGAAGCTTTAAGCCAAGAAAGGCCCAGGAAGATGTTACACGGCTTTCTTTGACCTATTTTTAGATGGAGTCTAAGACCACGAACTATAGAATGTTGGATTCAGTTCCTGATCTGAAAAGTGTCTGGCTTGGACTTTGCCACCTACCATGTTTTTATTTTATTAAATGTTAGTAACTTAATAACCTTATTAATATTTAACCATTAATATTTTATCTACTATCATGAGTTCAATAAAATTGTGATGTAGACTATTTTAGATTTTTTAATTGAAATAAAGGAAAAATTTGCATTTTAGAGCATGAGACCCTTTGGAAATACTGTGCATTATGACTGTTGGCACTAACAGTGTTGAAGTCTGTATTTCCTTTTTTCAGAGAAACGGCGTTAGAATTTAGGTTTTATATTTGATTTTCTAAGGCCATAAAAAAAATCCAACAGTACGTTACAGAGGAAAATCAGATTAACGTGGAAAATGATCAGAAGTTGATTCGTTAGCTTCTGTGGACATTTTAGGTCACTTGAGCAAGGGAACCACATTCCTCTTCTAATCTGAGTTTGATATGGGGGGGCGGGTGAGAGGATGGAGACTTGGGTCTGCAAGCCAAGTTCAGGGCCGGAGGTCAGAGGTCGAATAGGGTGTATATGCGGATAAGGAGACTGACACTGGGTCCTTTGGCTTCTTATTTCCTTGGAGAACTTCACTTGGGGTTCCCAAACCCTGGAGTACATTTTTTCTAATGGTGAAAATTTTCGAATGGACCCCGAACTCAGGGTCACCGAGGAAGCCCCACAAGCCCAGTGCTCAGCTCCTCCGTGACCTCAATGTCACCACACGTGCTTCGTCTCTTCTCTTTTCCCTGTTTGACCTGAAGTAGTTCAGTGCAAACCTTTCACATCATCATCCCTGACCCCTCATTCTTCAGTAGGCACCCCAAAAGATATGGTCGCCTCGTTTTCACCTTTCTTAGCCTGGATGTGCAGAAGCTGAGCAACAGGAAGGTTAACTTGACCATAGCTTCTCAATTCAGCGTTCTAGAGGGAAGAAGTAATCTTTCCTTTTTTAACTTGCTATAACAGCGCTTTACTTGTTCAACTCCTCCTACAAGAAGGATGCTAATTGTGGGCAACTCATTTAGCTTCTATACGTTTACTTTTTCTCTTCAATATGTTGTAACAAAATTTACTCCATACTTGATGTACAGAGATGATCGAAGAATCCGTAAGAACCTGCCTTTTACCATAAGTCTGCAGTCAGGTATTTCTGTAAATAAGAAGACAGGCATTCTTGGCAAAGATATTCTGCTCTCATCCGGAGGTCTTTTCTCTTTCTGTAATTCGTTGATTTCTCAGAGTAATTGTGTTAAGTATTTGCAAAGGGTTTCTCTTGGAATTTTTTTCATCGTTTGCACTTTTTATGGAATCTGCTCACGAGTGAGTAATGTTTCATGTCAATGTATAGGTAATTACTCGATTCGTAGTTTGAGTTTTTTTGAAATAATATATGCCGACGACATATACCTTCTCCTTAGGACACTCAGCAATGTCAGAGCAGACGTCCTCATGTTTGTGGCTGATGCCTCCCGCTTTATTTTGAGGGACTGTGGCGACGTTTGGCACTTCCTGGAACGCGCCGCTAAGATCAGTGGGTGGTTATTCAGCTTAAATGACTCATCAGTCAGAAGGAGGGTCAGTCAGGCCAAACCAGAAGTGTGGAATGACTTTCAGAAGTCCTCTCTGCGTCTCAGTAAAGGGCCGCATGCCTGTTTGTGTATGAACCTAAACATGACTCCAGACGGACATCCGAGGAGACTTTTAGGTCATTCTGAAGGGAAATGGGGAAGACCTTAGTTCAACCACCAAGTAAAGTGATTTACGATCCTATTTACATAGGCACTGCCCGCATTGCAGAATTTCTTTGTAAATTTTACCTGTAGATTAATAAGGATCTTGTCTGTGCATCAATTACCTGTCGACCTCAGTCGTATCATTAGTCCACTGAATCTTTATAAGTCATTTTATATCATTTTAGATATTGTGAAACTTGTGTTCCAAGATTTCAGGGAACCGCCGTCTTCCTGAGCACGTAATGTGGATTCCACAGTGTTTACAGCTATAAAATGAGTATTTATGGCATCGCGTCTCTTGCTAATAAGGATAAGGTCTCTCCCTAATCTAAACTTCTGTTATTTTTGTTGATCTAAATGATACTCTCTGTTGAAAACACCTGTGACACTTTATTTGGTTTGGGCGCCAGAAATAGATTTGTTGTGGCGTCTACGTTTTTTTTTAATCTTCTGTTGAAATTCAAGTACCTTTGGGAGACACTATGTATTAAACCTTTACCATCTATTAACACCTCAGGAAAAAAATGCCTTTTTACGTCAGTAGTCATCATCTTAGAAAACAGGAGGCTGGAGGCAACTGGACAACAAAAGAGAGAAGGGTGAGTCCAGTAGATAAAGGAGTCAGAGGGCGGAGGTGGGGACTTGAAACTCAGACGGCTCTGGGGCCCACTGGTGGGATCAGTGTGTGAGGCAGCCTGCTGGAGAAAATGGCTTTAAGCTGCTTGTGCTGTGCGTGAGCAAAGTCCCTGTCTAATAGGATGGATTTTAATTTCTTTGCTGTTGTTTTATAACACAGCACTTCAGTGTTCAAACGGAATGGCCAAACAGAAACACCAGAGGTCATCGTTTTGTGACCTCTGTGATATCAGGTAGGGTGCCATAGGTGGTAGGCTAGTTCAGATCGGTCCCACACAATGGAATACTATTCGGGGCAGGGGAGAACCCTGGAAATTAGGGAGCAGAAGGTCGCTGAGAGGGAGCTAGGGAGCCAGAAAGATTAAGAGTACTTTATTTAGACGAGATCCTGCCTTTACTAACGGGAAGGTTGGATGCTTCTGCTACCCCTCGCGGTTGATAGGCAGGGGCATGCATCAGAATCACCGGTGTAGCTTTGCCAAACTACAGATGACATCCGAATTATCCCCTCCCGCCCCCCAATAAATTTTGATTCGCCAAGTCCAGTTTGGAGCATGGTCGGATATGTTTTGGAAAACCTCTTGGCTTGATTTCAGGTGCACACACATGGTTGGGGACCCGTGCTCTTGGATGTGGAGGTCCCCAAGTTACTCTTTCAAGTATGGGAGTAAGCATCTTTGCTCTGAAAATAGTCACTTAAGATGCACGACTACATTGCAGTTTGGCACATTTAAGTCATCAGAGTGATTGATTTCGTTCCATAAAGGAAGAATGAAAAAAAAAGCAACATACATAATTTAAGAGTTGAATATAAGTTCTATGCGGAAGGATGGAAGGGGGGAGGTGTAGTAAGACTGAGTGGTTGGCAGCTGCAGGTATAGCAAACCTGGTATTAAAAAGGCGTAATCATCCCCGATTCAGCTTAAACAGAAGTCAGAGTATATCCCCTAAGTTATAATAAACATGGACGATAAAAAGCTGTCGTAGCACCATTAACTTCGTGTGGGTCCTGCTTTCCACGGAAGGCCGCTCACTGCATAGGCGTCTTTATTCCATTTGTGGCCGGTGTGATCAGTTCGTTGTGTAGAACTTCAGCTGGAAATAAGAATCTCTGACCAGGAAACGTCGTTGGACATTTCGGTTACCAAAGAAGGTTGCAGAGCTTCCTTCTTTGCAGAATCTAAAATCCCGGTTAAAGCAAGGGAACCTCCCTGCTGGTGAGTCTGGGCGGGGTCCGTGCCGCAGGTGGCCTGGGGACTCCCTCAGTGCCACGCAGAGACCTGTCAGCGCAAGTGGTCCTTTCACCGTCTTACGGTCCTGCTTTGGTAAGGATAGATGCCGTGCGATTAAGTGGAAACAGGATTTTCTAATGTGAGATTTTCCTAACATCTTCCAGGAAGTGGGTCATCACCTTCATTCCTGTTTTGGTGGCTTGCTCGTCAGTGACTGTTCTCTTGGGACACTGCCTCCGTGTCCCTTTTGTCTGTGGACCACAATCATACCAAAAAGCACACACATCCCAGGAGAGATCTGTAAACAGATACTTAATTTCTGTCGGTGCTAGGAAGAACCGTGATGCTAACGTTCCCAAGCTTTGGCTTCGTCTCAGGCCCTGTGCTGAATCCTTTACTTGGGTTGTCCGGCTCGCCCACACCGCTGTCTGCCCAGCTGAGAATCGAGACCCTGTCCCCACTTGGCGTATGGGAGGCCGAGCCTCCGAGAGCTGAGGAACCGTGTCCACGGCCACCCAGGTAAAGGAGGGGTGCTGCCGGGCTTCGGCCGTGGTCGGTCTGACTCCAGAGTTGCATTAGTGGTTTCCAGCTGGGAGCTCACGCATTAGCAGTTCTCTGTAATGCACTTCTCTGCAGAAACTTGTCTCATTTTTCAAGTTCTAACGGTGTTGTGGGAACAGTAAAACATCTTCAGAGCGCTGGCTGTTGAACTTGGCTGCACTTCGGAATCACCTGGGAGTTAAAACAACAGCAGCCGCCGGCAGCTGGGTCCATCGGTGTAGAGCACGGCTCCAACGCTGGGGCTTTTGAAAACCTCCCAGATGATGCTAACGGGCAGCGGAGTTTGAGAACTGCTTTGGGACAGTGCAGAATTTCAAATGGTAAATTTCCATCGTTCCATCAGCAAAAACTCATGTTTTCTGATAGAAGGACTACATATTTACTTTAGAAACTACGGACAAACCAGTAAAGGATTACAGTGAAAATTATCTGTGATTCCTTCACTGGACGATAACCTGCATAGGATTTGGCTGCGTATCTTTTTCTCCCGCATGTGTTTATGTATTTAAAATCTTAACGATAACGTTACTCTTCTCTAGAATATCACGTACTTAATGCCAGATTGCCTCTCATGCTGTCACGTGTTTCACCAGTCTGAGGAATTCTTGTCCCTTATGCACCTGTCATAGTGTTGTGGATTAGCCCTTCCAGGCCCGTGAGTCTCACATTGAGCACCTTCACCATTCAGGGAGAGCAGAGGTAGCGGGTAGGAAGCAAACCGCTTAGCCGTCTCTCCTCTCTCTGTACCCCGACTGTACGGCACTTTCTCAGACAAGTAAACCTTGGTTTTGCTTCCTCGTCATCTCGATTACTAAGGTAGAGCTCACGTGGTTCGTACTGCTGGGCTGTGGTGGACAGCGCCACTGCCAGTGCTGGGTGTGTGAGGGGACAGACAGACAGATGTGTCTGAGGTGGGGCGGGGTGGGGGGGGCCTGGTCATAGTTTGGAAAAACTCATCACTGAAGGCAGTTCAGATGGGCCTGCAAACAATCACTCGGGGTGCAGATATCTTGATGGGTTAAGGTTTTCAAGTTTTTTTTTATTAATCAATGACACCTCAATAATGTTAATTAAAAATGAAAAAAAAATTAAAAGTTACTTGGGAATGTTTGAGTAGCTGGAGGGAATATAAGTGAGGCTGAGATAAGGATGGGAGGGGTTGGGGCCGCTTTAGGACGGGTGAGCTGCAGGTTCCTCGAGACATGGAAGAAGTCTTGTAGTTCCAGAAGCATCCTGGGCTCGGCCCCCAGCAGGCGGACTTCCCTGGAACGGCTGCCTCCCCACATTCCCTCTCTCCTTCCATCCCTCCATCCTGCTCACTAGTCATCATCAAAAGGCCGAGTCGGATGTACTTTCACAGTAAGAACGGGGTAATTTTCAGAGTTTGCTGCTCCCCAAGTATTTTCCTGGTAAAGATTTGGACTTCAGTGGAATGGGGTTCAGTTGGGGTACAGCTGGCACCTGTCAGTCAACCGCTGTCACTCCCCTTCCTCCAAAGGGTGGAGAGGGGAGGAGACTCGGAGTGTGGGAGGCCTGGTGAGGGGTCACCTTAGAGGAGAAGGACCAACCCTGGTGATACTGTGGGCGTGCTGGCTGTATTGTCTTCCGTTAGGCTCTGGGTTGCTTGTGGGGGTGTTTCTGGGGATGCAGCCGCACGGCCAGACACCCCTGCATCACATGAGTTTTGAAGGATTTTCTTTTTCATCCCCATTTTTTAAAATGTAACTTTACCATCAGTAGATTTCTTAATATTGCTTGTACTTCCTTTTTTGGCTCATAAAACTTTATTATTTTAAAAAATGTGTGACAATCTTTACTTGCTTGCAGATTTTTGTTTAAAAGGAGCAGTTGAAGAGGTATACGTTTTACGTCGTTGGTTTGTAAGATACACATGATTTATGTCACCGAAATCCTTCAGAACAGGCTTTATGTAGTTCCAAGAGTGACAGGAAAAATGAGAAGCCGTTCTCTCTTCCTTTCTCCCTTTTTATTGAATTCGTGATGACTTTTAAAGAACATAAAGGCATTATATGTAGTTAAAACCATCAGATAGCCTGCTTTACTTAGAATTAAGCAAAAACAAAATTAATAAAATAACAAACCTGGTTTATTTATCTGAGTAATGACTTGGCTCACCGTAACATCATAGTGAAAGACAGGAAATCCACATAGTGACATCACATAGTATAGCTAAATAAGTAAGTTAGTAAATAAATAAATAAATGCCAGAGGTGCTGTTTGTTCTTGTAAATATCAGATGTATCCCGCCCGGTGAAACTGTAGTTTGTAGGGTGCCATCCCAGCTGTGAGAGCCAGGAGCGTATTATGATTTAATGGTATTGCTCTCCTGCATTTGATGAGCTATCTCAGAAAAACATTTTGAAGCAATAAAGCATCCATTTGGCTCCTAAGTAATGAGGGAGGCATTGCTCTTTGCATTAACTATTTATTCAAGAAGAGAAGTGACCGGCTGCTAATAAGCTTTATCCAAAGAGGTTAGTGGAAAACAGAAGAAAATGCAAAGGGGAGGCTCTGTTCAATTTCATATGCAATTAACAAATATCCAAAGCTGCAGGGTTGGAGTTCCCCTTCCATGTGACTCCAGTCAGCCTTATTTAAGTGGGAGTGCCTGTCAGATGTATTAAAGGCCTCTTGATTTAGGGAAGGATTGTGTCGCCTAAATTTATGGCCGATGAGAGGAGGCAGTGACTGGTGGTGAGTAGGTAAGGTTGGGCTGATCTCTGCAGTTTTGAATAATGGACTCATTTTCTAAGAAGATCAGTAGTGATTGAGGCTTGCTAGTTTACTTTTTTGGGGAAAAGTTCCTTTTATTTTATTTTATTTTTTTAAGATGATTATTGCTTTTTCATGACATGAAATCTGCTCTGTAGTACAATATGTAGATTATCACGCGATGAAATGACTTTTAACCTGAGAAAATTTATTTGCTATGTAAACACATAACTTACCACTTGGAAATAGTTTCTGGGTAGGAATGTGACATTATTCTCTTCTTCCACAAGTAAATAAGTAGTCCCTTCTCTGCGGTAAATGCTTAAGATTTAGCAACTTCAGGATTACAACCAGGATATTGTAGTTACACGTAAATAAAGGCTTCTTTGAGGTCATTTCAGCATCTCTCCGTAGATCACTTCTGGTGCCAAAACAGCCTGAAGTTTTCATATTACCTGCTTGAAGATTCTTAATGTAACTGATCTGCCTTCTTTAGTGACATGAAAAAAGATGTCACAGTTATTAGTTTTCCCTTAAAACCAACTAAATGACTTCTGTGCTAATTCTTCTCTGCTCTCACTAAAAAGTGGTACAGTGGAGTTCTACACAATGGGGAATTTTTTTTTTCATATAAATCATATTAAAATAGGCCATAGAAATATGTAAACTTAACGTTATTTAATAATGATATTCTTGATGCCATGGTAAGCCAATTAGAAAATCATTTAATAGTGATTTTCACTTTTTAAAAACATTTCCATATCGATAGCTATGTATTAATTCTAAGCTTACTGTGAATTATTTTGTGTATTTAAAATCAGTTTTCAAGGTGTGTTTTATGAAATAGGAATACATCGTTCATCTGGGTTCACAGCCTTTGGTAAAGGACTGAGAACCCTGATAAGCACGTAGCAATGAGATCAAAGACAACAAAAGGTCCCTTAGAATTTTCCTTTTCCTAGACCACACCGCATTATCCCCAGACAACTAAACTCATTTACGTTACAGAGACTCTTATTTTCTTCACCAAGGAAATGAGGACTCAGATTAGACATGGAAATGCCTTGTATGATGCTCAGTTTTGCAATAATCTCCCTCTTTGGCCATTACCGATCATTAGCGTCCCTCGTCCCTTGCAGATAATCACTCCGTTCAGAAGACTGATGCTGTGCGCCGAGAACCGGAAGGAGATGGAGGACTGGATCAGCTCCCTGAAGTCTGTGCAGACCAGGGAGCCTTACGAGGTGAAGTAGCGTCTCTTCTGTGCCCTGTGTTCGCAGAGAACCCTTGTTAGCCCGGGAGCTAGCACGGTGCTCTGCAAAAAGGAGTCATGTGCGGATTCAGCCGCTGTTTTAAACCTGGTGCTGCCTTTTTTTTTTTCCCTCCTTTTTAACTTAAGGCAAAGGGTTTTAGTTTGAAAAACTCCGGCTTTGCAGATTTCATCCTAACTGCTCACGTGCCAGCCTGCCGTCCGGCCCTCTCGTTTGGCAAACCTGTGCTAACGTCTCCTTTCCAGGTGGCCCAGTTTACCGTGGAGCATTTCTCAGGGATGCATAACTGGTACGCCTGCTCCCACGCCCGCCCCACCTTCTGTAACGTGTGCCGAGAGAGTCTGTCCGGAGTCACCTCCCACGGCCTGTCCTGCGAAGGTACGGTAGCATCGAGCACGTGTCCTGCCTCGACACGGGCCACACTCTCGGCACAGTGCCGCTGGCTGGCGCTGCTGAGAAGCGAGCAGAGAAAACTCACCCCGGGAAAACAGTCCCCTGCGTGGAAGCAGGGGCCGGGGGCGTCTCGGCGGGAACGTGGCTTAGGTTTTCACTGGGGCTTCACGCGGAGCTCAGCCCACATAGGACTCTCTGGGGGAAACATTTGGGCTCTGGAAAAGATCATGTAAAATCACTTGAAAGAAGTATAAATCGAAAGGTAGCATTTCACTCCCGAAGAACTAGTAAGTAGTGGGAAGCAATAGTCTTTAGGCTTTGTAGATCATTCTAGCTTTCTCGTATTTTTCTGTCCTGATTGATTATGCAGAACAAAACTTTCTGTGGGGATAGTATTAATTCTTTGGCAGAATTTTCCATTGTTGCTTATGTTGTATTGTTTTCAACGTTTTCTTTCACTTATGTTTAAATTAAACTGATGCCATCCCTTTAATTTCTTTAAAGTTTTCTAATAATAAGGCCTATTCTGTTGTTTTCATTACAGGATTTGTGGTTTACTTTTAAACTTAAGAGCAGTGATCACCGAAAGGAAATACATTAATAATTACCAGGAGAAAACTCATAACTTCTTTAGATTAATTTCATACCTCAGTGGTCATATAATGGTATATGACTTTTTAGACTCTCTCTAATTCTATTACTAGCTTTTTTTCTCTAATATAAAAAATTCTTAAGGAATTTTGAATATAGCTGTATTATGATTAAATAATAAAATAGAAACAGAGTCATGGTTTTACTTCATTTTAAATGATAAGATCTGAGATTTACGAGTACAGGTACACATTAAACCCTCTGGTTCAGTCTCTCTTCCAGCATTGCCAGCTGAGACCAGGGGACGTAGTTAACTCTTTCAGAGTTATTTCCTTATCTGTAAAATGGGGATAATAGTCATTTACAGCTCACAGAACACTGTGAAAATTGGGTGGGAGAATGCATACAATAAAACTGCTTTTCTAGCCAAGTAAATTGTAGGAATTTTAACTGTGCTCTCTAAGAAATTTATCAAGTAAATAATCACAGGGTTACTTCATGGTCTGATGTATTAAAATTCATGAAAATGAACGTTTGGAGGAGGCATTCAACATTTTTTTATTTAAACAATGATTGCAAACAAAGATTTATTTGGCTTTTACAACTTGAACAATCTGAAGAGATACCGATGGCTCTGAGTGACTTCTGCAGGTCTGTAATATTATGTGGTGTTATTTTGATGGTCTTTTTACTATTACCTTCTAGTCTCTCTTTCGAAAAATGCTAAAAATGATCTGAGATATCGGGTACCCTTCTGATTTGAGAGTTATACGCTATTCAATATATTCATTTAGAAATCGAGGTTAACAGTGGGAGGACTGAATATTTTTCTAAGCAGTTTTTTAAAATGAAAATTACATCAGCTAGTAAGAATAAGACACTTTAAAACTTTTAAATAAATTTGTTGTTATGTTATTTTGTTAATGATATCTTCCTGACTTTTTAAAAAAGTCTCAATTATCGTATTTTTAGAGGAGTATTATGTTAGTATTTTCTCTGCTGATGAAAATTTTAAATCTACACCATTTTGCCCCTTAGTATTTTTGGAACTGTAGCAGACGTTTTAAAAATCCCAGGGGTTTTATGAATATCTAAAAAAATTGCCTTTTTATTGTAATCAAAGTTATACTTTTACAACTTACTACCCCTCCCTTCTGTCTGCTTAAAAACACTAAAAGCATAGGATACAAGAGGCTTTAAAAGTTATAACAGAGATGCAAATACCAGAAAAATGTATTCAACGGTGAGAATAACTCTGTTAGAATGGAACCCAGCTTCCAGTATGTGAAGGCATACTAAATTTACTTAATCCTTCTGTCTTTGTTTTTCATGTAAAACAAAGCTCTGCTGATTTGTCTTCTAGGTTTGTGTTGAATAATAACCAAAATTATTATCTCAAAGCCTTGCTTATATGACTTATATGAATAAAAAAAGAAGACAAAAGACTTTTCATAAATAATCTCCTAAATCAGTTGAGAATATTAATTATAATTTCAGAGCACAATTATTCTTCATAGCTATTTAAACAGCAACTTAACAACAAAAAAAAAAACATTAAATGGAGATTTTTTTTAATCAACAGCATCAAATATATCAACATGTGTACTTAAGAGTTTTTACCTTAACTAGTGTTGATCATATAAAGATTCAATGTGGTAGAGACTGAATGAATATTGCAATGAGAAATTATAGTTTTGTTACATGTCAGTATATTTTTTAAGTCCTGGAGTTTTAAAATTGTCACCTAACAAAATTAAGGTGCTTGTTAATAATTTCTATTTCTTAGTGACTGTAATTACAGTTTGATTTGTTGTTATTATTATTATATGTTATATTAAGCAACTTTGTGATTCTTAAAACTCCTTTCATAAAGCACTTTGTTGTTACAAATTTCTGATTTTTATTTTTAATGAGCTGTTTGATTTTTAATGGCAAATTTTTCTAAAAGCCATGAAATTATACTGTTGCCCTCTTTTACTTCTTTGCCTCTTAAAAAAGTTATTGACCATTAATATCACGTACTTTTTTGTCCTTAAAAACACAATCCTGGGGGCTGTGTTTCAGATAAACTTAAAAGTAGGACCACACTTTTGAGCAACAGATAAAAAGACCTGGAGACATTAACTAACTACGGTTTTAAAATAGTCGCTTGTGTTAGAGCAATTGTTTTTCAAACCTAAGCTTACTTCCTATAGCGTTCTTTCTTTACGCTATTGTTTATCAGAAATAAAACTCAACTGAAAAATTATTGTAATTTTTATGAAGTCTGTGCTTGAGACACAGCATCATTTATCACAAAAAATAGTACGACTTTCAGGAAAGAATCTGTCAATGTACAGAAAGATCAGGTAAATGAAACATTTTCAAGGAAAAACTCGTTTAGTTAAAGTGACCAGTGGTTATTCATGATACTTAAAGCGTTTTGAACATTTGGCTCTAGAAACCTTAGCTATTTTACCTGACCCTTTGTTTTCATTTTACATCAAATTAAGTTTATTTTAAAAGAATGGCGTGTAACCTATCATTTCAAGTTTATTAATGACTTACTGTTAGAAATTCAAAAATCATGTGTAAAGGAGCCAGCTTACACTGAGAGTTTAGCAAGTTACCTTATTATATGTCCACTGAAGTGATCTTTAACTTTAAATATTTATCTGAAGAGTCAGAAACCTATATAACATCATTATCCACTAATACTTGGATAATATGTGTCCTTAGAAGGGAAAGTAGTCAAGTTCTGATTTTCATAGGCAGTGGTAAATTGTTCAAATAGTCTGTGGTTTACTTGTTTTTCATATATGTGCTGCTTCTTTCCTAGTTGTTTCCTCTTATTTCTCTCCCTCTTTTTGTGATTAGATATTTGTATATATTGTGTAACAATTACCAGAATAAGTCCTTAATATCCATCACCATATATAGCTACAGAAATCTTTTTTGCTAGTGATGAGAACTTTTATGATCTACTTTCTTAGCGCTTTTCAAATATACAAGACAGTATTGTTAACTGTCGTCACCATGCTGTACGTTGCATCCCAAGACTTACTTATTTTATAACTGGAAGTTTGTACCTCTTGACTCTCATTTATCCATATTGCCCATCCCCCGACCCCACGCCTCTGGCAACCACTGTTCCCCGTGTCCATGAGCTTGGTTGTTTCTTTTCGTCGTCGTCGTTGTTTTTATTCCATATACAAGTGAGATGATGTGGTATTTGTTTTTCTCTGCCTGACTTATTTTGCTTAGCATATTGCCCTCAATTGTCTCAAATGACAAGGTTTCATTCTTTTTTTTTATGACTGAGTAATACTCCATTGTATATACGTACCACATTTTCTGCATTCATTCATTCATTGGTGGAGTTGCTTCCATATCTTGGTTATCATAAGTAATATAATCAACATGGAGGTGCAGACATCTTTTCTAATTAGCGTTTTTATTTTCTTCAGTTGAATACCCAGAAGTGGGATTGCTGGATCATACGGTAGTTTTTGATTTTTTGAGGCACCTCCATGCTGTCTCCCATAGTGGCGGCACCAATTTCCATTCTCACCCACACAGCACCCGGGTTCCCTTTGTGCCACGTGCTCACTAACGCTTGTTATTTTTTGTCTCTTTGCTAATAGCCATTGTATCAGACGAGAAGTGATACCTTGTTGTGGTTTTAATGCGCATTTCCCTGATGATTAGTGATGTTGAGAACCTTTTCATGTACCTGTTGGCCATCTGTGTGTCTTACGGATGTGTCTTATTTGAAAAACTGTCTCTTAAGATCCTCCCCTCATTTTCAGTTGGATTTTTTTTTTTTTTTTTTTTTGCTATTGAGTTTTATGAGTTCTTTATATGTTTTGGATATTAACCTTTTACCAGATATATGATTTGCATTTATTTCCTCCCGTTCAGTAGGCTGCTTTTTCATTTTGTCGATGGTGTCCTTTGCTGTGCAGAAGTTTTATAGTTTGATGTAGCCCCTCTTGGAGCTTATGCCTGTGCTTGCTTCTAGTAGTCTTATGGTTTTGGGTCTTAACATTAAAGTCTTCGATCCAGTTTGAGTTAATTTTTGTGTGTGGTATAGATTCATTCTTTTGCATGTAGCTCTTTAGTTTTCCCAGCATAATTTATTGAAGAGACTGTCCTTTCCCTATTGTATATTCTTGGTTCCTTTGTCACAAATTAATTGGCCCTATATGCATGGGTTTATTTCTGAACTTTTTGTTCCATCCCATCAATCTATCTGTACGTCTGTTTTTTTGCCAATAAATACTGTTTTGATTACTATAGCTTTGTAATATAGTTTGAAATGAGGGAGCATGATGCCTCCAACTTTGTTCTTCCTCAAGGGTGCCTTGGCTATTCAAGGTCCTTGGTGGTTCCATATAAAAATTAGAATTGTTTGTTCTAGTTCTGTGAAAAATGCCACTGGAGATTTGATAGAGATTTCATTGACTCTGTAGATCGCTGTGGATAGTATAGACATTTAACCCTATTATTTCTTCCAGTTTATGTGAACAAAATATCTTTTCATTTATTTGTGTCTTCTTTAGTTTATTTCATCGACGTCTCATAGTTTCTGGTGTCTCATTTCTTTTTTATAGGCTGCTTTATTATAATTTGGCCGGGGAGAATTAGTGATGCACATAGTAGGCTTATCTCTTTAACATTTCTTTCCTCTTCATTATAATGTAATCATCCCAAAATAATACTTTTAAAGCACAGTGCCATCTTTGTGACTCTTGTCAGCCTGTTTCCCATGATGCCTAGATAGTTTCTTGATATCATTGCAATTTAAAACTTTAAATTATCTCATTTTTTATCTTAATTGTATTTTCAAACTTTTTATTTTAAGTATTAGAAGTATACAGCTCGCTGGGTTTTTCACAAGTTAAACACATTTAGGTAATCAGCACTCGGATTAAAAAATAAGATGTTACTAGCACCTCTGTATTACTAAATTTTGTTTAGTTCTCTTTCCCTCCCCCACCCTGCCCCATCTCTCTCTGTCTCTCTGTCTCTGTTGTCTCTTGTCCTCAAAACTAATTCTTTTGTATTTGTTTCCTTTCTGTTTTCCTTTTATGACTAAGTGGAATCTCTCTGAGTAGCAATCTATAGCTTGATGAAATTGCTTCATAAATACATAGCCATATTTGCTCTGTAGAATACTATTACTGTCATTGAGGAGTAATTTAAACTTTTTAAAAAATATTTTTTCCGCCACTCCCCCCCCACCACCATTTAAAATTTCATGCTGTGATTTCCTTGAATCGTGGGTCCCAAAGCACATCTTCATTTAAAAATGGTTACCTTTTGTTTTTTTTTTAGTATGTAAATTCAAGGCTCACAAAAGGTGTGCAGTGAGGGCCACAAATAACTGCAAGTGGACCACTCTGGCCTCCATCGGGAAGGACATCATAGAAGATGAAGACGGGGTGAGCTCCGTCCTGTCTCTCAGCTCCCCCCCACCCCTCCTCTCTTTTATTTTCTGCCCAGTAGAAAATAAGGACAGAAGGCTAAGTGGAAATATTTCCTATTAGGACTGAGTGAAAGAATTTGGTTAGTTAAGAGTTTTTATTTTCAACTAGATCTTTCATAGGTTCCTTCAGCTCTTAAATTTTGAGGGAAATGTGAGTAGGGCTTTGGGTGGTTGGCGCTGGGCTGGCATGGTAGACCCTGACCCGACGGGCTAAGATAGTCTTTAAAGCTTTAGCTCAACTGTCGATTCAGCTGTTCACTCCCCAGATGTGGGGGCCTCCTCTCAACAGTGCCCCCCGCTGCCTTCAAAACATTGCCCGCATTGCACCTTGCATACGAATCTGTGATGACGCCTTCACCTGCCCTTCTCCTCCGCTAGACTACGAATCCTGAAGGACAGGGGTCTAGTCTTCACTATCTTTGTGTGGCCACCGGGTTTGAGGGGTAATAGGTGCTCAGTAAATGTGGGATGAATGGATGCTATGAGTGATACATAATATTGATTCTGGAGAGTGAGAAATAATGACATATTTCCCTAGGGTTAGAACAGTGGCGTCCACAGTCTTTAATTTGACGCTCTTATTTCCTGCTGTGCAGGTGGCCATGCCCCACCAGTGGCTAGAGGGTAACTTGCCCGTGAGTGCCAAATGTGCCGTCTGTGACAAAACGTGTGGCAGTGTTCTCCGTCTGCAGGACTGGAAATGCCTCTGGTGCAAAACGATGGTGAGAGTCCTTTTTGATTGGCGTCTTTTTCTAACGTTTTCATCTGCGTGATGTAGAGGCAAAGAATTCATGGCAGAGCAGAGCCCACCGGCACACACCCGTCAAACGTTCATCTTTTTTTCAAGGTGTATTCCTTGCAGCCCAGTTACTTTTTCAAATATCCTGTTTGTAATGCTTGTTATTGTTATCCATTTCCTTCCTCTTCATAAAAAAAAAAAAAAAAAAAGACCTCTTTCCCACAGTTTTATTGTTTTTCATTATGCTTTGGTCACACTCCGTGGTTGGCTGTTTTCGGGCCGGTTTCACGGCCTGCTGCCTACAGAAAGACACCACATTTTGATTGACATGCACAGCGTAATTTCGCTGCAGTCCCGTGTGTGTTCTCTGGCAGGCAGAATGCGGAGTTCAGCAGGCCACGTGCCAACTCTGCATCTAGGCAAACGTTTTAAAACTTTCTTGCGTACGGTGGAGAGGAGGGGAGTGCATGCAGCACGGCGCAGAGCCAGTGGGCCGTCCGTCTGTGCTGGACCCCAGGAGAGCCGGGCCTCCCGACCGGACCGGACCGGACTGCGTTTGTGTGCCCAGGCCAGGCCCAGGGTGGCGAGGGGCTAAGACACAGCAGGGCGGGAGGCGGTGGTTGCAAGTGCTTCCCTTGGCACTGGGGGGCGCTGTCCAGCTGCAACAGCCATCGCCTCGCCTTGGGGCGGATTCGTTTGTCCTGTTTTGAGTCTTAAGATTTAGCTCCACACACACCCCACCCCCCCCAAAAGGTGGAAAAACCATCACTTTGAATAAGTATGGTGTAGATCAACAAACGGAAGAGATGTGAATGTGACATGTTAATTTCACAAGATTGATTCCACAGGCCACAGAGGAGAATAGGTACAGTGTTTTAGTCGGTCTTCATAGGGAATCGGTGTTTCCTTTTCGTATTTAAATCAAACATGATTCCCTTTGTCCTCATGGTTGTGTTATTCTTCATTTAATATTCTTGCATTTAATATAAAATAAGCTATCTGTCTTTGGAATTTCGGTGTAAGCCCCACCCCTAAAACCCTCTTTTGCCATTCCTCATTTTAAAGGAGTGATCCCTAAATAAGATTTAAAATTTTCATCTCACTTGAGGATTTTTTGGGGGATGATCAGAGATGTAGGTGTTTACTACTATTTTTTTAGTCTATATTTAGTGAAATCTAATTCTCTACTTGGAGAACCTTGGCTGTCTTTTTCTAACTTTTTAAAAAGAAAGCAGACCGTGATGAGTATTTTAGAAGGTATTATTTAAGTTTTATTTACCTGCAATATATAGGTTTCTACTTGTGTTTTGTAGTTTTTAAACTTTACTAACTTTAAACAGTAGGAGTAAATTAGGTTTTTCACTTGCTCAGTCTTCTCACTTCCACCTTTAAAATTTTAGAAGTATTATTACAGGTTCTAGGGGGGGGCATGCTGGGATGTCTTTTCCTTTTTTTTTTTCCTGGCAGACTTAAATATCACTCTATTATGAAGTCATTCCTGCCACGCCCCATGTCACTTAGACACGTGGGTTTCCGACCACTATAGCTTTGTTACATCCTCCATAGTCAGTGCCCCTTATCCTATACACCATCATTTATCTGTTTACGGTTTATTTTGCCTTTAAAATACGAGTTTCTAACAGCTGACTATTTAGTGTCTAAACATGGTCATCCAGGTAAAAACAAAACAGAACCAAACCATAGTTCCACAACCCTAATGAGGCAACTCCCAATTTTTCCAGCTGTTGTCTAGCCTCTGGACTTACTTTTACCTTTTCTGTAAAAACAGTGAAGATACAATTATATCATACTTTTCTCATTTAACATTGTTATATTTTTTTATTTTTGCTCTGTGATTCTCATGTTTTTCATTCCATTTAAAACTATGCATGCTTGTTTTTCTAAAAATCTCTTTGGATTAATTATTATAAATCGTATTGGGAGACTATCCAGAATTAGGTCACCAGCAGAATAAGAATTACTATTAAATTTCAGTTGTTTTCTCAAAAGTTTTGACAAGTATTTAATGAAATGCCAGTTTTCTATAAGGACTGATAAAATAACACTGTATTAAGTAAGCGTTTTATGAAACGTCTGCCTTTACTTGTTCAAACATTTAAAGGCTCTGGATGTGAGTACGTAAGTTACCTGATGCTACTTAATGAGTTAGCCTGTGCTTTTTGTTTTCAATAGTATCTTGAGTGACTTTGAAACTTGGTTTCTACAGAGTTAACGCATTTACTGAGCGCCTGTGATATACATCGCTTTCTAAGATGAGTGGATAAGAATAGGACCTTTTCATCTTCCTTACAGGGCTGAAGTCTAGCTGAGAAAATAGGCATGGGTGTACTTGTAACTATAATAACATGAAAATGTCACAAAAGAGGTGTGAATAGAAAGTAATAGGATCATTACAGAAAAATAACAGATTTTATTTTTTTTTATTACGTTCTATCAGAGTTTTCTAAGGAGGCTGTCATCAGTATTTTTAATGGATTATGACACTGATACACACTGGTCAGCTTCTCCCCTTCCTCTCTCCCTTGCTCTTTCCTTTCCTGCCTCTGCACCCCCTTCTCTTCTCTTTCTTTCTCCTTGTTGTCACCAGGCGTTAATTGACTACTCACCTGAGACAATTATGCAAATAGGCTACACAAACCAAATCAAATCCTCATGTCTAAAATGGCCCATTCCTTAGAAGCATCAATACTGTTCCATTAAAGTAACATACGAATTACTGAACACTTTGTGATGCATTCGATCCTCAACTCTCAGTTCCTCGAATATAATTTATAACATATAGCTAAATAGCGATTTGTTTTTATGATTCTTAAAAGTTTATTTGTTATTAGGTGCACACTGCCTGCAAGGATTTATACCATCCTGTATGTCCACTGGGCCAATGTAAAGTGTCTATCATACCTCCAATAGCGCTGAACAGCACCGATTCTGACGGTATGTACCAGCCACGTAAGCACGTGTATTTCTGGGGTACTGAATGTCAAGATGTACATTTATTTTCCTAGAGTAAATAGAATTGTAATTGGTTATTCTTGTCAGTTTTTACATAATAATTCCATTTAAATCGCTGAACAGTACATCTGATGTTTAAAAGAACCTTTTTAAATTAAAGTTTAACATAGCTATTTAACACACTGGTGACATTTCTGTGTATAAGACTCTTAGATTTTACATTTCAGCAAATAAGATCATTATTCTGTACCGATATGCAATCCAAGAGGTTAATTTTTTATAAGCATTTTTTTCCCTCCATAACTGAAACTGCACATTAGCATACCTCTTATTTAGAAATCTGTTTTCCAGTAGTTTCTTTGCAGGAATTTGTATTACTATAAGTTTATTCACCTTTTCCAGACTCTTACAACTTAGCTGTGAATGCTGAAGAATTGGTTTACATTGTTGGTTTTGGAATAGCATGCTAATAACTTCCTTTAAGCAAACCATATCACAAAAGGCTTTTTTACCATGTGCTATTAATGTTTTGCATTGATAAAGTACCTCATGATTTTCAAACTTTTTATATAAATTATGCCATTAGGTACCCTAGATATAAGGATATAAGCCTCAAAAAATGTGATTTTTTTAAACCTGTACTATTAAAAGCCCCGCTCCTCAACCCTGATATATCAAGATTCTATCGTTTATTAAAAATTTTTAAACATTTACTCAGGCCTCATCAAGGAGTAGAGAAAATATTTTATAATACTGAATGCGAACATATGAATTATTTGACAAATGAAAACTTATAGACTTTGGTTTTACTTATGATTAAATGTTGTTAAGCAGGTGGTATATCTCAAATTATCTGTGATTAATACTTTTACCATCTTTGGTATGATTTTTCATTGTAGATAGCATATTGTAAATGATAAATTTCATATTCTTAGCATGTAAATACACCTATCTCCATTTGGGGGGCTAAATGATAACTTATTGCTCTAGTAAGGAACGAGGTTTTTTATTTTTATGAATTTCTTTTCTCATCTCTGAATTTTTGTCAATAGTGTAAGAGAGAAAGCTATACGTACTGATTTTGTCCTGTGTTTTCTTACAGGTTTCTGTAGAGCAACATTTTGCTTCTGTGTTAGTCCTCTGTTGGTTTTTGTCAATTCTAAGAGTGGAGATAATCAGGGAGTCAAGTTCCTTCGGCGATTTAAACAGTTACTAAACCCGGCTCAGGTGTTTGATTTAATGAATGGAGGTCCTTATTTAGGGTAATTGATTATTGATAAATCTTGTTTAAATGAAATGTAGCACTGAGCATGGAATATGTCTGGCTTTTCACTTAATGAAAATTGTGGATTCATTGAGACGTCTCTGTGTTGCCCTTCCCACCCCTCCCTTTTTTAAAGTTTTAATTATAAACTTTAACACAAGCTTTTTCTATACACATATTTACATAACTTATGTGCTGAAAAACTTTAAATTCGTTGAGGAAATGTTTTAGACTGTATTTTACAACAAATAAGCACTCACAGGGTGCTTAGCCCTGAGAAAGATAAACGTGTGTGAATAAATACAAAAGAAGTTTAGAAAATGATTTGTATGGACTCAATATATAATAGAAACAGTCAGTTAAAATGCTTTTGTGGGTATTTCATTTCAGCTTTCTAGAATGTCATATAACCTAAAATCTGAAGAAAATAGTGTGCTCGGTGAGGGAAACCATGCCTTGAGGCCCTTCTAGTTCATTTTGGGTAGAGTGTGTGATTTATGTCGAGGAGGAGACACTTTGTTCGAACCAGGGCCCTGCGGTCCCTGTATGATTCCCTTGCCAAGTCAGCTTCCCTCTGGGTCCCACTCTCACCCCAAAGCACGAACACAAAAGCAGAAACGGGATCTGAGTTACTGGTGCCTGAAAGGGCCTTTTGTGTTTTATCATCCGACCCTGTCCCGTCTTCTTCATTTCCCTCCTTATCCTCTTCACTGTGGTCCCTTCAGACCCCTCCTTCCTGTGTCCTTCGCCTTTTTCTGGCTAATTCTCTGGCCCTTCTGGTCCCGTGGGGGTTGGTCTCTTTCACGTGCACCAGCTCCTTCCCTACCTGCTTGGACCTCCCCTTCCTTTCCTTTCCTTTGTCTGGGTCCTGGCATTTCGTCTCTCTTCTCGCCTTTGTCTCTTCTGTCGCTGGTCAGCTCCATCT
Organism: Eidolon dupreanum; assembly: GCA_028627145.1. Taxonomy (NCBI): domain Eukaryota; kingdom Metazoa; phylum Chordata; class Mammalia; order Chiroptera; family Pteropodidae; genus Eidolon; species Eidolon dupreanum. The sequence continues at coordinate 2,888,036 of CM053508.1, read as the reverse complement.
TCCTCTCCGATGTGTTTGCTCGATCACCCTTCATCGTTCCAGTATCTTACATTCTTGACATTTCATGTTCCCACCCCTTCTCTAAGACTCCAGGGAACTCCCTTCGTGAAACTTCTTGTAAGTGTCCCTAGAACATATTTTTTTTAGATTTCTCACAATATTTGAAGGACAGGAAGGTACATTCAGGAGGTGGGATGTGTGAAAAGTTGAGATGAAGGGAAATAGAAGTAAAAGGATTGGTGTGGGGTGGCGGGGGGCGGTAGTAGCTGGGAAATAAATACCAAAAGTGACACACCAGCAAAGTCCGGTGGGCTCTTAGGAACTGCCTCAGGTGCCACCCAATAGTGTCAGTGCCCTGGTTTGTAATCTGCACTTAAGGAACTAACGCAGCCTTCTCACGAGAAGAGAAAAACCTCTACTGCTACCATCTCACGTCCTTTACCTTTTGTTCTTTTCCTGGGTTCTGCTTCTTTCTTTGTTGTTGTTGTTTTCTCATTTCTCACCTTCCTTTCCTCCAAATTGTATCTCTTTTTCTACTTATGACCCACTTTCCTCTTTAAGAGTAACAGGTTATCTTGAGTTAAAATTGTACTCGGATTAATTGGTACGGTGTAATTAACATGTAAGGGTTCTTATATTTAATTCGAGCACGACTATAGCAGTAAACACAGAATAACAGAGAATCGGGGGAGATGAATTTTATTTTATATTAAAACAAAATACTTTTTACTTTCAGTTTAAGATTATTCCAGAAGTTTGACAACTTCCGGATTCTTGTGTGTGGAGGAGATGGAAGTGTAGGTTGGGTTCTGTCAGAAATTGATAAGCTCAACCTGAATAAACAGGCAAGTACTCACCCCTTCCGTGGCGAGCTAGCGTGAATGCACAGTGACATGCTGACCAGAGAAGTGTCAGCCCCCGTTCCTCAGCTCCTCTGAGGTCCCCGCTGTCCCCACTGTGCTCTCTTTCAGTGTCAGGTGGGCGTACTGCCTTTGGGTACAGGAAATGACCTTGCCCGAGTTCTCGGCTGGGGAAGTTCCTATGATGACGACACCCAACTTCCTCAGATACTGGAGAAGCTGGAACGCGCCAGTACCAAAATGCTGGACAGGTACAAGCCAGGGCTCTTCTACACCTCCTTTGAAAATGGCCCACGGAAGTCACTTTTCGACAGTGTAGGTTTTACTGACTGAGAGCCCGTGAGGGCAGAGACTGCCTGGTCTCCACCCTTGCCCTGAGGTCTAGGACAGAGGCCAGCAGCGAGGAGCACTCAGTGACATAGCTTTTGAGTGAATGAATGAAAGCTGAGGAAACTAGTCTAAGGAACCCATTATTTTAAAGACGGAAGGGCTGTGTTGTCACCAATTCCTTTTAATGGCCGTTCAGGTAAGAAGAAAGCTTAAATAGTTTAAATTCGGGGAGAGGGGCTTTTGGTGGGTATCATCTTCTGGTTTCATTAAAGCCAAAAGAGACCTATGAATTTTCGATTTTGCTAGAATCTCTCTTCTTAATCGTGCACATTAAGAATGAATTGAACCCACAAAGAACTAAATACTGGAAAAGATAATCCTTTCTGGAGACAGGGAAGTATAGGGAAGACAGCTTCACACGGTGGAACCGTCACTGTGTTCATGGTGCCTTTGATCACATGGCTTCACTTGCTCTCTAAATGCCCTACGTATGAAAGAGAGGTCATGATGCGTGTACCCTGAGTATCATGGCGTAGTGTTTAGCTTTAGGGAGGTTGGGTACAGGGAAAAATAGGACACAGTAAGCAGTACCCTCCCCACCCCCATAAGTAGAAGACAAATGTCAAAATATCGTTATAAACCTGAGCTAGCATGAGTCAAAACAACTTTGATCAGATTAGCCATCTGTGGAACTCTTGCCGAAAAGAACAGAATCTCATCAGGGAGCCACCATTTCTAAATGTAATTACTCTCAAATGAGCTGTAACCGAATTAATTGTAACCTCGCCTGTCATAAAGTAATGTTGTAATGGTTGGTTCTTTTGCTGACAGAATGTTTAAAAAGAGAGCTGGGCTGTAAAGCATTTATCTGTGTTTATCCCAAACTCCTTTTTTTTTTTTTTAATTAAAAAAATTTTGTTTTCAGTTACAGTCGACATCCAATATTATATCAGTTTCAAGAGTACAGCATAATCGATACCCCAGTAGTCTGGGTACATAAAGTGGATTCAGCCTCCAGTCTTTAAAAAGAGCCTAGAGGTGTTTCCCTAGACAGCTGCCCAATTCTGTGCCCACCCAATGGCTTTTTGCGGCAAATTTAAGTACCACACTCTCATTTCATCCTAAGAAACAGTGCTAGGACTTTCCTCTACCCTGGAATGCTGTCTGTTGCTTTGGGGTGTTCAGTATTTCCCCCCTTTGTGCTCATGTAGATATTTCTTCATAGTCTATTCAAGTCAAGAGTTAAAATAGTGTCGATAAGTAACTATTCAGTTTATACAATCTAATATATAACTTGTGTCTTTTGAGGGATTTTCTGGGAATTTAGATTTTTATGGAAAGACTAATTAGTCTGAATGGTACACTGGTCTGTTTAAATACTGGTGCTAAACTTGGAGTTTTTCTTTAGGTTCTATCTTGGCTTCAGCTGTGATATGCTTTTCATAAAATTCATGTGTTTCAGTACTGCTTTTATTATGCTTTGTGTCTTTGTGGAATCTTTATGTCACATCCCCTTACTGACAAGAGTTCTTTCTGATTTTGAAATTATTATTTTAGATAGCATAGATTGATCTGGAGTTGATTGCTTTTCTCTAACACCAGATGATTCAGTGTTTGGCTTGAAATGAATACTTATGGCTAATGTAAATAAATTTGCTTTAATTATGTATTAATTATATTTTTTTGCTCAATCGCATGCTCTCTTTCTTAATTTAAGGAGGGATATTTTGCTATCATTTCATAAGGAGGAATATTTAGCTGATTTTCATTTCATGTTTTTATCAGCTGACTTGACAAGACAGATTGGGACACGGAGGATGAATTATTTTTTATAGGCAGTGTGGATTTATTTAATCTAGGATGTTGTTTTAGAACTTTGGGTTGTGACCCATTAGTAACTGGTATAATCTAGTTAGCAAATTGCAGTGAGCATTATTTAAAAAGTGAAAAAAAAGTGAGAAAGTCAGAATGCATTGCACCTGGCAAAGATGGGTGGGAGGTCAGACTTGTGTGTTTCTCATGGTGGGTCATGGCCTTAAAAGGTTTGGAAGTCACTTGGAAAGTCACTCATCAGAATTGATGAGATAGGACAGTCATAACTTAGGAATTTGGCGTTTTACAAGATTACCAAAATTTCATCTCTTTTCCCATATTTGGTTGTTTTAGATACAGTAAATTATAGTTCATAAATATATGGGCATATGTATGTATATGAAGTGGAAACAAAGTCAGTTTGTTAAATGTTAAAGGAATTTGAGACCAAAGATTTTTCTCCCTTCAGGTGGAGTATAATGACCTATGAACTCAAATTGCCACCAAAGGCTTCTCTACTTCCAGAACCTCCAGAAGAATCTGAAGAATTTTATGTAAGACTTTAAACCCTTTACCTGTTTATCATTTGAAAATGGGGTGGATATCTTGAACATATAAGAAAACGTATGAGATACGGCGGTATCTTTCCTTAATTTCATATTTCATTACTTGCAGCACGGCCTCCTTGACTCCTTCTAGTCCTGTCCCCCAGAGGAGAGAATCTTTCATGCGCATCCTCCCCCCCAATCAAATTGTGAATTTAGCCGCATCACTCACCGTCATGGGCCTTCGTTACTTCTGTAGAGTGAGGCCACCGTGTCGTGAGGATTAAATGAGGTCATAGATGCATGCAAAGCACCAGGCATGCAGTTCCCTTTCCCCTGCCCCTAAGAGTGCTCCCTGTGTGTCCCACCTGCCCACTTCCTGTCACCAGCAGGGCTCCAGGAAAGGCGGCTGATGACAGGTTCCTCTTAGCTTTACTCATCTGCCTTGGCCAAGAGCACCTGTTTGAGTATTAGGGATTCACTCAGCTCCCTTAAATCGTCTCCAAACTCACCAGTACACACGCAGCCAAAATATCATATAACTTCTCTCTTCCTGCTTTGCTGGCTCTGTTGAGGGCGCACCGGAACCGCTGTCCAGCTTAAGGCTGACGGTCAAGATAAAACGAAGGAAGAGAGCGCACTTTATTCCATCCCTGCTGCAGACCGCTAATCACTGCAGTTTCTAGATGTTTTTAAAGATTCAGCATTCCGATTAAACCTCAAAGCACTGGAGATTCAAAACAGAACCTAATTTTCAAAGGATTATTCTCTGACTCACTAAGACCATTTGACCTATGATAGCTCTTTTTTCCCTTGAGGAAAATTCATCTGCTTATTTTACAGTGGAAATCTCCACTTTTGTCATTAAGAAAATTATGATCTTGTCAAAACTAAGGAAAGGAATGATAACTAGGAACATGAGGCTATTCCTTAAAGATGCTAATTATACTTTGAAAAACATTTTCTGATATGAAGGTGACAAAAACTGCTTCTAAAAAATTTGGAAAATACGAAAATATGGTAAAGAAAATAAGAATCTTACTTTTAGTCCTGCCATCCAGGGATAATTACTATTAAAGATGAATATATTTACTGTTTTATTTCCAGTAGCATTTTTATTTAATTTTTACTTATAATGTTATTTTACCTAAATTTGAACATAACATGTTTTTATAGGAACCAGTCTTTTTCTTAATAGTATTTTTATAAGTGTTGCTAATTTTCTCTCCAGAAAGAGAAAAGAGGGAACTCATTTACTCTACTTATTTCAGATATCCATTTCCTATCATGCAAAATAAAGGTGGACAGTTTGCTTTTACCACATTCGGCCACCAAATATGAGGTAAAACCGTGGCTACTTGGAAGAGACCTTTTTTTTTTTTTTTTTTTTTTTTTTTTAGTATGAAAGAGTTTTGAATGACACTTCGTTTATTTTGGTTTCTTATCAAAATATTTCCTAATGAAGGGACAAATGCCTTACCATTACAGGTTAAATCCGTGTTCCACGTCACTGACAGTCGCCTTGTGACTTTTTTGCTTTGAAAACTGCAAAAAGTATAAGCTGAACCTTCTCCCTTCTTAGGCTCAACCTAATTTTCCAGTTAATAGATAGTTTAAATATAATATTTGTTTTGAATTCCCTTAGGCATGATCGTGAAATTATCATCATTATTTTTTTTAGTTTTAAAAGAACACGAGAGATGGTTGATTTATCTTACTCTTAGCATTCTGCTGGCATCTTAGAATGACAGAGCTTAAGGAATTGTGACAGTTTTATTGATTAATTCCTCATGGCCATAATTAAGCAATTGGTTTTACCGCTGTACTTTTTAAACACTGTAAAAATGGTGATCTCATGATTTCCTCCAATAACGACGATTCTATTATTTAATACTCAGTATTAGAAAATTTATCGTTTCATGTAACATCCGGTCCCCACGCTATTGTGTTCCTTCTCTAACCCTTTGCAAACAAATCCGGACCCTTCCATCGGCATCGTGTTCATTAGCTCACTGCTGTTCCCACCTTGGGTCTCAGCTTAGGTACCGCTTGCTCCAAGCAGCCAGCCCTCATCTGCCGAGTCTTGGTACTATGTTCTTGCCCGGTAACTCCATAGTCCCCTTTACCTTCCATTATCTTGGCAGTATCATGCTGTAAAGATCAGGCGATGCGTGTTCCTCATTCACCATTACATTGTCATCTGGCTCAATGGCTGGCACAAAGCAGGCAGCTCACAGAAACTTCTTATCGTTAATTTTTGACTTAAACACCAAACGCTTTGTGAACAAAGGGGGCATCTTGGCATCAAAGCTCTCTGGCCTTTTCTGTTTCTTGCAAGCCAGATCCCTCTTGCTTCCCAATTGGATTTAAAGCTTGTTTGATGCAGGGGTCATGTTTTTGGTCCCTTCTGTGTCACACGCCACCCATACAAGTGTAGGGAGTCGACAGAGCCTTGTTTGTTAAGGCCACGGTAACGGAGGAGAGGCGTGAGCTGCCACCCATTCCGCCATCGCCCTGAAAGCGTAGACGAGAATGGCTCAAAGCCCTGGAAGCAGAATTCTCCCTCGTAGTTTGTTTTTAAATCGACTCTGATAGAATAATGAAAGTTCTCTCCCCTCACTTCCGCCTGCATTCTGGCTGCTTGGTAATAGCATGCTAAGACGTCGTATCTTTATTTTTTTCTTTTAATCTGTTTAACAATTTCAAGTACGAATAAAAGACTTCCCTTTGGCTTCAGTCCGCCTCAAGGAGTGGTTCCCAAACTGTGCGCCGGGGCACCCCAGTGAGCTCCGAGGGCGACCGTGAGATATTTTTAAACGTCAAAGAAAGCGTGGTGATAATCAACATCTGTGGGTGCCACACAAACTCCTAGCTTGAGGCTGCGCCCCGTTGACACGTTAGGTCACACCGCATTCCTTTCAATGACGTCATGTTTTTGCGAAGCTGGGTTTTCAGAAGTTGGCTATGGTAAAAACAAATGCCACACAGAAATTTGTGTGGGCTAGGAAATGAGGGTATCATTGTCCAATCTGGTTCCAAGGTTTGAGATGTTTACAGTGCCTAGAGGCTTACAACTGCTTATCAAAGAAGGAAATAAGATATTTTTCCTTTTAATTTACATATATCATTTTTTCAAATGGTTGTTGCGTTGTTAGGATATAAATGTTTGTTCAGTTATTTGGAGTTGACTCCTCGTAGGTATTTCTTTTGGCCTAAGGGTACTGCGAGGAAATCGTTCAGACATTAAGGATACTGTGAACTCAGAGAGTTTTGCACTCTCTGGGCTGGTGGGAGGGACAGGCAGGGAGACAATGAGCAACATTTAGGTTCTTTTCAGGACATAATGGTTGCACAGAAGAGAGGATTCTTGGCCTGGCAAGTTTAGTGAAGTCTTTACAGGGGAGGTCTGTGCCTAAACTCAGTTTTCAGCACCGAAAAAGAGAAGTAGGGGTTAGCCAGTTGACAAAGAGCATCACACAGAGCATGGTGGTAGGGACCCTGGTAAACCTGGGGCACTGCATGTGACTGTGGAGCTGGAACACGCAGTGTGAGGGGAGAACCTCAGGAAACAGGACAGAGAGGGGGAAAGGACGGTTTGCATCACGGAGAGCGTCGGGCATTACGGAAGGTCTTGCGTGTGAGCTGAAGGGTGTGACGTTTTCTGGAAGGGAGCAGGGATCTGCTCAGACAGAGATGTGGCATGGTCAGATTTGTGTTTTTTAAACAATCGCTGTGTCGCAAAGTGAAGGGCTCGCAAAGGAGCAAGAGAGATGTAGGAGGCCCAGTAAGGAGGCTGTTATAATGATACACTTGAGGAATGATGAAATTTGTATTTGACACGTACAGTCAAGCAAAGACAAGACTTGCTTTGGGGCCGGGGGGTGGGGGGCAGCGTAGTGGGAAAAGCCCAAGCATCCTCGGACCTGGCCCTTCGCTTGCCTGCTCTTCATTAGCAGTGGGTCTTGGGCAAATTTCTCAACTCACCTGAGCCTCAGGCATCCTGGCTGTGAAACAGGACAGCTAGCGAGATAAATACACACAGAAGGCTTAATCCCAGTGTCTGGTGTTTTATAATTACCCGACCTTCCCGCCTCTGCTAAATGACAATGTAATAGGTTAACAAGTGACATCAGTAATGTCATGCTCTGACATTGAGGGTATTTAATTTTCCTCTAGAAGAGGTTCTATTCTTTGCCTTTGGTTATGTTAATGGACAAAACTTTGGCTTTTTGAACAAATTCAAATGGAATTAATGATAGATTAAAATATGCTCCCCTGAGAAATCAGGCTTTATGACAGTCTACTCTGTAGGAAAAGAAATTAATCTTTTTGAAAAACATTTCCTTTCATTCCTTTTTAAAAATATGTATTTCATTTTTCTGATCTTAACGGTAAAGATTCAGTTTTAAATGTTTAGCCCAGGAGTTTAATAAGGTAGATTTGTGAGTCAGTACAATATGGTATGAAACTTTGAGGTTCCTTCCCTCCCCTACTTTCTTCATGTAAAATTTATGGTCTGGCTTTGAAGGGAGTATGGGAGACGTGTAAAGGAGTAACGGAGTGACATGCCGCTGGTGGAACTGGGTGTGATCGGGAACGAGGTCCCTTCGGGAGGAGACTAGTCAAGAAGGCTTTATGGTCCGGGGGTAATTTATCTTCATTTAAGTCTGAATAAATTGACACCAATTGGTAAAAAAGCAATGAAAGGATATCTGAGTCAGGCAGAAGAGCAAAGGAGTCCAGCTTGGATGGAGCAGATGGTTTATACTGGAAATTTTTGAGCTGTGTGACGCAGAATATGTTTGATAGAAGGCTCTGAATACGAGGCTGTTTAAATATTGTGCACATTTTCACATATTAGGAAGACGTGTTCTTTCAACAGAATGTTAAAGTGTGAGTCAAATAGAAAAGGGGCAGACACAAGACTCCTCGAGCATTTGATTACTTCATTATTTGAGAGAAGTATTTATTTACACGATTGTATGACAGTGCATTAAGCATTTTTAAGAACTTTTTATCGAATTATATGTACAGAGAAGTGTACATATCATAACTATACAACTCGGTAAGTTTCCACAAACTGGATGAACCCATGTAATCGATGCCCAGATCACAGGGCAGCATTACCAGTGACCCCGAGCCCGCTCATGCCCCCTTTCATCCACCACTGACCCCCCATTTCCCACCCAAATAACCACTGTCCTGACTTCTAACGGCATAGATGAGTTTTGTCTGTTTGTGTACTTTATAGAATAGAATCGTTTTGTATGTACTCATTTGTTGCTGAATTCTTTCACCCAGTATCATGTCTGTGAGACTCATCTATGGGGTGGCAGAGTTGTAAACCATGCATTCACATTGCCCTATAGTATTCCCTTGCACGAATACACTCCAGTTTGTCACCTGTTACAATTTGCTACCTGTACAATTTGTTGCAATTTGAATGCTTCTGTGAACATTCTTGTTCATGTCTGTAGGTGAACCTACGTCTGCATTTCTTTTCGGCGTAAATGTGGACGTTGAATTGCTGGGCAGGTGTTAACTTGAGGAGACGCTACCCACAATTTTATTGAGCGTGGGTGTCAACTTGCTCTCCCACCAGCACTGGGAGAGAGTTCTGTTGCTCTTGCAAATACTTAGCATTTCCTGGTTGTTGTTACTGTTTTCATTTCAGCTATTCTGGAAGGTATAATGGTTTTACTTTGTATTTACCTGATGGCCAATAAGGTCGAATACATTTTTACCTGTTTATGGACCATTTGGATACCTTCCTTTTTAAATTTCTAGTCTTTGGCAGCATGTTTTGTTAGGTTGTCTGGCTTTTTTTGTATTCACTTGTAGACATTCTTTATATATTCACCTTGACATTTAAAAAAAATGTTATTGTTTTTTAATGAATTTCTAAGAATTCCAGAAACTAAAATATTTCTCAGAAAGGAAATATTTCACTATTTTGTATAATGACTCTTTTGTGTATTTTCATTGTAGCCATTGCCCTGTGTCACATGTGTCATTTTGAAGCAGTAATAACTGAGTTATATTATTTCTAGCAACAATAACACAATATGTTTTTTATTTTATTTTTTTCAGATGACAATTTATGAAGACTCAGTTTCAACTCATCTTTCAAAAATCCTCAATTCTGATGAACACGCAGTGGTCATAGCATCTGCCAAGTGAGTTATGGAGTTGAAGTCATGACATAATTATATGGTGAAAATGAAAGAAAAGCTGGTTCCTATTATTTATATCATTTCTTTGGGAATTTTCCCCCAAAATATTAGCAAAGTAGCTTATAGAGTTAGATATACTAAACTTGCATCAATTTTTTAAAAAAACTACTTTAGCATCATATGTGCAATGAAGTATATTTAGAGGGTATATTTGAAAGATTTTTGTCAAAAGGGTGCAATAAGTGTCTAGAGTTTAATTAATCTAAGTTCTTATTTAAAGGAGTATTTATGATTGATTATAATATGAAAAACACATTTCATTGTAATTCATTATTTCAGTGAACACCATATTCAGGAACTCTTCACATTGGGAAAAGAAAATAATGATGATATTTTTTTCAAAATGACATTTCTCAGCATGTTTAAATTGCATAATTGTGTTTTAATTTGAAGTTATGAATTCAAATAAGTTGATTAATTTTTTATTCAATATTAGTTGATTCTGTACACAGAGCCAAAGCTACTTGATTTCAGTATCCCAAATGTTGCCTTGCTGGCTGGAATTTAGAATTTAGTTTTAAGGCATCCCCTCCCGACGTCACAAGAACTGGAAAGTCAGCTCCAGGAAGGGATGAAACCAACTGAAATTTTCAGCTGATAAGCAAAAGTAAAAGAAAGCTTGAGCATTCTGGCTTAATAAAGAAACATTAGTATTATGGAGAAAGAGACAAAAAAGAAAGGGGAGAAGGAAAAAAAAAGAGAATGGGGAAGTAAGTGGTAGAGGAAAAAATTCACAAACTTTTAGTATATTAGGTATTTAATTTGCAAATAAACCAAAGAAAAACAAGATAAATCGGTATACACAAACTTGCTTGTGACAAAAGTACAGATGTGGAGACAGTTTCTTTTGAGGCTGTAACCCCCAGGAATAGGACACAGGGCTGAGCAACAGGAAAAGGGTTGAGTGACCTAAGGCCAGGGAAGCACATGTTGCCCAGACGGGGTGGGCCACAGACGCTCTTCGTTTGATGGGCAGCCCTGCCACTGGCTTTTTTTGTTGTTGTTTGGTCCGGTGTTATTTAATGAAGTGTATAGCTTTCTGGCGAAAAGCACAAGTGTCCAGTTTGTCCCAGGCCTGAGCACTCCCCGTTGTCTTTCTCATCTTGGGCTAAATTCATAAGCCTCGGTTCATTATTTCCTAGGTTTCTTCTATAAGGAAGACATTTGTATTTATCACCTTTTCTCTGTAAAGCGAATGCTTCTTTAGAGGACATTTTAGAGGACATTGGTAGGAAAGATGGAAAGTTGAAATGGAACCTTTCCCTTTTATATCAAATGATAAAAGAATTATTCTGTAATACAGTTAAGTAAATATTTTATCAGGTCACTTTTCATACTTAGGATTTTAACAAAACCTTAATATTGACTTTCATGTGTCTGATATATTTTGATTAATGCCTCCTACATATTTATATTTTTTTAAATCTTTATTTTTTAAATTGAGACATAATTGACATAGAACATTGTATTAGTTCTAAGTGTGCAATATAATAATTTGATACATGTATACATCGTGAAATTATTACCACGATAAGTTTATTTAACGTCCATTACCTCACATATTTGCGTTTTTTTCCTTGCAATGAGAATTTTTAAGATTTACTTACGTATTTTCACTAAATGGAATTAACGTTATTAAATTTGGACAGACGCAAACAGGATCGTTACAGCAGCCGGTCCCTTCTCTCCCTACCTTCCTTAATCTTAACACCTGTGAAGTATAACATTTTTAGCCGTGGAAATCTTTTTTCAAATAAAATCTTAGGCAGAATTTCAATAGTAAATAAAAACAGTAGAGAATGCTTTAGTCCAAGATTTGCACAAAAACTCGTGAATTCTGAAGTAAAAGTTAACATATTTGTCTTTACTATCTCAGTTATTTGAACATTTAAAAAATTGAATCGTATATTTCTAAATGGTATTTGAATCAGGCGTTTGTAGAATCTTTGAAGTATTTCTGCAAAACAGCTTGAAAACCCCTGGAGTAGGTCGCTGTGTTGCACTAAGGCGTAAATCTGGGGTTCCAGTCGAGACTCCCCATTCGCCAGCTTCGTGACCTACGTCTGTTTTATCAGGTTTAAGAATGGAAGGAATGCCTGTCCTTCCTCCCTCATGGAACTGATAGGAGAACTAAGTTGAGTAATAAAATAAATAGAGTTTATAAACTAGAGTGCTGGATTAAATCATTAAATCATCACTTCATGTTTTCCCCAATTACATTTCAAATGTTTCTTTGACCTTGGCCTGGCTCCTTGTCCAGGCTCTGCTCTCAGCCTTAGCTTCGGATTTCTCTCCAACTAGCTCTTTTGCCTTTAAGCAGATTCTGTGCCAACCCTGGTCCCCTGTTGTCACTCATCTGTACTCCTAGGCCTGCCCAGCTGCCCTGTCTTTATGATCCCAGATTAAAATTCTAAGGGATTGGATATAAAGGGTTTCACAACAGAAAAGAGAGGATAATATATAATAACTTTGTACCAGTAATACGATGTATTTTTATTTTAATTTTAGTTACGGACATTTTCAAACATACGTAAAGGTAGAAAGTAATGATTTCCCCCTGTACTTGTCACTTAGCTTCAGTATTTATCACCATTTTGCCATATACTCCCCATTTTCTTTTGCTACATCTCTAAGCAAATTCCAGAAATTGTTTTATTCTACTTTCAGTATGTATATGTGTGTGTGTGTGTGTGTGTGTGTATAAAATAATCTTTTTATAAAAGCTAATTAATAATACTTCTGTATTACTCAGTCTATTTCCCCCAATTATCTTGAAGTTTTTTTTTTAAACAGTTAATTTGTTCAAATCAAAATTTAAACAAGGTTCACATCGCATTTAGGTGATCTGTCTCTTTAAGGCTATAAAATCTATGCTAGTTATCCCTACTTTAAAAAAATTTTGAAGTGTGACATATATGTGGTAAAGTGTCCAAATCATAAGGGTACAACTTAGTGAGTAGAAAAGGTAATACACATACATTTACATACACATCCTCGTGACCACCACCTAGATAAAATAAAGAACTTCCTTATTCTGTTAATACCATTTGATTAATACAATATTAAGGCAGAATGTTTTAACCTTCTTATGCATGTATATACTTATTTCAGAAAATAGTAATTCCCAGTAGCCTAAGCTGTTTTTAACTATTTTTAAAATGTTGAAAATGCTAATGGACAAAGCTATACCTGTTAGCATAGCTAATACGTAGGTTAACTAAAGTAGTTAATATAGGTTAACCAACATAATGTCACCATTTCTTTGACTTTGGAATTTTATAGGTTCAGTATGGTAATGTGAATTATCTTCTGAGAATCAGAAGCACTAATTAGCAGTCATAGGTGTCATGAATAAAAATGAAAAGCAAAGTTATTAAATAAATGCAACTTGTTCTGTAGACAAAACTCTTCAAAACATGGGATCAGCTGCAGGAAAAAATAATAAGATTGGAAACATTGTCATAGAACCAGAGAATCTGAGATTTGTAATCTGCCATAGAAGTAATTTTGGCAACCCCCTCCTTGAGAAAATGAGGCAGAGCATGGAGTTCTTAGAATCTTTCCTCGGAGCACATGGATAGCTAGGGTTTACTTTTTCTATTTGGTGTTGATACTCCTAAATCACCTTTAATTTCTGTTTGAAACTTTTGATATCAGTTGAAAAATGACTTTTTCAGGTTCTCATCGGATGACCTGTGCCTGCCATTAGATGGTTATGTTTCGGCATCATTGCTATATTTATCTTAGGGTATCGTTTGCATGTTTCATTGTCATTTGTCCTATTTAAAAAAAAAAAGTGGAAAACTGATAAATGAAGGTGCTGCTACTAGTGATAGAAGTATAGATCGTATGTATAATACAGTTGAGATGATGGCGTATGTATCAAGCATGGTAAATGTGGAGTGTGTCAGCTTCAATGTAGGTTTGGTGCACACTGTAGACTATTCAGCTTCAAAGGAGTATGAAATTAAAGGGATAACGTGTTGGTAATATTTCATCAAAATTTTGTCTTAACATCATTCAAGAAATTATTAGGGACTTAAAAATTTTTTTAGCGCTGTGGGGAAATCTATCTTCCACGTTCTTTTATTTGATTTTTGCACGTTCTCTGGAAAATCTTTATGTATAAAAATAGGAAACTGTCTCTGTTGGAGAAACTCTTTTGCGTTGACTATAGTAAATACACGTTAAAATTGTTTTTCTCCAATTTGCAAGTTCCCAGTTGATGGGACTTTGAAGTCATACTATTTTAAATGTTTTACTTCTATTTTTAAAATTCTACATTCACTATTTAGGTGTAACAAAAGTTAGTTCATTTCTCTTGAATATAAAATCCTATGACTTTTGGAGTATGGAACTTAATGGACCATAACATAGACCATTTCTTCTGATTCTTCCCACACCTTTTGTGGCAAGCCTTCTCCTAGCCCAGACTCACACTTTGTCTTCCAGACTCCGTCTGCCTCAGCACAGCTGTGGAAGGGCAGCCTGCTGCTCCTTAGAATCCTAGGCAGATGCACCGGCAGGCTCAGTCCCCAGGAGTTAGTAAAACACAGCAAAAGTAGCTGTGATCATGTTATAGCATGTACAGACCCACAAATCCAAGAGAAATTATATCGAGGCAGTGTCGTAATAATGGCCAAAAAAAAAAAAGAACCCTCTATTTTGGAATTACATGAAGAGGAAGATGTGTCAGTATCTCCTTTCCCTAGAAGTGGGACATCTTAGAGAAACTTCCGGTCGGGCCCGTAGAAGAAATTTCAGAAAAGCCTACCTTAATATTTCAAGAAGTTTCATAAAAATATTATATGTGAACCAAAAAGACAAAACACTATGTGAAGCCCATGAATGCAACTCTAATAAACAGTAAGCTAGATTCTCTGTAGAAATTTGAGTTTAAAAAGCCAACCAAAAGGTTGAGGGTTAGGAAATGCTACATTTTATCCAAATGAAATCTAGAAATGGTCGAGAGACAGAGACAGAGAGAATTCTGTATCTATCGAATGGCTCAATTTCATAATACTTAAGCATCTGGAAACTTAACCAATATGTCACTCACATACCAGAGAAGTGAGTATAACAGGAAAAACAACTTCTAGAACCTTTTTTTTTCTCTTCAACTTTTTCAACCTATACCAATGATAAAGAGAAATATTTTTAAGTACTCTGATTCTGTTTTCAGCATCCCTATTAGCCTTTGCTGATCATATATTACCTTTCTGTTGGTTGGCATTTTTAATCCAACACCAGCTCCAAAGACTTTAGAAAGACAGATTTATTAGTGTTTTAGATCATTTTTTGTTTTAGTCTATGTAGTTCAATTACAAAGAAACTACATGTAATGAAAAGAAACAAACAAGAAAACCATGTATTGCTGACACTAACAAGACCTAAATTAAATTAATCTCGCATGTTATCTTAAGGAAAAAAATGAATGAATATACAGAAAATATAACTCAATTCAAGTGAGTGGTGGGTCGATCTTTAGCATAATACACAACCTCTTTTCAGGGACAATGTATTATCAAGATAGCCATAGGATGTATGATAGAGCAACAATGACAGTATAAGTGACAAGGTTATCCTATGTTGTTCAATCCTACGAGTTCCGTTATTATGAAAATATATAATGTATAGGCGATAACACTTTTTAAAATGGGATCTAAAAATATTCTTATCAAGATATAATTTAAATATTTGACAAAGACCTGTTATTACCTTAAAATTACTTTTGTGTTGAACAACATTTCTTCACGTGTCTTTTTACCTTTTATCAATTGGAACACCTTGAAGTTATCCTAGGATGTGTCCCATTACAGATAGAAGTATGCGTTTCTAGCACAGACGATCCCAGTATTTTGACCGTTTGCTTAGTTGTGCTTATTTTTAATATCTTGATAAATCAAAGCAGATCGGCTACCGAGTTTACCAAAGTGCACAATTTCTTTCCTTCCAAGGATACTCTGTGAAACTGTAAAGGACTTCGTTGCCAAAGTAGAGAAGGCTTATGAAAAAACGTTGGAAAACGCCGTTGTAGCCGATGCCGTGGCCAATAAAGTAAGGACACTCGGTCGGGGCATCCAAGGTTTTCACTTACAGTGTTAACATCGAACTTGTTTTACAGCTAAGTTGATTCAGTGATTTTCCTGCCAAAGCATCATAAATCAAGGGAAAAGTTACTTTTGATTCAGATATGAGGGTTTAAAAACATTCTGTTTTATGGTGACCTTTTAGGATGTAGGAAAACTGTGTCTCTGGAGACCCGCCGACAAATCGAATTTTCTGACGCACTGGTTGACAGCTCAAAGGAGAAACGCACAGTGGTCGGGGCACCCGGCGACAGCGCCGAGTGGCCGGTGTCCCAGTGGGGAGAGGAAGGGGTTTCCACTTCCAGGCAGACTGGGGCCAGTCGGGGTCCCTCCCAGCACAGCTCCTCAGGGTGCCTAGACGTTACGGTCCCCAGTCCCTGTCAAGGTTCTGTTTCTTACATTGCCTTTATCTTCACAGATTTACCCCCTTTGTGAGCTTTCCAAGGCTACAATAAGAGTAATTTACTGTCCGTCAAAGCTACTGCTGTCTTTGCCTGCTTGAGTTCTTGACAGGGCATTCGTAGAAAGGCTTGGCTCTCTCGGGCAAGAGGGGTCGCCCCAGGTTTGTGCTGTCAACGGTGATGCCATTGAATGGCAGGAAAGAAAGATTGGAATAAACATTCGATTGGAGCCTTCAGTCTCTCTCTCTCTCTCATGTTTTTCTACTCTGTGGAGAGCTTCAGAAAACCTTCTCTAGTCACACTTTTATCTCCTTGCTCTTCCCGCTGTAACTTTGTCTTGGCAGGTCATCAGAGACAAGTAAGTGGAGGAGCAAAGAACTGGAAATTATTGGGAGATAAAAGTTACATTAGGCAGCAGCATCAACAGCTTCAGTCCTAAATGTTTCTTTGCCCTTAGTCATTTAAGAAAAGCAGAAAGAAACAAGGGCGAGTACTTACTGTTTTTTTTTTTTTTTCTGCATCTCCCTTCTTTCTCTTTTCTATCCTTGTGCATTTTCCTGTCTTCTCTTTCTTTGAGCAAGTAATTTCTTAGACACTGTTCCCTCCTTTGCAAACCAAAGCTTTAATGGTGAGCTCACCAAGACTCAGCCTGACCTGCAGTTTTTATGCTCAAAATGGTGCCATAAGTTGATTACCTTCAGAAAGTGTTTCTGTGATGTTTTGTATGAAGTATAGCAAATTTTGTATAATGTATAAATTTTTTGTGTAATGTGTCACTTTAGAGGAAAGTTTTTTTTTGTTTGTTTGCTTGTTTTATTAAGGAAAAATAGCTATTCAGGGATCGAAAAGACTCTCACCAATAAAATGGAGTCTGAATGATTCTGGAAGTATAAATCAATAATCGTGCTGAATTGTGCTATTTTTTAAAAATTATATATTATTTAGTCCATAGGCTGTCTAAAGTATAATTTATAATAGCTGATGAATGGTCAACATCAATATCACATCGTTACTCTGAAATCAAAAACCGTTCGTTTGTAAATGATCATTTTTCATCTCCACTAAACAAAGACCCCTCGCGGTGTGTTTGTTTTGTGTTCTCAGTGTTCAGTCCTAAATGAGAAGCTTGAACAACTGCTCCAGGCCGTGCACGCGGATTCTGCGTCCGCTACAGCTGTCTCGGGCATCCGCTCTCTCACTTTGGAGGAAGACGCCATGGAATCTTCGAGCGAAGAATCCTTGTGTGAAAGCAGGGAACAGCTCTTGGATGACACTACAAAACCGTCCTCCCAGAAAGCCCTCAAACCAAAGGAGATAATGTTGCGGGCGAACAGTTTAAAGAAAGCAGTGAGGCAGGTGATTGAAGAAGCCGGCAAAGGTACACGTTAGCCACAGTAGCCTAGCGTTTGATTGATGCAGTTAGTTAGCAGCGTTTCGTATTACAAGCCCAGTGAATGTTCCTGTCAGTCAGACTGGACACACTTAAAAACTTTTTTAGAGACAAGACGGAAGAAGAAAGGCTGAAATTTGTACTTAGTCCTCTTTACTGTTTTAGTAGTAAGGATCAGAATATGAATGATACATAAAATAAAATCTCAGAAATAAAGTACACTGCAAACACTGAAATAAAATTGAAAATTAAGTAATATTTCTAAAACTTAAAACATTTTTTACTTAATTGGAATCTGTTGAATTCTCAATGAAAACCAAACCTGTGAACTACTTTGAAAATATTTTCTTAATATTTATTTCCTAAATGTTTACATGCTTTTTTAAGTTTATAAAAGTTTTGCCTATATTTTAATTTTTATATTAATATAATGTATATACTTCTCTTAGAATTTTCATAGTAGACTAAAACTTAATTTTAATATAAATAATAAATATCCAAAACCCTTTACAGGTTGTAACTTGTATTTTGTTTTTTATCCTAATAAAAATGTAATTTTCACTAATTTATTTAGTTTTACAATCTCTAATACTTACAGACATTACACCCAAGTTTATTGCCAATTAGTGTTTATTTGTGAGTATGGAATTTCTTTTAGTTTGTGTTTCAGTTTTTTTCTAAGCATATATTAATATTTATGGATTTTATTTTTACTTGTTCAAACATATTTATCTTCTTAACTACTTAAAGTTATGGATGACCAGACAGTTCACCCGTGTGAATCAGTTAATCAGTCACTTGATTATGATAGTACAGAAACAGATGAATCTAAAGAAGAATCTAAAGATGATGATGCAAAAGAGTCATTAACTGGTAAGAAATCTATGATAAAATTATTTTGGAATTGAATCAAATGCAGTTCTTTTAGTTTTCAAAAGATTTATCCATTGAAATAAACTATTTGTATTTTTACTTTCAACAAGGCTTTTTAGAATTTACAGCTTAGATATTCACAAAAACTAAAATGATGTTATTTTAGACTGTTGTCAAGTACTCTGCCCTTTCCTTTTTGCCATATAATGTAGAGATTATCATCATAAACTAAGGATTATGGGACCCCAATATGCCCAAATATCTTAATTTTCCTGAAGAAAGGGGGAACAAACACCTAAACCAGCAGATTTTAACCTGTTTTTGGCCCACAGATTCCTTTGAAAATTATATGAAAGCTTCATGGCCCACATGCATAAAATTTGGCATTTAAATAATTCACCCGTCCCTTGAGTTCCATCAGCGTAGATGGCCGATAATCCTTACTGCTAAATTAAAGTTTAAAATGATAAGATATCTAGTTAAAACCCTTTCTCTACTGAAATTATTTTTGCACGTAAGTTAATATGTAGTTGCTTGAAGAATGTTAACAATTTCTCTTCCTTTTAGGTTTGAATTGAGGATGGATTTTACTTTTAATATATCACTTTGTCTAATGGAAAAATTAATTTAGTAGAATAAAACAAAGCAGAAACTAAATTTTTAATGAAGATGAGAATAGGAAAATAATTACACAGTACTAATGAAAAGTCAACACATCAGAACTGTTTACAGTGGCTGAATTTTTACTTTCATTACTTATAAACTTGAGCGTATTACTTAACTTCTCTGTGCTTTCCTCATCTGTAAAATGGTAATAACAGTGTACCTATTTCATAACGCGCCTACTCTTGCGAAGGTTAAATGAGTAAATATACATAAAGTGCCTAGAATAGTGACTGGTACGCAGTACTGTATAAGAGTGTTTGCTGTCATCATTATTACTATTATTGCTACTACTGCCACTGCTGCTGCTACTAATTACATTAACTTTGAAAGAACATTCCTTCCTTGTCTTTAAAACTCTTAGAGGCTTCAAAATTAAACCTCATATGTCTGGCATACAACCAACGTTCTGCCCTTTCAGACTTCATATGTACCTATTCTAGTACGCAACCCAGTGTTTTAACCTTAGACTCTTTAGACCGTATTTGTCCCTTTAATTCAATGCAAGCACACTTTATAACTCCTCTGGCAGAGGGCCATTGAGCCTTTGGACTATTCACTTTCAATACATCCTACTTTTATGGTCAGTTCTAATTGTTAGAAAGTTTTTCTTTATATTGAGCTTTATCTTTTCTTCCTTAAATTTCTACCCATGATTACAATTATAATTAATAAACTTTTATGTGTGATGATGTTAACAGTAACGACATGGCACTTGTGTAGTGCTTTTTGGTTAATGTAAAAAAAAAAGAAAACATTTTGTTTTTCTGGTTATACCCATGTGGTCAGTGCTTATCTTAAAATACGATTCCCATTCTGAACAAAATTTTCCAGACATTTCTATATTATAATAATGTGCTTATAACCATACACTACTTGTTATGGACATTTTTGATGTTACAAAGACTATTTGAGATCTCTTTTCTGAGTCGAAGTATTATATAATAGTATTATATGAACCTGGTCTCCTCCTGCTTTTGTGCAAATGATTTATTTTTAACCTATAAATTATAGTACTTTACACTCATCCTTCTGAAATTTTATCTTTTTGATTTGGAGTTATCATTTTACCTTGTCAAAATCTTTTGAAACTTGACTCTATCATTTCAAGTTTACTTCATCTGGAATTTGATAAGAAGGTCTTGTATGTTTCATCCATTAAAAAAAAATGTTGACTCAAGCAGGGCTGACAATGGTGTTGTTACAATATGCTGTTTGATAATTTTCCCTAAGATAGTGGCTATCTTTGGAGGATACGTTTATCAGCACTGATTGCTAATGGTTTTTCAACCAGCTGCCATCCTACCTCACTGTACTTTTGTGAACTTGACATTTCCATTGTAGTCTGCAAATGAAACTAAAAAATGCAGATCAAGAGCTATAGATATTGCTATTGAAATTTCAATAGCAATAAGATTATGCAGGTCTTCAATGGTGTAGTATTTGGTCTTATTTTTTGGCTAGTAATCCGATTTAGTGGGAATCAGTAGCAATAGAAGTGTTTCTGTATTAAATAATCATTTTTGAAGCACACTCATTGTATTATCATTATTTTATGTAATAATTCATATGCCCTGAGATGTGCAAAATACAGTATATTAAGATGAGTAATGAGATGTTTAAGGAAAACCATGAAACATTAATTTATTTACCTGAAATGGAACATCAGTCTTGGTCATTAGGATGCTCTCTGCTTTTTATCAGAAATGAATATCAAAAGATTGTTTTTATTAGAAATTAGCTCCAGGGCTCCCATCTGTCCAAAAAAAAAAGAGTGTCTGTTCTGTACTCTTTTTTTTTTTTTAAATGCAACTAGACTGCTTTTGAAAAGAGAGAAAAGAGTGTAAGATTAATATAGTTAGTTTGCAATTAGTCTTAGAGAGAGTAAAGGTAATTAAGTTTTAGAGTACTTTTAAATTGAATTTGAGGATTACGGGTTTTTTTTAAACATCTGCCAATAGCTTCTAAATTAGTTAAAGATACTATTTCCTCTTCATTAACATGCCCCAGATTAGGTAGAATTAAATATCTCTTTTTGTTGTTAACTTTGAAAATAATTCTCTTTGGGAACAATTTTTTAAATGTATTATCAGGCTTTTACAAAAATATGATAGAACTGTTTGGGGCAAATAGTTTTGAATAAATAATTGAGAAGGACAGGAAAAATATATTGCTTTCATTTGAAAAAAAAATACTATTTTTCCATTTTAAAGAAGAAAATGTTAACTTATGTTTCATATATTAGCTCTGGGAATCACATTAATTTGATCATTCACCAAACATTTATGAGACAAGGATTTAATCGACAATGTATATTATATCACATATGTTTCATTCTCAAAAATTACCAGGTTTCAAAATTTCCTTTTATCTTTAAATATGGGATGATCACATTAAGATAATGAGTATTTTGGACCGTTAATTATGATAGGCACCTCTTTTCTTTTGATCTCCATCTACTTGAGATGAGAGACCAAGATACTCTTGCCTATGGCAGAGTCCTTACCTATAGTAAATCTCAAGAAAATGAAAACAAAACGATAAAAGAATAGGTAAGTACAGTGTAATATTTTCAGTTCCACTCATAAGCATAAGTTAAATTATGTCTTGAAGTGATAGGGGCTTGCTCATTTTTATAAGCTTATCATTTCTTCTTTTTAATCTGGACCTTTCGCCAACAGTTAAAACTGCACCTCGGTCTCCAGATGGTCGGGCAAGTCGTTCCCAAATGGACTGTGGCCCTGGTCCAACTGTGGCAGCCTGCAAAGAAAGCCTCCCTGTGCTCAATACCAGAATAATCTGCCCAGGTAGTACAGATTCTGAAACATGGTTTTTTGTTGTTTTGTTTTGTTTTAAGTATTTCTGTGAAAATGTATAAGTACTCATTTCCATGAACTACAAAAAATGTATTCTTAAAGATAGATGTTTCTTTAAGAGAATGATGCTCTTGGTACTATTATCACCCAGAATCCAGATCCTTAGACTTTTGGCATATAAGAATTGCCTAAGAAGTATTAAAATGCATGTTTATGAGCTCTGCCCCAAGAAATTTTGGTTGAGTAGTTCTAGAGTGGAACCCAGGAATCTGAATTTATTAAATACCTAAGGTAAATCCGATTCTATATTCTACTACCTTTTTTTAAGAATCTTTACAGCTTTCTTTTTAGTTTGAAGCCACAAATGTCTCAGCAGTTTTTTTTTAGATTAATAATATTGCTTCATTTTGAAACATCTAAGTACTCTATTTCAGACCTGATAAAGTGAAACCTTTGGATTAGGTTAGTATTAGTGGAAACCAAAAGAACTTGTGCAGCAGAGGAGGAAGGAAAATATAGATGTCTCAGAAGCCTCCTTACGTACTAGCTGTTGAGTTAGTGAAAACTCTCCAGATTTATTCCAGAGTGGATTGGAACCCTGAAAATCAGTGTCTCCTACAAGTTATTTTTAAAGGTGAATCGCAATTCAATGATAATAGTTCAAGACTTTAGTACCCCACTTTAAGTAGTGGATAGAACAACTAGACAGAGATCAACAAGGAAATAGGAGACTTGAAAATCACATAAAGTCCTAACAGATGTTTAAGGAACACTCCACCCAGCAACGGCAGAATACACATTCTTCTTAAGTGTACATGGGACATTCTCCAGGATATACCATGTATTAGGCCATAAAACGATTCTCAGTAAATTCTAAAAGAATTGAACTCATACAAAATATGTTCTCTGACCACAGTAGAATGAAATTAGAAACCAATAACAAAAGGAAATTTGAGAAATGCACGCATACATGGGTCAAAGAAACAAATTAGAAGAGAAGTTAAAAATACTTTGATATGAATAAAAACAAAAGTACATCATATACCAAATCTTATATGATGCAACTACAGCAGTGCTTAGAGTGAAATTTAGAGCCGTAAATACCTATATTGAAAAAGTAGGATGATCTCAAAAACCTAACTGTGCACCTTAGTAAATAGGAAAAGGAAGAGCAAACTAAATCCAAAGCAGCAGTAGGAAGTGGAAATAAATGAAATTGGAAATAAATGAAATTGAGAATAGAAAACAGTAAAGAAAAACAATGAAACCAAAAGTTGGTCTGTGAACAGATGAACAAAATTGACAAATCCTTAGCAAGAAAATAAGATTAAAATTACTGAAATCAGGAATGAAAGAGGAGACATCACTATGGACCTTATAGAAATAGAAAGGATAGTAAGGCAAAACTGAAATATTGCATGTCGACAAATTAGATAACCTAGATGAAATGGACAAACTCCTAGAAACACACAAACTACCAAAACTGAGTCGAGAGGAAATAGAAAATTTGACTAGACCTAATACAAGTATAGAGATCGAATTCGTAATCAAAAACTAACTACAAAGAAAAGCCCAGGTTCCAAATCTTCACTGGTGAATTTTAAAGAATAATTAACACCAATTTTTCACAAACTTTTTCAAAAACTAGAAAAGGAAAAAGCACTTTCTAATTCATTCTATGAGGCCAGTATTACCCTGATACCAAAACCAGTCAAAAATATCACACAAAAAAAGTACATGAAATTAAGTAATTCCATTTAAAATGACATTTAAAAATTAGGAATAAATTTGAGAAGGTGGAAGAATTGAACACTTAAAATTACAAAACATTGCTGAGTGCAATTAAAGAAGACCTAAGTAAATGAAAAGACATCCGCGTTCATGGATTGGAAGACTTAATGTTATTAGGATGGCAGCTCATGTCACATTAACTAGAGATTTCTCACAATCCGTATCAAAATCTCAGCTGCCTGTTTTACAGAAACTGCCAAGCTGATCTTAAAATTCACATGGAAATACAAAGAACCCAGAAGAGTTCAAACAATCTTGAAAAGGAAGAAGCAAGTTGAAGGACACACTTTCTGATTTCAAAACATACTATAAAACTATGGTAATGAAGACCACATTGTACTGGCATAAGAATAATCATGTAGATCAACTGAATAGAACCGAAAATCCAGAAATAAACTCCTACATTTATGGTCAATTGATATTCAACAAATATGCTAAAACAATTAGTCAATGGGGAAAGAAGAGTCTTTTCAACCAGTGGTCCTGGGACAACTAGATATCCATATGCAAAGAATTAAGTTGGAAACTTCCCACACCACATATAAAAATGAACTCATCATGAATAAAAGACTTAAATGTAAGAGCTAAAACTATAAAACCATAAAAAGACAATATAGACATAAATGTCCATAAGCTTGGATGTGACTCCAAAAGCACAAGCAACACAAGAAAATATAAATTTGACTTTGTCAGAATTAAAGGTATTTGTGATTCAAAGAACACTACCAAGAAAGCAAGATGACACTCCACAGGATGGGAGAAGATATTTGCAAATAACATATCTGATAAGGTACTGGTATCCAGAATATATAGAGAACTTTAAAAATTCAACAATAGAAAAACAAATATCCCAATGTAAAAATGGCCAAAGGATCTGAGTAGACGTTTTCCTGCAAAGGATATACAAGTGGCTAATAAGCACATAAAAAGGTCATTAGTCATCAGGGAAAGGCAAATCAAGACCACAATAAGATACCACTTCCCACAACGAGTCTGGCCATGATCAAAAAAGACAGATTATAACAAATATTGACTAGGACGTGGAGAAATTGGAACTTTTATACATTGCTGGTTAGAATGTAAAATGGTACAGCCCTTTTGAAAAATAGTTTGGTATAGTTCATCAAAGAGTTAAACATAGAGTTAACATATAACCCAGAAATTCCACAGCTAGGTATATACCCATGAAAACAGAAAATGTGTGTCTACACAAATACTTGTATACACTGTTTATAGCAACATTATTCATAAATCTTAAAAATGAAAACAACCCAAATATCCATCAATTGATGAATGGAGAAACAAAATATGGTATTTTCATACTGTGGAATATTACTTAGCCATAAAAAGAGTGAAGCACTGGTAAATACTACAACACGATTACCCTTGAAAACTTTATGCCAAGTGAAAAAAGCTTGACACAGAAGCTAGGTGTTATGTGATTTCATTTATATGATATGTCCAACAATCCATAGAGATAATAGTTTAGTGGTTTTCAGAATCTAGGGACAGGGACAATGGAAAATGACCACATATAAGTATGGGGTTTCTTTTGAGGGTGATAAAAAAACATTCTAGAATTAGATGGTAGTGATCATTGCACAACTATGTGTGTATACTACAAAAAAATGAACTGTACACTTTAAAAGGATACATTTTTTGGTATGTGAATTATAACACTAAGAAAATATTAAAATAAAAGAAAAGATAAACCCAGAACATGCTTGATTCAGGAAAGGCCTCCATGCCTAGAGGTTATATCTCTGTTCAAATCTGGGACCTACCTGGGCATGACCTTTCTGAGCTAAGGCTATTCATATAGCTAACTTGAAACATTTTAGAAGACACTGCATTCTCTATGCAGCAGCTGGAGTGTGCCTCTTCACCTCTCCAAACTGTTCTTTCCTGTTATGACGATTATTTTGTTCATTATTTACTTATTTAGACACAAAGCCAGTTGGCATAGTAAAGTATGCCATAGCATATTCAAACTATGAAGTTCAAGGGCAATAAAATTCATCTTGATTATTTGATAATCAGCCAAACTTTAGTAGCTAAAATGATGAATACTCTAAGAAGGGCATATGTTGGGAAATGAATATTTGCTCAAGAAAGGACTTTAAAAAATTTCCTAATGTTTTTCAACTGCATCACATGTTTTCTTTCACTATTTTTTCTTTTTTGTTTGTTTGATTCCTTAAGCTCCTATTACATTGTCTTCTTCCAGACTTGAGTGCTTCTAGCCTTATTATTTGATAGGGTAGATAGAATTCATTTGCTTTTGGATACTGTAACTAGTCGTGGAAAACATGTTGAAATAACTTTGAAGTTGTACATATTTGGAAGAGAAATGTTTCATTTTTATGTTCAATACTTTATTCTTTTTAAAATTGATTAATATCCACATATAATACTTTACTACTTACTGTTAACACCAACACTGTGTTTTCACTTTTGTTAACAATTTTAACTGAGTATCATTATCTCTGCTTTGAGAGTATGGAAGTGGTAAGTCCATGACATTTTGGGTAATTTATTGTAAATGTCTTAGAGATGTAATTATTTGTTAAAGCCAGGAAGTAATATTTATTTGTTTAAGATATACACTCATTGGGTTGTTAAATGAGAAGCTGTCACAAAGAGACTCCTGTTTAGTCCTCATCTGCTTTATTTGTTTTTAATGGCAACATATAGATCCTAAGAAGCATCAAAAACCTTTTACTTAACAATGTCATAGTTCTTAGTTTTGATTAATGAGGAAAGCAGGCACTAACAACAGTGCTTTGGGAACAAGGTGAAATTAGGCCTGAAAACAGTGGACTGGCTTTTTCTTTGTCTTGTTTGTTTGATTAACATGTGAACCTGTATATATTTTTTTCTCCGGCCAGGTCTGAGAGCAGGGCTAGCTGCCTCAATTGCTGGGAGTTCTATTATCAACAAAATGTTGCTAGCAAATATCGATCCTTTTGGTGCGACGCCATTTATTGACCCAGATCCCGATTCACTGTAAGAAAACACTTTTGAAAATATTTTGTTTTGGCTTTCCTTGTTTTCATTTTATACGAATGGTGACACTTTAAGTGTATTGAGATACATGTGGCTTCACTTACAAAAAGGGCCATCAGAACACACTGACCCATCGGCAGTGGTTTTCAGGACCTGACTGAGGTGGGTCCCTTCC
>CM053508.1:2840644-2860552 GCA_028627145.1 Eidolon dupreanum | reverse complement strand
TGAACTGTGTCATTCATTTTCTTATCCAGTCCCTTAGTCGGCCATACTCTCCTTACATACGGGTAGGAAGTTGTATTCATCTTTGTTATCCTCAGTTATGCATATCATTTGTGATGTGTAATTCCTGGCCCTGTCTTGAGGAAGAAACAGGCAGGTAAATAAATAATCATTTTACCATAATTTGGTAAGTACTGTGATCAAGCCCCATAGCCAGCTATCTTTAAGATTTAGGGAACTATCTATCTGGAATCAGAATGGCTGGATTACCTTTCAGAAATAGTATTTCTAGCCTTTTCTCCTCATGGCCCAAAGTCTGAATGAGGCTGTCTTACTTACACAGCTGCATTTTACTCTCCACTTAATCCTAACTCTTTCTGACCATGGGCCCCTTCGGCATGCTGGTGAAACCATGGATCTCCTCTCTGATTATTGTTTTTAAATACATCGTATAAAATGCAGAGACTTACAAAAGAAACCATTAATATTAAAATAAATTAGCGAAATATTTTTTAAACTGTTAGAGAGTGTGTTAAATTAAGCAGTTGAAATGGAACTTCCTCCTGAAAATGTTCACTATTTTTATACCATTCTTCCAAATAAAGTGTATTTGTTTATAAATCTTTAAGACTGCTCTGAATTTTTAAATTTTAAATTTATCTTTCAGTCTTTCAATTTTAATTCAATTTATTTGAACTAAAAAAAAGGTCACCCGTTTCTTGCATCCCCCCAACCCTGACTTTTGCCACCACCAATCTGTTCTCTGTATCTGTGAGCTTTGTTTGTTTGTTTGTTTTTAGAAAAACATATTTAAGAGAGCTCATGTGGTATTTATCTGACTCTGACTTGATTTCACTTAGCGTAATGCTGTCAAGGTATTGTTATCATTAAGTGGCTGAATAATATTGCATTATCTATATACACCACATTTTCTTTATCCATTTATGCATCAGTGGACACTTGGGTTGTTTCCATATCTTCCATATCTTGACCATTGTGAATAGTGCTGCAGTGAACATGGGGATGCATATATCTTTTCATATTTAGTGTTTTCATTTTCTTTTGATAAGTACCCAGAAGTGGAATTGCTGGGTCAGATGATAGTTCTATTTTTAATTTTTTGAGGAACCTCCATCCTGTTTTTCATAGTTGCACCAATTTATATTCCCACCAACAGTACACAGGGGTTCCCTTTACTCCACATCCTCACCAACACTATTCTTTGTCTTACTGATAATACCCGTTTTAACAGGTATGAAATACCCATTGTGGTTTTGATTTGCATTTCCCTGATAATTAGTGATGTTGAGCACCTTTTGTATATCTGTTGGTCATCTATATGTCTTCTAGGAAAAATGTCTATTCAGATCTTCTATCTATTTTTTAGTCAGATTATTTTTTGCTATTGAGTTACATGAGTTTTTTTTATATATTTTGGCTATTAGTTCCTATCAGATATGTAATTTGCAATTATTTCCTCTCATTCATTAGGTTGCCTTTTTATTTTGTTGATGATTTATTTTACTGTGCAGAGCTTTTTAGTTTGATATCTCTCACTTGTTTTTTGTTTTGTTTTGTTTTTCTTTTTCCTTTCTTTCTTTCTTTCTTTTTCTTTTTTTTTTCTTTTTTTTTTTTTGCATCTGTTGCTTTGGCTTTGGTGTCTGATTCAAAAAATCATCACCAATACCTGTGTCGAGGAGGTTACTACCTCTGTTTCCTTCTAGGATTTTTATGGTTTCAGGTTTATGTTCAAGTCTTTAATTTATTTTGAGTTTATTTTTGTGTGCGATATCTGATACTGGTCTAATTTCATTCTTTTGTATATTGATGTCCAATTTTCTCAACACTGTTTATTGAAGAGACTTTCCCTTCACCACTGTGTATTCTTAGCTCCTTTGTCATGAAAAGACCCTGTGTGCATGGGTTTATTTCTAGACTCTCTATTCTGTTCCATTGATCTATGTGTCCATCTTTATGGCAGTACAATGCAGTTTTAATTACTATAGCTTTGTAATATAGTTTGAAATCACGGAACATGATGCCTCCAACTTTGTTTTCCTTTCTCAAGATTGCTTTGGCTGTTCAAGATCTTTCATGATTACATACAAATGTTAAGATTGTTCTAGTTCTATGAAAAATGCCTTTGGAATTATGATAGGGATAACATGGAATCTGTAGATTGCTTTGGGTAGTATGGACATTTTAACTATATTAATTCATTTACCCTATGAACATGGACTATCTTTGCACTTATTCATGTCTTCAGTTTCGTTCATTAATGTCTTAGTTTTCAATACACAGGTCTTTCACCTCCTTGGTTATTTATTTATTTATTTATGTTTACTTATTTATTTGTATTTATTTATTTATTATATTTATTATATTTATTTCTATTATATTTATTATATTTATTTCTAGATATTTTATTCTTTTTGATCCCATTATAAATAGAATTTCAAAAAATGTCTCTGTTAGTTCATTATTAGTATAAAGAAATGCAACAAACTTTTGAGTATTGATTTGATATCCTGAAACTTGATTGAATTTGTTTATTAGTTCTAACAGTTTTTTATGGAGCCTTCAGACTTTTCTATATATAATATCATGTCATCTTTAAATAGTGACAGTTTCACTTCTTCCTTTCCAATTTAGATGACTTTCATTTCTTTTCTTTTTTTTTTTAATTGCTCTGGCTAGGACTTTCCATTCTATGTTGAATAAAAGCAATGAGAGTGGGCATCTTTGTCTTATTCCAGATCTTAGAGGAAAAACTTTTTCAGCTTTCCAGTATGGAATATAATGTTAGTTGTGAGCTTGTCATAATAGCCTCTATTATAAAATCACTAATTGCTCTGAATTGTCTTCAAAAATATTTCTTTTATATTTACAGAGATAGATTTTTTCCATTTTTTCTAAGTTACTTATATGATTTAAACATTTTCTAAAGTACACAAAGATACCTGTTGAGTTTATTGGTTTCAGAGAAAGTTTATTATTCTGCTAGATACTTAATGTTCATTCCTTTGAGAAATACACATCAAGCATGAGCTATGTGTCAGGAACGGCTCTAGGTGCTGGACTGCAGTGTGTACCTTTGCATGTATTTTCATGAAAAAGTGAAAAAGGAATTGTAAAAAATGCCTGTGGGAGTAAATCAATTATAATGTATTCTCAGTTATTTACAATGGTTGAAAAATGGGTTCAGACAATTCTCATTTGTTCTAAAGATTGCAGGTAATTTCGCTTGGGCATTAAAATGCAATTTTTGTTAAGTCGTATTAATTTTTTACTGTAAGAATTATATAATGAAAATATAGCATTTATTTTAAGTGTGACACTGCAAGCTCTTTTTTTAAAATGAAGGCTTAAACCCTCTATTCAATAAGAATTCGTTCACATGCCATCTATAATTACTTCACCACTCATATGATATTTTTTCCTTAAGTGGTAATTTAATTTTCATCTAAGTGATTAATTAGAAGACATGGAGTATCAGATACTTCCTGACATACATGTGGGTTTGTTTGGTTTGGGTTCTGACTACTTGAAAAACTCAGTTTTGAGTTTAACCAGTCACCAGCTAATTACAGATCACCAGCAAAATGCTGGGCGTTGTGAGAGGTGCAGACAAGATGGTTAAGACCCGGAGGCCACCCTCACGGACGCTGCTTTCAAAAGCATGTTTCAAATAAGTACAGAGGTGATGATAGTAGTACAAGTGAGGATATTGTAAGTGACCTGGAAATAAAGGCTCATGAATAGTATTGCCTGATTTTGGTTGAAGGAAGAGGTAAAAATGTTATTTTTGGTTGTTTGTTTAATTTGGTTTTCTATAACAACTTCTGCTATACTTATTCACACTTTAAGGTAGTGTGTAGGAATCTACTTGCAGGAGAGCAGACATTCCCAGCATGCTTTCCTCCATCATCCTTTGTGTTTGGTGTGCTAGTGGCTTCCAAGCTAGCGGCTTTGCTCTTTCCATCTGACCTCTAAGCCTTTTACCTTACAGTGCGACGGCCAGTACATTCCTCTCCCCAGTCTGCAAGGAATAGCAGTGCTGAACATCCCCAGCTATGCCGGAGGCACTAACTTTTGGGGAGGAACTAAAGAGGATGATGTAAGTGTTTCCTTGCTGTTGGCCGATTCTAGCGGCCGCCCACGTTTCTTGGCTTGTGGCCCCCTCCTCCATCGCCAAAGCCCACAAAGGCGGCTTGAGTCTTCCTCGTGTGGCATCCTGCTGCTCTCCTGCCTCCCTCTTCTACTTTTAATGGCCTTTGGGATTACACTGCCCTCCCCGCCCCCACTTCATCCAGGGTCATCTCCCTAGCTAAATGTCCCTAAAATTTAGTCACATCTGCAAAGTCTCTCTCGGCGTGTAAGGTAACATTCTCAGTTTCAAGGGATCAGGACATGGACAGTTTTAGGATGGGGAGGGAGACATTATTCTACCTACTGAAACACTTTTCTGTACTTTTAATTTTCTAAGTTTATGTGATATTATTCTTTTTATTTTTAGAAATGTCAAGAGGACTCATTTGGCCATTGAAGTTTAGGGCTATTTTCACTTTTCTTTTTATAGTTTCCTATACTAAAAAAGGAAAAACCACAACCTAAAAAATGTAATTGTTCTCAAAATACTATTTGAAAGAAGAGGGAACAATTATTAAAGTCTATGTAACATGAAAATGAGAAGTATAACATGATCTTTATTTGAAGAGTCACATACATTGAATGATAGGCCCTTTGATTTGAGACTTGTGATAATGGTTCTCACTTATCCATTTTCTCAGGGCTTTTAAATAAGTAGGCAGGATTAAAGTATAAAATAAATTGGAAAGTATTTGTAATTTTCATATGACTATATTCTAATCCTATTGGAGTATAAAAACTAATAATAGCAGTCAAATTTTTATCAGCCTGTCATTACTCTTAAATATTTTAAGGGGAGGAAATCAGTGAGATTAAGATTTTAAAAAGCTAATATTCCTTGAACCTACCTACCCACCTACCTACCTACCGAGTATAGGTAGTCAAACAGTATTCTGAGAGTTACACATTCATTATTTAATACCTACAATTTTCATCTAAATTTTACCAATGAAGAAATTGACACAAAGTACACACAGCTAATAAGCAGCAGAGACAGGGTTTAAAACTAGGCTGTCTGATAACAAAAATGATTAGGAGTTATCGATGCTTGCAAATTTGTGTCCTGATATTTTCAATGAAAGTTTTACTTAGGATACTGCTTTATACTGAAATTTTTTTTCAGAGGCATAATTATTTATGCATGGTAAACGAGAGTAAAAGGAACAAAGTGGTACAGGTGAAATTAAAAATTTTAGGTTAAATTAATTTTGTGAAAACGAAGTTAACATCAAAGCAAAGTGAGCCTACCTGATTTTTATCCCGAGGTTTTCCACTTCCATATTCTCACGTCCTTAAAGTTGTCGTGTTAAGGACGTAAGCACGTATGCACACTGCTCGTAACACCTTGGGAGTGTGCCCGGAGAACATTGCAGGTGACCTGGATCATCTGCATGTGCTCTAGCTTTAAACTTACGAAATCTGTGTCACCTTTCCGGGATTTTAGGTTTCTTAAAATTACATGTATCATTTTATCGAGACATCTGAGTCATCTGTGAATGGGTATTTGATACATTTTATACCAAGATGAATTATTTGGAAATATCATAATTTGCTAGTCCAGAGAGTGCTTTATGAAGGGCATGAGTATTATAACCATGTGGGCCTTAAAACCGTTTTTTATTATGTTTATTTTAAGTCATCTTCAGTGATTTTTTTGGTCCTTGAATGATCATTTCCTAGTCATATTTACTTACTTTTCCTGCTTACTATTTTTCTGGCTTTTCAAAAAATTAAGTATACTGCAGAGTTTATGTTGCTCAATGTGCCACTTCATAATGTAGTGTTTACTTTCAGATATTTGCTGCACCATCGTTTGATGACAAGATCTTAGAAGTCGTCGCGGTATTTGACAGCATGCAAATGGCAGTGTCAAGGGTCATTAAGCTGCAGCATCACCGAATAGCCCAGGTTTGTCTTCCCACTGGACCCTGCCTGCCCTCGCTGCGTGGGCCACTGGGGAAGCTGTCTGTAATGATTCTACGCTGTATGTTCATTGGTAAAACAGTGACTTTCTCATCATGTCAGTTGTTACTGTGTCATCATAAGTGCAAAATCGTAACCTGCCGTCCCACAGAATGGGCTAAAGGTCATGCTTGAATGCAGAGTGAGTATCAGTGTCTCGGGATGATTTGTATCCTAAAATGATTTGTTTTATTTCAGTGCCGTACAGTAAAAATCACTATCTTTGGCGACGAGGGAGTCCCAGTACAGGTGGATGGCGAAGCGTGGGTGCAGCCTCCGGGGATTATCAAAATCGTGCACAAAAACAGAGCTCAGATGCTAACAAGGGACAGGGTAGGTACCGCAAACACTCTTCTCGGTTTTATCAAGCCTGTTTAAAAAAATCTTAAATTGTTATGAAGAAATAGAAACCAAGGAAAGATATTTAAGTTGTCTTTTAAATCTGACATTTAAGTCCTTGTGGTTTCAAATATGAACAAATATTTATTTAGTTTTTTAAAAAATTAATAGGCCAGTTTTTTTTAGGCTTACAGAAAAATTGAACGGAAAATAGAGAGAATTCCAATTATTTTCTCACATACCTCATCACGTCTTCAACAAGTACCTGCATTTCCCTCTTATGAGTATCTTGTATTAGTCCATTTATTAAAATTGATGAGCCAATACTGATACAGTATTATTAACTCAAGTCCATAGTTTACATCATCATCCGTGCTGTACATTCTGTAGGCTTTGACGAATATATAATCACTTACATCCACCATTACAAGAAGACACAGAATAGTTTTGCTGCCCTAAAAATTTCTGTGCTGTTGCTGTTCATCCCTCCCTCCCTCACCCCAGCCTCTGGCAACCACCGGTCTTTACAATATCTCTATAGTTTTGCCTTTTCCAGAACATTTGACAGCGTGCAAATATTGTGCATTTTTAATTAAGGTCACGCACATAACAAATAAAATTGTCAATGTCCCCCCCCATCTATTATACATACAATAGTAAAGATGGAGGCTGTCTCGTTTTTAACTTTTTAGTGATATATTCATCAGCATCTATTACATTACTTTTGATTTATCGCGATACACCAGAAAACTTTTAAAGTATGTGCTTTGTACTCCTGATTTACTGGATGAGGTGTTCGATTGGGAAAAAATAAATAGTCGTTTCAGAGTCATTCATAGAGCCTCGAAATACACATCGATTCGGGCCTCAGAGCTCTAGCCTGACTCATTTTTTGCGATATTTGATTTCGAACAGGCTTTCGAAAGCACTCTGAAGTCTTGGGAGGATAAGCAGAAGTGCGATTCCGGTAAACCCGTTCTCCGGACGCATTTGTACATCCAGCACGCGATCGACCTGGCCACGGAGGAGGTGTCGCAGATGCAGCTGTGCTCCCAAGCGGCAGAGGAGCTCATCACCAGGTCTGGGCCCCCCCGGTCCTGGCCGGTTCCCTCTCGTCAGTTCGCACGCGTCATTTCAGTTGTGGGGGGTAGCTAGGAGAGGTGCATGTCCCCCCTTTCCCCTTGCCGCCTCGGTGCTCGCTGTTCTCCTTCACCAGGTCCCCTCTGACCCATGCGTCCCCACCCACGCTCTCTACAGAACAGCCTGGAACTTCCTGAGACACGGGGCGACCTTGCCTGACCTGCCCTGCCTCACGGCTCGCTTTGCTGACGTTTAGGTCGCCGGTTGACACACAGTGTCTACACTGCTCACTTATGTGCTCCCTTATAACTCACTCTTGAGTTAAATGTCAGTGGAATGCAGAAGGAAGTCTAGACATTAACCCTGACCCCAAGGAGAGTCGGGGGCGGGCGGCTGGGAAGAGTCCAAGCATCAGCCTCCGCCAGATTGTCACGCGGCTCCAGGACCGCACAGAAACTGATGTCAGTAGACAGAAAGGGAAGAGGAAAAAATGAGTCCTGTGAGTGTGAAACAGATGAAAATCACTGTGACCCAGGAGTAAGCTTCAGAAGCGAGGAGAGACCGCGGACAGCTTTCTTCCCCCGCTCTTTTCCTGAGTCTTATCTGCCAAACGGGGGTGACGAGAGCCGCCTGACCGGGTCGCGGTCAGTGTTAGATGAGCCCCACCATCCACAGCCCTCATTCGCACTTCATGTCTGGCATAGTTCGGGTTGTCTCAATGGCAGCTGTTTTGTCCTGTCCGTACCTTCATCCGGGGACCACTTTAGAATGTCGGAAAAGCAGAGAAGGAAACAAAGCTCATTGTTACCGGGGCTCATTTTAAGCCCTTTCCCCTCCCTCCGACGCACCATCTGCTCCCCCCTTCTCATTCCTTCTTCTCCTCTTTAAATATTTGTTAGACTCCTAGAATGTACTAGATGTTAGAGGTGTAACAGAAAAGATATATACTCCTACTGGTGGATAGCAACATTCAAAATTAGAATGAAATATGATAATTGTCAGATACTAAGTAACTTAGAAGAAACGTAGAGAAAATGACTATTTAGTCATCCAAGTCCACTTAGCTGCATTATAATAATAATGGCACTGTTGTACACCTTAGCTTCTTATCCACAGAGATACTAGTCTTAGAGTAAATACATCTCTTTTAGATGTTACAGATAACTTACTATGGAGTCCAATTTTCCCCCAGATTTATTGAGGTATAATTGACATAAAAATTATATATATTTAATATATACCATGCGATGGTTTGACATATGCATACACTGTAAAATGGTTACTACAGGCAAGCTGATTAATACATCATGGAAAAGAGTATGAAGTTTCCTCAAAAATTAAAAATAGAACTACAGCATTTTCTTGAAACCAAAATATACTTCCTGTATTATCATACTGTCAATTAGCCAAATAACCTTATCGAAAAAAGGAAGTGAAGCTTGGCCAGACTTGGTTTTGGTCAACTGAGTTCGGTTCCCCATCAGTTTTTTTTTAAATTTGCAAAAAATGAAAATCAGGCTTACTCATCAATTTTCAGAATTTATTCATTTAATATTCAGCAAGTATTTTGGGCCTCTTCCATGTGCTAACCACCATTTTAAGGCTCTGGGAATGGCAAGGTGACTGCGTTGACGGCTCCATAATTTGCTGGCTGAGTCATAGGGGGGAGAAGTGTGGCTGAAGTGGTCACAGGTCACTCAGGGGGCACTGTGGTCACACAGAGGAGGCCAGACACAGTGAGGGACAGCTGCCCAGAGGAAGTAACCTGTCAGCAGAGTCTGGAGAGAAGAGTAGAGAAGAAGCAAGCTGAGCAAGGGAGCCAGCCCGACAGAGGCCCAGAGCAGCGTGCGTGCGAGGGGACCGATACGCTTGTGTAGAAAATGCAGATGGAGAGATGAGGAGAGGCCAGATCTTTATCCGGACAAGTCTGGAAGCAGGGTGGACCATCGTCTGCAGGACAGCAAAGCTGGGGCGGGGTTAGCACTGTCCGAATGGCCTTGACAGGAAATGGGCTAAGGCAGGAGAGTTGGAAAGGAGGAGAGAGATTTCAGATGAGTTCAGATCCAAAATTGGCAGCTGGGTGTGAATTAGACAGGATGAGAAAACGGTGGGTTCCATGTTGGAGTTATTCATTAATGTTAGAAATATCTAGGAGGAGATTCAGCTGGCAGTTGGAAATGTTGATCTGAAGTTAATTTACCTCTTTTTCTATGAAAATTAGAATAACATTTAACCATCTCTATTATGATAAATAACCTTCCCGATTCTCAAGGTTAGTAGTAATACCGAGGTGACATTTGCACGTCCCTTTAGGCCCTGGACACCAATTGTATGATCCTTAAGAATTAAAGTCTTTCTTTTACTCTTGATTCAGCGGTACAGGGCTTCTGTCTCTTTTTTTTTTTTATTCTACCCTTTCGAGATGGAAGGTCATTCTCCTGGAAGACGCGAGAAGCTTAAAGGGGTTGAGTGGTCTGCATTCTCACTCATCTGCAAACCTTTTATCATTCCTTACCATCCTCGGAACTTTTCCTCCATTCTCTTCCTTGACCTTCCTGCCCTCCAGCGTTTGTCTTTCTAGGACTATCCCTGAAGGTTTTGATTCCAGAGGACTGAGGCACAGCAGGCTTTGGAGTTGGAGAGACATGGGTTCCAATCCTGGCTCTGTCACTTCTCAGTTCGTGGACATACCAAATCTCTCTGAGCCTCAGTGTCTTCATCTATACATGGAGGATATTCATCACAGCTATTTTTTACATTGCAAATATTAAATTAGTTAACGTATTTAAAGCACTTGGCATAGAGATGATAAACATGACAATGTCCTTCCCCTAATCTGTCGTATTTGTTCTGGTTGACATTTCAGTGAATAAAAGATAAGTTGCCACTGTCTACATTTGGGACTCCCTCACTGTCCAGTGATACTGAAAAACGAAGTGTGACTATATTTTGTTTTTTCCAAATAGCACCTCAATATGTTTATCTCTGATTCAAAGCCCAACTTTTTATATAAAGATTTGGGGTTTAGCATTTTTTGTTGCAGTGGGGTTTGAATTTTGTAAATCTACCCTGTGCCATTCACAGTTGGGCAGTCTTTTTTTTTTTATTTCCCTTAATGACCTTTTTTTTTTTTTTTACTTGTTTTATTTTACCGTTTCTATGCTTCAGAAAAATCAGCAATGCTCTTAAAGGTTTTTGTTCATTGGCTTCACGTTTGCTTTCAGGATTTGCGATGCAGCTACAATCCACTGTCTTTTGGAGCAGGAGCTGGCCCACGCCGTGAACGCCTGCTCCCACGCCCTGAATAAAGCCAACCCCCGGTCCCCAGAGGTAAGGAGCCACTGGTGAATTCTCATCTCACAGGTCCTTAGTGTTACACATGTGTTTTGGTGCTATCATGTGCCATGCCCCTGAAAAAAACATTATGTCATTTACCTGAGTCTCCACCAGAAGCTTATGGTAAATTTGTGGCCAGATTTTTCTTTTATTTTCCTCTTCCTGCTGTTTTTCCATCTCTGCTCTTAAATTCTCTTTGTTTTCTCTATTTCACTTTCAATCATTTGTCACCTTGCCAACTTCCTTCTACTCCTTCTCCCTTTAACTCAGTCCTTATTCCTTGTTTTACTTTCCCCCCTGCTCCTTGATAAAGAGCAAATCTAGGTATCGTGCATTTTATTAAAGATGTCCGTTCATTTTTGAAGTTGTGCACTGAAATTATTTTTACTTCATTTTGTTTTATTAAATTGGTAACTTTGATAACTTTAATGTAGAACTTAAAACTTTAGAACTTTTGTAACTTTTTTTATGTAGAAGTTAATAGAATAGATAGAATATAACTTTTAAAATGTGATACATGATAAAAGGCTATAGTGCAGACAAAATAGATAGCATTATTTTATTCTTTTAATTATTCAATTGAAGTTACTTAAATTAACATACAAATAAGTGCTGGTCTTCAGGGTTAAAGTCTGAAAAGCAGTCTGATTGGAACTGCTGAGAGTCTTGGATGGGACTAATTAATGCCCCTTACAGAACATAATTTTCTTTGGCTTAACTTTTTTTTTTACAAGAATACGTATATGTCGTTGCGAGCACATACGTTTTTGTCAATAGGAGACATGGTCCCTAGTGTGCTCGCTGTAGTCCATGCATTCTTTCAGTTCTGCAATGGAAGAATTAGAAGAGTAATTATGCTAATAAATGTGACTATGAGATTGCACCATTATAATAGAACTTTGGTAGATTTTAAAATATACTTGTGATGTAAATTGAAGTTAGAAGAATAAAATGTAAAGTATTTGCTGACAATCAAATCCCAATTTCATACAGAACTACTTGTCTTTGATCTTTTTTTTTTCCTAGAGTCTTACGAGAGACACTGCCATGGAAATAGCCATCAATGTGAAGGCGCTATATAATGAAACAGAATCTTTACTAGTTGGCAGGGTTCCTCTGGTAAGGAAAAGACATGATCGATCACAGAAGCGTGATGATAAATGTATGGGTCTTACCTTAGGGAGCGTGCACCTGTCAAGTTCTTCTCCTTAGAGAAGGTCTCCATCCTTCGCGCTTCCTTTTTACCTAGCTTTTGCCTTCAAGAAAAGATACAGCTAAACTTGGGAGCTACGGTTCAGGCTAACCAGAGATCCCCCCTCGAGGTGCCAGTGTGTTTTACATGATCCTGCTCTCCCCAGTCAGCTTCGAGAGACTCAGTCGAGCTTTATGAAGTGTGCTAGACAGCCCTTGGGTACCAGTAACTCATTATTGCAGAAAAGTAGGGGAAATCATGGTTTGTTCTCAAAATTAGTATTAAAATATGATGGGCATGGTTTTCTAGATTTGCTTAAAAGATGACACTTTCTAGACTCCATGTTTAAAAACCAAATTTCAAGAATTTTAGCCACATCCCTAGATTAACTCAGACTGATGCTGGAAATGAAGTTTAGGCCAAGTCTGAATCTGACCACAGTCCCTGGACCTCAGACATAAGTGCTAGAAGGTCACAATGTCCTGACTGGTTTGCCCTGAGCCCTGGCCGTGCCAGCCTTTATTCCCTCACTGTTTTCAAACGTTCTAGCATGTTGGGTCTTTCTGCCACCTAGCGTTCGATTGTGAGTTAGTCACACATGCTGTTGTGACTACGCAAAACCTCCCTAATGCATCAGCTATTTTTTCTAACTTGTAACCATTCTGATTAATTGATAGGTGGTGATCGTTAAAAAAATTTCTCGTGAACGTAATTTTATCTCTTGCTTTGGAAAAGATACACTTAAGTAAAAGTGGTAGGAAAGGTCCTGATATCTCCCACAGTGGGCAAAGTTGGGTAGTTAGCCAACCCAACTAATAAGTGACTGTGGTCGGGATCTGATTGGGGTCCAGGAAAGTGCTACCCTCAGAGCCTCCTTTACTCTGAAAAGCGAAGCTAAAGGGCTGCCCGAAGTCCGTTGCCCTCACGCACTTCCAGAGGAAACGGAAATGCAGCTTCCTTAAGGCAAGAGGTGGCTGCCTCTACTATGGCAACGAGGAGAAACTAACAGAAGAAACGTCGGTTATATCTTTTGATTAAACCCGTGGAACCATCTTTGGCAATTGTTGGTACCTCTTTTGTTAACCAGAATCTTCTTGCTGCTCTTCTAAAATTAGTCCTATAGGAAATCCACTGAGCTGTGACTATGGTCCCACTTTTTAGATGGAGAATATGTATTTTTTGTGTTATTTGAAGTATATTTAAGATAATTTCCAATTGACAAGAACTAGAAGCATAACTCACTCTATTTAATTTTCTACGCCAAAAGTATCCATTGAATATTATTTGCTTAATATTTATCAGTTATGTTAATATAGAAGAACTCTCCCCCATACACACACACACACACACACACACACACACACGCACACGTAATTATGCTATCATTGTGAAAAATGGATATTTGGTTTAAAATGTAGACCAGTAAATTTTATCAAAACCTTTGACAATATTGATATTACAATAAAGAGTCCATCATATTTGAGAGCAGGCTTGCTCTTTGTTTTGATTCTAGAATTAATATACAGTAACCATTTCATCAATTTTTTAAGAAATATAGACTAAAAAGAAAGTGGTAAATTTCATATGACTGGGTAGAGAATCTCCATATTTTAATTAACTACTAAAAATGGTAGATACCTTAAGTAATAAGGGAAAAAATTTAACGTCTGTAGTAAAGAACAGTAACATTCTCTCTAAACTTTCATTATAAAATTCCGTGAACCTATGTGTAGCACTCTACAATCATAAAGTAATTTATTAAAGTATTGATTAGCTGGAGAGACCCTGGGAATACCCTAGTCCACATTCTACTGTTTATTGAGGAGGAAACTAAGACCGCTGTGTCAATGAACTGTCCCTGGACTCCTAGTTAGTAAAAGGCCAGGACTAGAATTCAATCACCTCCCTTCCAGTTAAGCACACTATGGTGTTTATTTTATCTTTATTCGCTTATTGAATTCGAAGTGCTTATTAATGACTGCTTCGAATGGGTGGAAAAATAGGTGACCAGATAAAGTCTCTTTAAAGTTCCCAAACTCTCTTCCAGATTACAAGCCATTTCACTTTTTGCTTTGCCCTTATTCATACTACTTTTCATCCCCAACTTTTCTGAGATTCGTGGGGCTTTTTTTCTCTTAAACTCATTGTTTTAATTTTTCATGAGATTTTTGTGCCAAGTAGTTCTTAACATATGATGTATTTTTGACCAGTTTTAAAGATACTGTTGTTCACTCACCTAATATGTAAATCAAAAGGATTTTTGCCACAAAGAAGTAGAATAATGAGATTACTCACTAGTGCAGAGGTCACACTAGCTACTTATATCATCTATGGGAAGTAAGGATAAATCTATCCAGACTTTTCTTTTCCACGGACTTAGTATAAGATAATTTTTCTTTTTTATATTCCTTTATATTAAAAACAACTACAACAATAACAACAACATAGCCTAGCCCAATAAGAATGGAGGATGCTCGTTGTCAAAATAAAATAATTTGTTCTCTAGGAGCCCAGCACTGAGTGTCGTTTTGCTTTGTCTTTTAACCTGCTGGTGAATAGCATTTGGAATCGCCACACGAAGAGCGGGTGTCCAGTGCCTTACATTCTGTGGAGATGGAGTTACAGAAGTTACGAGAGATTCCGTGGCTTTATTACATCTTACACCCAAATGAGGACGAGGTACGTAAGGCTCAGCCTGTCTCTGTATAAACGAAGACTTTATGACAATAGAATTCAAACTCATCTTTCGTAATAGAGATACCCAGGGGAAAACAAATCCTGGATACTATGCACATTTGTGCTGTTCTCAAACAAGCAAGCAAGAAAGGGCTTTTATGGGGACCCAGGTCACTTCCGCGAATCAGCACACGCTCAGTGGCATTGTGCATTTTTTTCCAAGAAGTCGTCACGTCCACGATGCTTTGATGCTTTGCGTTTGTAGCCTCTTCCTGTGTCGTCGCTAACGTTAGAGCAGCTTTTCCTTCTCGCTCCTGAGAAAACCCTCTTCTCGCCGCCCACAGGAGCCTCCCGTGGACTGCGCCAAGAGGAATAGCAGGAGCACGGTGTTTCGTATAGTGCCGAAGTTTAAAAAGGAGAAGGTCCCCAAGCAGAAGACGAGCCCGCAGCCTGGTAGGTGGCCCGCACGGGAAAATAACTCACTAGAGCGATGTCGCCAAGGCGACGGAAACGTCCTGGAACTAGGTGGAGGAGCTCATCACGCAGCGCTCGCGTCTACCCAATGCCACTGGAGAGCGGTCAAAGTGATGGGTTTATGGACTGCCCATTTTACCGTAGTAGAAATGATGTCACACCTTAAATATGTGCAAATATCAGTAAGAATCTGTAGTTTGAAAAGGAAAACGAGGTGGTCGCTGACGGGCTTCTGTTGCGTTTGGTGGATGTCAGTGCGTCTGTTTCGATGGGTCTTTATCTTGCTCACCATCAATTCGAGGCATCAGTGTGTAACTTGTTTTTCTTCATCGTAGTTCAAAATCTAGATCATTTTGATAAGTGGAACATAGAAACTTTCATATATTCCTTTAGCTTGCTAAATATATTTCCTACCCAAAGTTATTATATATCCTTTTTCTCCTGTTTTAAGGACTCACTACACCATTTCAGCCCTTGGTAATGACAGTCCACTGTGACGTTTGCATTCTCAGTATAATGAGAGAGATTAAACTCTCTCTTTGAAGTTATCTTTCTGGTTCCCTTCCCACTTTTCCCTAGAGATTCAGTTTCGTGCTGTACGTGTGCTGAAGCACCTTCAAGTTCTGTGTCTATGATGGTAGGTGCCCTTCACAATCAAATCAGTTCGTCAGTCTTTTGAGTTAGTGGTGTTCTCATTTTAAAAGTGATATGTTCCTTGATTTTTGGCAATCAGCTATTGAAAAGCAGCTATTGAAGGGCATTTTAAAAGCACATATGGCAAATAAGTAGGCTCTATTAAACTAATCGATATTGAATAAAATATATAAAAGAATGATGATACATACCGAAAGACAACAGTCCAACTAATCTTACTGAGTGGTGTTGACAATTTTTAGATGACGTTAAATTAATTTAACAATCTGTTATTTTTATAATTATCTATAGTCATAGAATCAGTAAAGGCAGTGTTTAAAAAACTGAGCACCCCATGTCAGATTTCAAATTCGAATTAGCATTGGTAGCTAATCAAACTCTGGTTTCATATATGGTCTTAAGGAAATCATCAAAACTTTTTTAGACCTTGTACTACTGATCCTAATTGTGAGAAATACCTTTTTTATGCACACTGTGTAGTTCAGGTAGCTTAAAGGAGGAAATTGAGCTAAAGCTAAGGACACAGGTGTACTGCAGTGCATGGCTTTGTGTAGTCACATCCTTGTGTTGATTGATAGCCTGTAACGTGCATGAGAAAAAATGGAATCGTAGTTTTGTTGAAATAGCACTTTTAACCTTGCCCTTTGCTAGCACTCTGTTTTGCATCTTCTCTGGCCGACCTTTGCTTTGTAATGCATTGAGCATGTAGAATTTAAGGGGGTTTTGCTCTTAACTTTGGTAGTTCAAAAATGGGGCACAGAGGAAGTTGCTGCTTGGCTGGATCTGCTCAATTTGGGAGAGTACAAGGAAACCTTCACCCGTCATGACATCAGAGGGGCTGA
Source organism: Eidolon dupreanum (assembly GCA_028627145.1). NCBI lineage: Eukaryota > Metazoa > Chordata > Mammalia > Chiroptera > Pteropodidae > Eidolon > Eidolon dupreanum. Next base: position 2,843,851 of record CM053508.1, on the reverse strand, counting down.
ACTTTTGCATCTGGAAAGGCGAGATCTTAAGGTATTTCTTTTGTGCTACCTTCTGCTCTTGAAATTTTTCTTGTGTAACAGAATCCTTTCTCCTGTGCTTCTTCTGTTATGTGCTTATAGCTTGGCTTATGTTATGCAAATGTGCAGTAATCTAATATGCATTGTCCTGTGGTCCAAATTCCTTGTATGCTTTTTAAACAAGAACATCAGCAAAATTTTCCTCTCAAAATCATTCTCCTACTAGTATAGCTAAAGCTTACATAACTTTAGTAATTTTTCTCTGCATCCATTGGTATGGTTATTCTTATACACTAATATTTTTAAATAAATCATGTTTCCAAATGGGCTTATTCTATTGGATCAGCATGAAAGGTGACAATTGTTGCTGAAAATGACTTTAAAAATGTACGAGAAGGTTAACAACTAAAAATTAATGCAAAATACCAGTAACAAAGCCTTGTTAATATGTGGAACTAGATGAGAGACTTACAATCCTGTGATTTTGTTGTGTTTCTAAATCGACTTTTCAGACGTCACGAGATAATTAGGTCAGTAAATTCAAATTCCCTTTCCATGACTTACTGTTAACATCGTATTATTCTCCAAAAAATTTATTATTTTCTTTAATAAATAAAGTAAAAATTTTGCCTCGATTTTGCTAGAAAGCGGCTCAGGGCCTGTTTGTCACTCACAACAGAGGAGAATCATTCATTCATGGTCTGCAGCACTTCTCTTTAATTCTTTGATTGAAGACTCAGCAGCAGAAATGGCCAAAGTGGCTATTCAGCCCCAGGGGTAGGAGTGGGATTGTGTCGTTGTATTTTCTTATACCACATGCTGCCAGTTTTAAAATTCCAAGATTGCTTAATAAACAACCGACAAAGCCTTCAACATTTGTTGGATGATCCCTTTTCTAGAGACCAAGCTCTGAAATGCATAGAACTGTGACACACTAAGTTCCTACCAAATTCATGAACTGTTATCTACAAATGCACTAGCATAGACCTTTGAACAGATACTGGATAATATAATTTTACATGTTTATAATGCAGGGTCATACATTTTTAGCACATTAAAAGTGAATGTCACTTATACCTAAACATTTTCAGCCAGAATAATAATAAAATCAAAGATTTATTTATCTTATTTTATTTTTTTTAGGCAAAGCAGCCCTTGGTTGACCTCACAGATTGCAAATACCTTATCAGCTTATAGTCCCTTATTTTTTATTTTTTATGCCCACAGCACCTGGTCTCCTTAGGTGGTCTCCCATCCAAGTACTAACCAGGCCTGACTTAGCTTAGCTTAGATTGGCTTAGCTTCCAAGATCAGACGGGATCGAAATCATAGATTAATTACTTGCCTTAATTGAGAGGCCAAAATCTGGAACACAGCAAAAGATAGCGTTAGAGTGCATTAAGTAAAGGATGACCTCAAAATTTGAAGTGAATGCATAAAAAAAAAATTAATGTAGGGTATCATTATATCCAACATAATTGTATAGCTTCTGCTGCCCTCAGCAGGCAGCAATATTTATTAAATAGCTACTGATTATCGTATTATGCCAGCTTTCCTACAAGGTATCTGCCCTCCAAAAGCTTGCATTTCATTTGCCACAAAGAAGCATACATTCTAGAAAAAGACTGTATGCGTGTATACACACACATATACAAACACATATAAAATACAGATACAGTGAGCGAAGCACATATTTACAGGACTTATTATGTCATACATGTAATAAGTCAAAGTAAGAGTGATAGGAGCTGGCTGGAAAAAAGAATAAGAGTCAAAAGGAGATGGTTGAGAATTATTTTAGTAAACTTTCTCTTTGCTTTTCATGGGACTTTCGGTTCTGTTTTGTTTTTATTTTTAATGCAAGCTCCATTTTTTGCCTGTAAAACTTTTAGAAATTTGCATTGACAGTCCTCTTGAACAATATTTTGGTTCTGAAACAGGGTGCGAGGGGATGGGGAAAGGAAAAATGATTTTACAGAAAGAGCCTCCTGTAAAACCAACCAGTGGCAGTTGGGGACAAGCGCCCCCCGCCCCTGCCCCGTATCAGTGGTTGTGATGTCGGAGAGGGCAGACTCTTCAGAATAAAGTCTCTGAATGGGAGGGTCCCTGCCCCCTTCGGTGATCTTATCCGTGCCCTTTGCCTTGAATACTGTCCGTGAATATGTCGCATCAGCGGTTCACAGTTCCTATTTCCAACCCTGACCTCATTCGTGAACTTGCCGATTATTTCACCAACTCTACTTGATACTTGGCTGTCACACAGGGATGTCCGTTTTAATGTGTTCACAACCACACTTTTTTTTAAAAAAATGTTATGTTATTAGTTTCAAGTATACGACACATTGGTTAGACCTTTATATCGTTTATAAAATGATCCCCCTAATTGCTCTTTCTCTCCACGTGGCCATTACGTGGCTGCCGACTGCATCCTCTCTGCATCCCCTCTGCTGCGCTCCCATCCTCGGACCGGCTGTCGACCACCGCTTTGTGCCTCTCTAACCTTCACAGCACACGTGCCCCCCGACCCCCATTTCCCTCCTTTCTGCCCCTCCTCCCATGCGCTAGTCTTAGCAAATCACCCCTCTCTCTCTCCAGGTGCTTGAGCCAGAGAAACCCAGGGGCATGCATAGCATAGCACCTCCCTCTTCCTCTCCTCCCCTAATCCACGAAGCCCACGCCCTAGCCAGGCCAACGCCAGTCCCCATCGGTTTCTCTGCCATGTGTCTCGCGGCTCTGCCCCACGCTGCCCTACCCTCTGACCTGCACCAGGTTCCCAGCACCCCCCACCCCTCCCCGCCCCACGACTGGCCCCTCCACTGCTGCTCTTGCTCCCGCCCATTAGCCACACTGCGACCAGAGCGGCCATTTAACATCACACCTGTCAGTTTCCTGCCTAAAACCTCTCCGTGGCTTCCTGTTTCTGTTCGAATAAAGCCTTGATCTTGTCTTGTCAAGTTCGACAGATTCTGCTGTTTACTCAGCCTGGTGTGAACCCCTGGCCCCTTGCTGGGCCATGCCTCACCTATCCCAGCCGTATTTCGTTTGCCTAAAAATACTAAACTCTGTCTCGCCGTAGGAGTGTACCTCTTAGATATGCTTCTCCCCCTACCTGTTGCCTGGCTGAGTTCTGCTCAGAGCTTGGCTCAGGTGTTACTTCCGTATCACTAAAACAATTGGAGATGGCATTTG